>VZRW01010584.1:615832-627207 GCA_013398125.1 Aegotheles bennettii
GCCCTCCCTCCGGCCGGGCCCCCGCTCCCCGGCACCCCGCGGCCGGACAGGGCGACGCAGGGGCTGCTGCCTTCGAGGGACAGGGTGGCTATGGCCATTATAACCTGCCCCGAGCAGGCCCGCAGGACAGAGGCAGCAGATGACCTTCCACCGCTCCGCGGAGCTGCGGAGGAAGGACCCTGGGGAGGGCAGTGGTCCATGTGGACAGCCCGAGCCGTGTCACCCAGCCCTCCTGCTGGCTTCCCGGACATCAGCCCCAGCGCACCGCCCACAGACTCGGCAAAGAAAACCTATAGTTTTCTCTTCCAAGTGGGACGCAGAGGTACTGACACGGTGCCGGGGATCACTCGGTCCCGCAGCTACGGACCGAGTGCTGCTCATCAGTGCCAGTCCGGTACCTTAAGCTCCACCCATTCCTACCAAAAGATCCCTCGACTTTAGCCAACACTTTATCAGTATGGATCTTTTCGTAGGTTAAGTATTAAGCCATTCTTTGAATATGAACCAGAGTGTCTCAGAGCGAACAACAGGTAATTTTTCTTCGGTTTCTTAAGATCTTATGATCTAGTGTCAAAGAGGTTTTCTGGCAAGAACGGTCTGGACTGGGTAACTTTCCTATGGAGAAGGGTGCAGAAAGCCGCCTGGAGTCAAAGAGGAGCCATTCTGCATTACTATTTTCCCTCCAAAAGCACCTTTTAATGTACTGCCCCACTCAGCACCAGCCTTCCCGGCACCGCCCCGTGTACGCTCGCATCCCTTCCCCGGCGAGCCCGGTGCCGCAGCCGGCAGAAGCTCCGCTGCCCCGCCGCGGGGTGCCAGAGCAGGGACGGGCTGAGGATGCCGAAGCACCCTTCTCCATCCAGCTCCCACTGCCCGTGCCCTGCACGCGTGCGCCCTGCCCCACGCAGCCCCCTCCGGGGTCCTCACTCCTGCCCTGCCGAGGACCGCTGGGTTCGGAAGCCCTCCTTCCCCGAGGGAACATTAGAAACCGCCGTTCTCCGTCACTAACACTTTATTCTGCTATTTTCCACATTCGGGATCCCCCTCCCCAGTTTCCCGTCCCCGCAGAAGCCGAGCCGCCATCCCGTAGCGCTGCGGGGAAACACCGCCCGGGCGGGGCTCGCTCCCTGCGGGGGTGTCAGGGGGCGCTGGGGAAGAAGCTGCAAAAGCCGCATTGTGGCACTCCCAGGCTCGGGAGGGTTCTCAAGGCTTTTCTCCACTACCCACCACAGCTCTCCCGGAGAAGCGTGCCCCTTCCACTCCGTCTGCCACTTCTAAAAGTCACCATTGCCTCTTCCTTTTTGGGTAGGGAGGAAGAAAGTTGTGTTGTCCCAGCTGAGAATTTATCTCCTAAGGAGCAAATGCATCTCTATTCGGTCTGGTCACGCCCGCACCTCGCCGAGCAGGACCCCTCCTGCCCTCCAGCACCCTGCTCTAGCCCCAGAAAGGTAGCTTTCCCAAGTGGTGGCACGAAGCACTTTTACCCCCAGAGCCGAGACCGAGGGGCTCCGAGGCTGCTGTCAGGTCCCTGCTGGGACTTACAAGCCAGGTTTCAGTTCATGACTCACAGTAAACAGCCTCGCATCTCACGAGGGAAAGCAGCGGCCACGTACAGAGGCAGAAAAAGATTGTAACATTTTAAGCTATTTTGCCCCGGAGCCTGAAGTCTCTGAGCTCGGCTGAGAGCCACCCTCAGCGCCGCGGGGTTGTGTTACTGAGGGAACGCAGCACAACACAGACGTGTTCTGCTGTGCAGCTTTACAGAGAATCGCCTCCAGCTCGACAGCAATCATCTCCCCACCCGTACCCAGCGAAGGCAGAGGTAATGCGTTCAAAAGTATAATATTTGCAAGAGAGACAGCAGATGGTGCTCCCTTGGGTGCAATTTCAGGAGCAGCCTCGCATTCTGCGCTCCGCGCTGTCTGCTCGAACCGCACAGGTTTAACGACACAACAGCCTTTTTCCGGCGACAGAGGCACAAGCACACACAACAGTATAAGCCCAGTATAAGATGTTGCTGGCACGAATCACGAGCCGCCCCGTCTTGAACAAGCGGGGAGGACACAAGTGGAGCAGCCGGTGACTAAACAAATGCCTGTACAATTATTGTATCAAACCACGCGCTCCGTGTGCCCATCCCTGCCAGCTACCGCGCTGCATCGGTTCGCAGTAGGATGGGAACCGCTGGAGACACACTAAGGCGTGTTCCCTCACGGACAGTGCTAGAAACCCTCCCACAAGCCCTTCAGCAACACGGGTAGAGAATCCATAAGCACGGAGCCCTCCAGAGACGTCCTCGATGCGGGACAAGCGCTCAGGGCATCCGGGAGTGCCCGTGTGCCCCTCGGCTCCCTCTCCCGGGCAGGTACTGCCGCGCTGCTTTGTTTTCTCGGCACCAGGAGGCACCGCTCTCCTGTAATTCCCCAGCCCGACGCTTTAACTTGTAGCCTTTCGGCCTCTCGAGCTCCTGGGCTTTAAACTTGCCAGCCGGCCAGAGGAGGTGGGATGGAGACAGCCGCCCGGAGGGCTCCCGCGGATGCGGTGTGGCGCAGCGCCCGACACCCCCAGGGGTCCTGGCTCTGACCGGGCTCCTGCCGGGGGTCCGCCGGGACCGCGGCTGACAGCGGCGCCGGCACACGTGGCGCAGGGCTGCGCGCATGAGGTGGGACCTCCCCGCTCCCACCCACGCCCCGCCGCGGCGGAATAAAGAGGCGAGGACCGTGACCAGCAGAGCAGGCGTGAGCCGCGGGAGAGGACGGGGGGCAGGGGCGGCGTGAGGGCGGGTTCAGCTACAGGGAAGCGGGTTCGGAAGAGAGCCTCCTGTCATCACCCGAGGTTCGGCGTTAGCAGAGGCTGGCTCGCAAATATCGGTACCCAGGATCGCATCAGGCTCCTATTCAGGATCCTCGTTCCGCTAAGACAGGAGGAGCATCGGCACCCGGCTGGTGCTGAAAAACCAAAGCTGCGTTGCCGGGCGGATTTGCAGAAAAATCTACGTTCATTTGGCAAATGCACGAAGCCCTCGGCAATACCTGCACCAACAGGGCGGGGAGCTGGACCCACCAGCCCGCGGTGCCACCGAGGATGGCCGGCGGGGCGCGCCGCGGGAACTGCAGCCCCGCGGGACGGCGGGGAGAAGCCTCCCGACGGCTCGCAAACCGAGACCGGCTCGGCAAGAGACAGCAGCTCGGCTTTCACCCGAACACCGGAGAGAATCCACGCAGGTGGCACAGGATCCGCTCCTGGGGAAGCCGAGGAGATCCGGGTGAGTTACACCAGGGACAAGAGGTGTTCGTGTCAGTATTGCCACCGATGTGCAACGTGTCTTCCACCGGCTGGGAACAGATCGGTTCGTTGCAGCTCTTGCTTTCGAGATCTCGCAAAACACAACAGGATTGTTGTAGATGACAGGAGGAGAAAAGAGCTCCCTGTTTAACGACCCTTTTGTGTGCTTCCCCCCCCCCACCGAGTGGAAACCAGGATTTAATTTTATGATACAGGTAATTGCCTTAAATGTCTACTGTAAGCAAAGAGCCTTCAGCCTTGACCGCACTTCATCGATCCCATAGAAAGATAGTAAACAGAAACGCCTAAAGCACCGCTTCATAGCCCACGCTAATGGTTTAACTTCCCTTCAAATAACCGAGCAGCACAGGGCGAGACACGGCCGCACAGCAGCTGAACGCCCCAGCGGCGTAACGCAGGGGAGCCAATGTTATTTGTGCCCCCCCGAAGAGCATAAATGTGCAGGCGATCAGTGCTGCGCTGCTGAAGCATCGCTGGGTTGCCAGAGGCACCCGATTCCCAGGGATGCGGCTGGCGGCGGGAGCGGCAGCGGTCGGGCAGCGGCGGAGCAGCGCTCACTAGCGGCAACCGGCCCCGCAACGGCTCCGCAGCGGGGATGCCGGTAAAGACTCGGCCGACCCTGTCCCCTCAGAACGGCCCTGCCCGCATCTACACACCCAAGCTTTTATAGCGATCATCTAAAGGGCGGTTCCCCCCGGGTTTAAGCGAGTAGAAAACAACCCCTCGTGTTAAGGGCTCTCCGGGGGGCACCCGCAAACCCCGGGAGCTGCGGGCAGGCGTTTGCGGTCAGCCCGACCCTTCCAGCCCGCAGCGGCCGGGCAGGGAGAGACGGGGCCGAAAACGCTTCGGGAGAAGAAAAGCAACATCGGGTACCTGTTTTGTTCTGACTTTAGCTGTGGTTTGACTTACACTAGACCCACCCCAGATACTCCCATTTTCAGACCAGCACACACCTCTAATACTAACCAGTACTCTTAGAGAATGAAGCTTAGGTGAATAAATACATGACCACCATGAAGATCAAGCAAAGAGCTTTAGATCCAAGTCCAGACTCGACGGTCCTCCAGCCACACAAAGCCAGCACCTGCACTTCATTTTTACAGTTAAAAAAGCATATAGGAACTAATTAGCCAGTTTTATAGCTTGCACACATTCTGATCAATTTGTAATGTGTTTCATGAGGGTTTGGTACCCTCGAAATACCAAACACCTTCTAAAGCTTCTAACCCTAATGAAGCAGGACACCATTTTCCCAAAGGACAGAAGGCAGCTGAATCCCACCCAAAACAGCAGCTTGAATCGGTATCAGAGCTGCCAGAGGAACAAACTTCATGCCAATATAGAATTAGTACAATACCAAATATACTAAAAGGGTTTTATAATCAGTTTAATTTTCTGCAACTTAAACAAACATCAAACTGTGCATTAGCCAGAGTCTACTTTCAAGGTGCTCATTATATTCCCTCCCCGTCCCATACACCCCCAAAGTAATTCAGTACTGTCCCCAGAGGAATTGGCTGACCACCTCTCAATCAGCTCATACACACCACTGAAATTACTGCAAGTTTGATTAACGAAACAGATCAGAAGGAGGTAACCCTGGTGTTCCATCTTTTACATAGAGTAAAAATAAGTTATTAGACATAAAGTATTTATAAACACTGGGGCACTAAGATGCTCAGAGTATCAGTGGGAGGAAGGGAAAAAGTATAAAATATTTATTCTTCTAAGTATTTAAAATAATCTGAGGACCCTAAAGTTTATTACAGTTTGTGACTTCCATACATAATAAATACTACATACCCCAAAGTAAGCCTGAATTGCTGTGTTCCCAAGGCAACTCCAGGTTGGTAACATTGAACATTTTATTCCTTCTTGAGGAAGCAAACCATCCCCCCTGCTTCCTACCCCACAAAATACAACCAAGGAGACTACAGGAAGAAACCACTTGTTTAGCTCTGAGTATTCCCATTTAAGGTCTAATGCTACTATTTAAACCATTTCCTTTAAAAGTTTAATGACACAACCAGGGGTGTTGTCTTGTAAACCCAAACACATGGGCTCCTGAAAGGCAGCTGATCAAACAGCCATGTTATGAAGCAATTAATTAAAGATAATTGGAAAGCACCTGTGAGTTATTTGCAAGAATTCTGTTAGGATCAGAAGCCAAAATAGTTTTCACTTAACCTTGAAGTGTATAGATAATTTTGACAATAGGTACTATAAAATCTAGTTTACCATCTTAAAAAGAAAGAAAGAAGCAAAACAGTGTTCCCAACTCTCATATCTACTTCCCTCAGTATTTTGTGTTCTACTCAAGAGTCCCAGCATCTTAGGCAGATGATAAAGTCATATGGAAAACAAACAGCAACAAAACCCAACAATATAAAAACCGGGATTCTCCAAGTCTCCAGTCCTCAGCTGTGGGGAAAGGACTGAAAGATTGAATTGTAAGCAGCCAAAGTAAATAAAGCCACCTGAATCAAATTCTGAAATCTCAGTACTTCAGTTTAAAGCATAAAATATGACATTAAACAGATAGTAATGCAAGTCTTGTGAATCTGTAAGTTATATAGAAAGGCAAGCACATTAGCACTTACATAAGACACTGTTTCTCACAGATACAAGTTTCTGCACTTCCTACACTAACTCAGGACTTTTGTAGTCCACATTTAGCATGCTACAGTTCCAAAATAACTACTGGTACTCATATTAGATCTTTCCAAAGTAAGATGTACTTCAACTGGCCTTATTTAACGAGTTCTTCAGCAGAACTTTTATAGTGGTAAAAATTGAGGAAAAAAAAAAGAATCTGTTGTGACACACATGCATGTGAAATATTAAGGCCAAGGGACTTTTACACTGTGGTCAGAATAAAAAGTAAAGGAAAGTCAGTTCACAGGAATATTGTTGAATATGTCTTTAAATAAGGCATTCATGGATACATATGTGTGGGGAAGCTTGATTCTTTAGGAACAGAAGGTGTTTTAAAATCTGAGATCACATTAGAGCAATAATAAAGCAATAAAGACTAAAAGTCAGTTCTTTCTCAGCCCCACTAAACCAATCTGTTTCAAATCCAGAACAGAAAGAGGAAGGTCCAGTGAGATCCCACTCAATCACAATAAATAAGACTGATAAATACCTTTGCTAGGGACAGAAACATCCAGGCAGAAATAAACATTGGGTAGGGATAGTACCTGGCACACAGACTGATGTGAGCCACACAGCTCTACCCCTTCTCAGCCAACTCAGTATTCCACAGATGCACAAACACTAAGCCTGTATGGGTTTAGGCATAAAGCATTCAGCCCTCGGTGGCAGAGAACCAATTGCCCACTGCTTTCTTCCTTCTACCAAATGCTACCACTCTTTTTGTATTCACTCATATACCAACTTAAAAAGAAAAGCACTCCTTTCTAATAAAGGAAAGGGGAAGTCAGCTTGTTTATGCAGGTTTGTTTTGAAATAGCTACCCTTTATAACTACTTCAATACCAATTAGTCAGAAATACCACTGAACCCAAAACATTCATCGCATAAAAGTCTACTTCTAATACAAAGCAGCAAAAGCCTAGTCTCCTTACTCTCCAAAGGAACTCTTAAATATCCACATGAAACTGAGATTAATAGAAAATCAGTCTTACCTTTTTCTTCAAAGAAAAATAACCAGGTATGCAAAACAATGATTACAGAGGTCTCTTGTTCCATAGGGTACGGAGAATCTTCACTAGTAGTAAACTCTTAAATAAAACCTGAAGGCAGCCCATTCAGCACAACTGCACGAGGCATCACAGAGTAGGAAGCACCTACCAGTGGGTGTATTTATAAAGCTTAACTGCAATTGCTTGTTGCACCTTCTTAACACAACACTCTCTTTAACACTGCAACATGTGATTGGAGCTGTAAAACGAGTAAATTGGTTTCCTGCTTCTTTCCCTGATTGACTGTGTGGTACTTTGAATTTTAATCAGTATCTCCAGTAACACCATATAATAAACACATCCAAGAATTAGGTTTTTTTACCTTCACAGAGGGAGAGGAACACAGAAATTCATGACTTGTTCAATGAAGATTCCTTGCTAGCACTTCAGAGCATACCATTCTGTCAAAAATTTAGGACCAAGCAGTTGCCTAAAGTTCTTTTTTCTCTTCTTGTGGATTCACACAAAAAATCCCCACATAAGTACATGCCCCACTATTTATTCATCTGGATTCTCATACTGATCTTGCAGACTGACATGCAAGTACAACATAAGTCAAATTCAACTGTGTCTTCGGACCACATGGAATTTTATAAAATTCTAATATTAATTAAACAAACAGTAGCTTTCTGCGCAAGTTTATAGAGCAGAGCAGTATTACCATTTGACAAATCGCAGTATCAACATTACCAGAAAATCTGAACTTCTTGGAGAAAGTAAATAAATTAAAACTTTGTCTTCTTACTCCAACATACACAATGTTTTCAACAATTCCAATACAGGACACAAGGAAACTCATGAAAGACACTGGAAGCAATTTTCAAATGGACATTTTCTGGAAGGCCAAAGAGCTGACTTCAAGCCATTCAAAAGCTACCATACTTGACAACTATTTTTCCCTTTCTAGACTTACTCCATCTCCTCATTAATAACATTCTCTCACTAAGAAGTAGAAATCAGTTTCCAAATATTTAATTATAATTGGAAAGCGATTACAAAATACAAAGTTTTATTATACTTGGGACCACAGAAATGTGTTGCTTCAGTTTTTCCATTTTCTTCAAATTCAAGAAAAAGTAACAAGCAAAACAAATTACAGCAAAAACTAACAGATGTATGAACTAGTTTCACCAATTACGCTTGAAAATTCAGAAAACATTTTGCCAAATAAATTTCAATGGCCGAACCTGGCAGATGCCATTCCCCACAGAAGTGCTGCATTCCTAGAATGAACTAATGCCCTTCAGTAACACAGAAAGTCAGCCACTTAGGCAAGGTGGGACTTTTATAAGAGACCAAGGATTAGCATCTCTGAACACTGGAGTAAGCTGAGGCATTTTAGATCCTCTGTCAATTCAGAGCTCATCATGTTTTGCAGGGTCCATACTGGGTTTGATGAAGATTCCCTCCATTGCTTTCCAATAGTTGTGATGATTAGCAGTAGGCATGCCATGAACTTCCCGTTGGCCTCTAATGGGATGGCCATACTGTTCCCCTGTTATTGAAAGGAACACCTCAGTTCCCACGTGCTTGAAGCGCACCGCATCCTCCCGCTCCCAGTAAGTCCCACTGCATTGCACGATCCATATATCCAGGTCATCTCCTTCGCCATCATCACCAAAGGCACTTACTTCCTGTTAGAGACACAAACTTCCTGAAGTGAAAATGTAAGCAAACACCTCCAACACACAAACAAAAATATCAACCACAAAGTCAGCAAAATTTAGAGGCAGGGATGGAGAGGAAAGAAGTGTTGCTGCATTGCTTTGTCAACCCTCGCCAAATCCAGCAGCAGTAACTTTCTACCGCTACAATCGAAACACAAAGTGTCAACAAACTCCAAGGTGGCACCTGAGCAAACAGTGCCAACAAACCCCAGCATACATTACAAGTGAAATGAAAGAGGACTTGAGCGCAGATATCAGAACAATCCTTTTGAGAAAAAAAATCAAAAAGAAACAGTGAAGCTGATGCAAATTCTCCCCACTCGGAAAAGTTTGTAACTGCAGATATTTAGCTCTGTAGCATGACCATCTTCATAGTTACTGTTCCAACAGTTTTTCTCAGCATGTGTTTCTATCACAACACCCCAACGATTTAGCCTATTAAAGAATCATATTCTTTTTTCACTTATACCAAGCTTACAACTGGGTCAACAAGTACTCTGGTTTCCAGTTCAGATAGCTGAATAGCTCTTAAAAAAGACCATTAAAGCAAATGAGTTTCTGCTAAAACAAAAGTTAGAGGTTAGATTTCATTATGCACCAAAAATTATTCCAAGCATTTGCACCAACCAGACAGGCTAAGCTCCAACTCTTTACAACTCAAAACAGCCTTTAATTCTTCAAAATGTGATAACTAGAAGTGAACAACTTCAGATTAGAACCACAACAGTTTGTACCTAGCAAACCAAGATTTTAGAGTCACGTTAATTCTAGTTTATGTAGTCAAAAAGTGTGAAAGACAACATACTAACTGCAAATCCAACTTCTGTTAAGAACATGAAACAAAAGGTTGTGTTTGTAACTATATAATTATTTTAATAACATCGTAAGTTGCAGTCCTGTCAATCTCTGGGAAGTCGTGGAAACTTTCCTTTCACCTAGGTACTGTGCAAACACAGCAAAAACAAAGAAACACAGTGACAGTTGCTGAACATTTTTACATTAATGACAACGTTATACAAATTGTCTAAACTGACAAATGAGAACTGGTGGAAGGTTTTAGTCAATCTGTTCTTTAAACAGTTGTTTTGAAATGCTGTTCTTCCATTACTTTCTTTGTTTTAATAACCAGATCATCCAGATATCCTACACCAAACTGGACTTCATTGTTTCAGCCACTTTACTCATGGTAAAAGACAAACCTTTTTCACAGTGTCAAGTCTTTCAGCTTTGAATGCAATGACCTATCTACATCACCTGAAGGAAGACTAAAATTAATGACAAATTTCCAATGTGTTTGCATTACTTATTTTAAGAGAGATTTTCAATCTCAGAGAAGCATTTCTTCAAGGATGAGACTGGGACCTAATTACAGTTAGAAATTACACTATTTTAGGTATGTGCAAAACGATAAATAGACACGATCGTAAGAGCAGTTTCATTTTTCCTGTGGAAGAACAGATAAATAAGAATAGTGAACTAAAATAGGGATAGCAAGAAGATGACAGAGACTAATAGATTGGATCACCGTGGAATTTGGATGTAGGAATGCCTAGTGCTGTAACACAATCAGTTGCCTTGCTCTAGAGCAATCTTCACAATGTTGAGGGAGGTGCCCGGTCTCCTACACCTTGAAAGTGCTAAACATTTCAGAAGTCTTCCCAGTAGCAACAGTGCAGGATAAAAAAAACCAAAACAAACCATGCAGATTTGTTAAAACTACTGTGAAATACCGATACTGGTACATATTAAATTTTACCACTGTCAAGGACCTAGATACATGATTCCAAGATGCAGAAAAGCACGTATTCAAACTCTGGATATGCACAGACATACTGTGTCTGGCAGCTGGTAGTCAAGCCTGATTCTTCAGAAACACAAGAAACTGGAGAGACTGTTGTCAGTAGCATGCACTATTTACATAAAAGCTCAAGATTTAAAACAACTCACTTGGTTATTGGAGAGTGGTGATGCGAAGTGATGAGTGTGTAAGTTCTTCCCCGTGTTAACATGAGTGAGTCGTATGGTTTGCCCACATTTCACTGGTGTTCCGCGCTGGCAACTGCCATCACTCTTCCCTCGAATCCGCCAGTAACTGTTAGCATCATCTGAAGCTTCCACTCCGGTCACCGACTGCTGCCCGCTCCCTGTTTGAATGGAATGAAATGGCAGGAGACTTAACCCACTTCCCCAGTTCAAAAAGTCCTGAAAGAACTAAAGAAATTTGCTTTAACATTCTCATGCCTTCATGTTTGGGAGATGTTTAATTCTCAGCCTGTTTACTGATGGCAATGGGAAGGCAGGTTTCAGACTGAAGCAGTTAAACACAGCACTTGTTGGCAGATGCAAACTGTGAAAGTTCATGGTGAACACAAGAAGAAAATCTGCCCCATGCTGGATGCTATTGACACCATCCTGCCTTCCTCAGAAATACCACAGAGTTCTCTGTGTCCCCAAACAAACCAGCTCCCTCGCTGCCAGAACAGACGCTGGGGAGGTGCAGCTGGGGCCCTAGATCCAGAACAGGGCTCACCTCAGGGATGAGGGCAAAGCATCCCCATCACATCCCCGCTCCAGGGCCTGCAGAGCATAGCTGCAACGTTCCCCTGTGCCCCAGGCCTCAGCACCCTCCTCCCCCCGCCAGGCCTCCAGCGCACCCCACAACCCCATCCCTGGCCTGCACCAGGGACCTCCTCCTTCCC
>VZRW01010584.1:635755-669663 GCA_013398125.1 Aegotheles bennettii
CCCGCACCTGGGCACGGGAGCGGAGGTACGCACCGCCCCCGGGGACGGGGGGGCTGGCGAGGCTCCCTCTGCCCCCCCGCAGCGGGAGGGCTGGGCCCGAGCCGCACCGCCGTTCCTCTCCGGTTCTCCCCGGGGACACGGCTCTGCCGCGCCGCGGCCCTCACCCCCCCGGCCGCGCTGGATGGGGCTGGGGAGCGGGGACAGCCGCGGGGCTGCCTCTGGGGCCTCGCCCCGGTGCTATCTCACCGGGCACTGCGGGCCAGGGCGTGTGGCGGGGTGAGGAATTTGAACCCCTGACGCACTCGGTCGATTAAATCAGCCCATCAAGTCCCTGATCTTTTGGACGCTCCGCATCTCCCGCAGTACAAAGTGCGGGCAGGCCTTGGCTCCTGCAGAGAAGGGAAGGCTCCGGGAGCAGCCAGGTACGGTGTGAGCCAGCCGGCCACCCGCGGCTCCGGCTCCCGTGCAAGCCGCGAGACAGCGGCGAGCTGAGGGAGAGCAGGAGGAGTCAGTCAGGGGCTGAGTCACGGCTGGGTTCGTCCCCGTGGAGCCTGTCTTTTCCTGTTTGCCTCTGATCTGCAGACTGCTGACTGTTCAGTTTTTCCCTCCTTTACTTTTTTGCCAGGGATGACCTCTAAGGATGCTTCAGGTGAAGCTTATAGTAACTGGAGATGACTTTGGCTATTGTCCTCGGAGAAATCAAGGCATCGTGGACTGTTTCCTGGCTGGTGTGGTATCTAACGTGTCCCTTCTAGTCAACGGAAGTGCTGCAGCAGATGCAGCCAAGCTGGCAAGGAGGTAAGCTACTTTCTTTAGCTCCTTTGTGGGCAGGCTATCCACGTGAAGCCAAGCCTGTAAATTTAGTATTTTGTAGCCCCAGTATCATACCTCATCACTGTATCCTAGCCCAGTGACCTGCCAACTGTACCCATAATGGCTTTTCCTCTGGTATTAGCCACTGCAGTGCACCTTTTGTTCCTTAGGACAGAAAGCCACTTACACAATCAGACTAGCAGAGTTCGGGTTTGTTGTACTTTTTTCCCCACACGCTTCTGAAAGATGCACCGTCAGAATGAAAGTCCGTGCTATGTACCCGGACCAAGCTGCTCCCCCTGCACCTGAAATCTCTAAATCTCACATAATTTGATGCATTTCAGCCAGGCTGGACACAGGGTTAGCCAGGTTCATTGCAGAATCAGGAAAAGTTGTGATTCTGTGAGGGCTAACTTATAAATCTGGGTGGTGGAAAACTTGGGTTTTCCACCCCAGAAGCCATTTTTAAAAATACATCAATATTTCTATTAGTTTTAGGCTTGATAATGAATTTGTAAAAACGGCATACATAAAGGGAGGGACAATACCTTGTACCTACCACATTTACTCCTTCGTGAACTTCTCAGAGGCTGCTGGTGGTTGGCTCTGTAGCAAATCAAATGCTCTGTGTCGTTCTCGTGGATGTCTGCCCAGCAAATCCTTTAATAGGAAGCATTACTTGTATTTAGAAGGTAAAACCCAGCTAATGCTTCAGCTCCAGGGTAAGCAGGCACTTTGAAGCAGGAGTGTCCTGAAATAGAGAGCAACAGGGCTGGGAAACCATTTAGGAAAGCAGAAAAGGAAAGGAACTGTACTGGTACTAGAAAAACAGACCTTACGCTTCAAATACAGCTGCTGCAGGGGACAGTTTCATGAGAGTCGTGCTGTCCTCACTCTCCCTGAGCATCTCTCCCCATTTTGGCTGTGATTTTAGGGGTACTTGGAAATAGTTTGCAGCTTTTAGTGTTGCATGGTGCAGGAAAGCCAGGGTGTGGTGTTAGTGGCAAACTGGTCTGTTAAAAAGGTTGGAGATTACACACAAACAGTGAGAGAGGAATTGCCTCTGGGATGATAAGGATAGGCAGATGGATGCAACACTGTTGAGATGCCTAAAATCCTGCTAGTAAATGAAACAGATTAAATGTAAAACGAGGAGATAAAAGCCAACACTTCTCTCAGACAGGGAGGCACCATGAAACCATGTAAACCCCATGAACACACTGTAACCCAGACCCTATTGCTCTGGTGTTGTCAGCTATTTTAGCCATGGTCTTTAGCAAGCTTTTAAATATAGAATCCACCTGGCCTCATTTCCATAGCCAGAAAGTAGGTCATGTATCAGAGGTTTAAAGAGCATCTTTGAATCCAGGTCATGACACTTGTGCTGACAGCTGATACAGGTGTGAAAAGCCAGGTTGGAAGGCAGGTGATAGCAGAAGCTGCAACCTGCTGCTGCAATTTCATTCTTTTGGGGAGTAGTTCTGAATTGTAAATGTGAATAAAATGGATTTAAATCTATTTCTGAGACTATAAGCAGGGTGACTCTGGAAACATTAGTCAGCACTGAAGGTCAACAACCCAGGTTCTGCAATTCCTCATTTGTGTAACTCTCTGCAGCTGTATTCAGCCCTGCCCACCCAGAGAGGAAGCATTTGCAGGTTCGGGGAAAAGGGCTCCTCATCTCCTAATGCAAGTCCCTCTCCAGGTGTTGCTAGGACACATGCACTTAGCGGGCCCCTGTGCATGTAAACTCTTGCGTCACCCCTGAGATATTTGTTTCTCTATTGCAAAGGTTCATGCAAACTTTTCAGACACAGATGTCTAATAGATCAGACTTACTAGAAATGTCATTGAACCTTCCTCATCTTGAGATGCAAACATGAGAAAGTATCACTGCTGCTCGGCTGCCTTGCCACTGTCATGGCCTCGTCCCCCTGCTTGGTGTTGTCTCCCATCCCACTGTGAATGCTGAGGCTTTGCAACATTTGGTGTTTTATGGGATGAAAGCCTGCCCTGTTTTTTCTCCCCATGTTTGTCTTCCCCCACAGACACCCAGCTAAGCACGTACTGTGTATATAATATATATATACACACACACTGTATGCTTAACTCACAGCAGACATTTCAGCCATAGAGGTATAAGCAGGGAGACTGCATCTATCACTGGGCTGTTTCTATGGCTTGTGAAGGTCATCTAGGTGGTTCTTTATTAACTAAGACATGGTTGCTCATCACTGCAACCATGATTGAGCTCTCTCCTCACCTGGTTTTCAGTTAATGAAACACAAGCAAAGCTAATTGTAACAAACTTTTCTTGCAGGATAGTCCTTCTTAAGCAACTCATGCTGCTCTGCAATGTTAGGACTCAGCATCCTTCACAAAGGAACACAGTTGCTCTGGAATTTCATTCTTCCCTTCATTTTCACAATAATTCTGTAGGCTTCTGGGTATACCATCTGTTGTCCTCTGTTTTGATTAGAAGCTTTGGCAAGAATGTGATGGTAGTCAGCAGATCTTTGTACCAGCTCTAACACAAACTAATTGCAAAACAGCAGAACCAAGAGTAAATAACACCTTTCCTAACATCCAGTTTCTGGATCTCAGGCTTTTCTGATTCACTGCCACAACTGGCCTAAAAGAAGGGATCCGTTCACATCAGGCAAAAGTGAAGTTTCAGCAGAGGCCTGATTCATCACCAAATGACAAATCTATTTAAAGTCACTGCTAGAGCAGTACATAACCAGCCCAGGTGGGAGAACAGACTTCTGTTGCAGGTTTGGTTTTATTTCAGTAACTCAAAACTTTTCTCTTTACGGGACAGACTAAATTTTTTACTTAACAAGCCCTTGAAGTGAGCCAGTCTTCCTGGTGCTTATTCCAGAGCCTTTCCCAGAGACTGGAAAGGTTATTTTGTTACCTGAAATGAATATGTCCCTTCATTTTTTTCCTTAGAAATACACAGCAGAAATGGAGAGACCCAAGATTGTTTGCTGCCATATTTTCCCTCCTTTTTATCAACCAGCTCAGTTCTGACTGAATATTAGGACCTTTTTCCAGATTATATCCAAATACTTGATGAAGAGCAACATATTTTAGAACACAGCCTCAGTCTTCCTGTTTCTTTTTGCAGTTTAAATGCTGAACATCAGCTACACAAAAGCTGAAGCCCCCACAACATCTGGGTATATTTAACAGAACAATCTAACAAAACCACATTTAATTGCTGTCTATGTTTTCACTTCCTTTCCCATCAACACTAATTGCAAAATGTGTGTGTAAATTGTGACTTAATTCTGACCCTCCCAGTCAACATCTGACTAATCTAGAAGTCTCTCATGCTTTCTCATCACCCTTTTATCTGATTGTTAATCACAAAGCAGACAGTTCCACCACTGAACTGTGTTTGGGTTAGGGGTGGAGTCCAGTCTGAGGCCCTAAACTAGAATCCCAGATCCTATTGACTTTACTGGCAGCAGTGCTTTTTGCTGATGTAAGGTCACGGACATAGGAACTTCAGTTGATACAAAGATGTCATTAAAAAGAAAGTCACATCCCTAAGCTTTGTTACAGTACCAGTTCTTAACATGCAGAGACTTTGGAGTGTTTCTTCCAGCAGGAATAAGCCTTTGCAGTACTGGAGCAAGACAAGATGCTATTTGATGAAAGACAGTTAGATCTTACAGTGTGCTGAAGGGTAAAAACCTGTGTGTGTGGGAAGTAGGACAATGCCAATATGGAGAAACCAAGGTGCACTTTTTTGCACAAAACACAGCCTTGCTTTGTCTGGCTTCAGATACTTGGATGTTTCCTGAAGCAGGATGTCCAGATACAGATACTTACATGAGGCTCTTAATTGCATCACACTGGGATTTAACCCCCACAAACCAGTAATTTCCCAGATAAAGGTACAAACAGGATGCTGAAGGTGGGATCTGTTTACCCATCAAGGGAAGGGTAGGTGTTATGCTTACCCCAGAGCATGCAGCATTCAGCAAGAAAACTGGGACTGGGCTCAGGGAATCGAAATTCCCACTGCAACTGCTCCCAGGAATGCAGGGACTGCAGTGTCTGTGCCGTGGCCAGGCAGGACCCAGGGCACTGTAACTCATCCACCAAGCTCAGAAATGTGCGAAGCTGGTGGGCACTTTAAAGAGTGACTCAGTATAGTAACAGTCTCCAGGGCCCCTTTACTGCCGAGGATATGACTGAACAGGGATTGCAGCTGCACAAAAGCCCATTGCCTCAGCAGAGACATTTGTTCAGAGCACTCGTGTGGCAAAACAAGCAACTACTTGAAAAGGAAGCAGTTTAACTGATTGTATTTCCTCTATTTGATAACTGGGCTGAGTTTGTTGATTCAGAAATTTTTCCAGACTGAATTCCATGTTGCTCCCTGTAGCATTTAAGGGTATCTCCCCCCGAGCCACACCTTTACAGGGGATGCTGAGCAGGGAACCACAGAGCCAGGCTGGCTTTAACAGGCAACTTTCTGTCAGTGCAACAACTCACTAATGGACTAACTTCAGTGGCTGTACAAGCTACTGGCCTGAACCTCCTCTCAGTGAGTTCACAGCCCAGTCTAATGCTCCTTATGCTGTAGGAGCACACACTTGCAGATACTATCCTTTGGCTTTATGGGGGTGAGTATCAGGAGTGAACTGAACCTTTGTGCTAAATCCTTCTTCACGCCTGTGCATTCTCCCGGGCAGCAGGACAGACTTGCAAACACCTAGACATGAGCCTCTCCAAACAGATTGTGTGAGGCTTATTGCTGCTTAAAACAATCACTAAAATTAGCAGTTAGACTTAATGGACAATTACCAGCAGGGCTCACCCTGTCCCATCTATAAAGGACATAGGCAGAAGAGTGGGCATGAGGCCAAGCCCACAACAGCTGAGCTCTGTTCCCACTGTGGCATCACATGCTATAGAAGCTGCCTGAGCTGCTGGTCTCTGCTCCAATATTTCAGCCAATAAAACAGCAGATACTTTACAGTTTTTGAAGATATGTGAGCAGCTATAAAGTATGTTTGTGTAGGAAAAACAATAATCTGCTCTCTAAAAAGGGGACCCTTCCAAGATATTCCCATAACTTGGCTTTTCTCCCTGCCTTTTTTACATAACAGCATGTCCTGGCCTTGCTCTTTGGTTGCAGAAGCTGCATTTCAGTGGTGAGGGCCACTCAGGAGCAAGAGTTAGTCCAGTGTGTGTAGTAGTCAGTGGGAAAACAAGCCTGTTGTTTCAGTCTTAAAGCCCAAGCCTCTGGTCAGGACAGAGCAGGATTGGGACGCTGTCTCCCAAGGTACAGCCCAGCTAATTACTATAATGCTTTATGTTTCGATCATGTTTTCATCTCATTGCAATTAGGACTTCAGATACTCATGCAGCATCAGGACTGTTAGGAACAAACACTGGGCAGCAGAACATTTGGTGCTGAATAGGAGCATTATCTGGTTCATTGCATCCAGAGGAAACACACATGTTTAGGTACAGGAAAATGCTAGCTAGCAGCAGAACTCTGCTGTGCCCACTGTGTTGTCGTCCTCTCCGTATCTTCACAGCTTTCCCAGCGTGCCTGCTTCTGTGCATCTCCCACAGAGAAATATTTCTGAACGAGCTTCTCATGTGCTGCGTTGTGAGTTCTGGTTTCCACACCTGTACCCCAGAGCCATTAAACACTAGCTGTTCCTCTTCAGATGCCTCGGCACGGACAGTCTGTCAAACCAGCCAGGACTAACTCCAAGAGAAAACTATTAAGATGTTCAGCTGGTGTTAGGCAAAGCTCCGAAACATGCTCTAGTGTTACAGTCAGAGTCTCCCCTTACAGCCAGAACAAGGCCAGCTCTCTCTGCACTTCCACATTCTGCACATTCCCCAGCTCTGGGGCTGGTTTCGGCTCAGGCGAGGAGCAGCTCTAATGTTACGCTGAGCAGTGCTTGGCTCCTTGGTGTCCCACACCTGTCAGAGGGGGCTTGCCTTTTCCTGGAAATAGCTTCCCTCCAGCATTTGAGGCATTGCACAATTGGGGGTAGTTAATTTGATGCCCCTGGGAGACAACACTGAGAGGCTCAGCTGTTCATTTCTTGCCCTCCCACAACACATGAGAAGGAGGGTGCTCCACAAAAGTCTCAATCTGCTGATTCATGGTAACACATGAGTTCTTTTTCTTGCAGACAGCAGTGGCTGTGGTACAAATGCTATCAGCTGATGCAGAGACATGCAGCTTCCCAGAGACATGATAGAGAATGCAGGGTAGATTTCTAAAAAAAACCCAACCAAACAACAAAACAAAACCACAGGCTTCCCTCTGGCTTTGAGCTCCTGTAACATACCCAGCAGGTCACAGGATGGAGGAGAAGCTCTCCTGCCACAGCACCCCTTCTGCACCATAGCTGCCTCCTGCCCTGCCATCAGCTGCCTGCTGAAGGGCCCCCCACTCCCAGTGACAGCATCTTCCAGATCTTGTGTCAGCAAGGAGTTAGTGTGCACACATCACATGCTCAGGCCCCTTGTATGAAAACCAGATGAACATTTATCATCAATTACACAGTCAGGCTCTACTGCAGAGAAATCACCAAATCAGAAAAGCCAGAGAGGACATTTCTCTCCACAAGCTGTTTCGCTCCATTAAGCGAACATTTAAGTTCCCTAATCACACAGTGGACTGGAAAGACTCATTTTGTTTCACAGAGCTGTCCATGCAACTTGACTCATAACAATCATGTCTTTGAGGAGGAGCAGTATCTAGCAACAGACTACACCATCCACCTGAAGCACAAGATGGGGAGGAGCCAGGAAAAAAGACTCAGGGCCAAAGCCTTAGCACCTAAAGGAGCTAAATGACTCTAACTTGGTCCAATCCATCCACAATCTTTCTGTCCTCAATAATTCGGTGCTTCACTTCCCAGCCTCAGGGCAGCAGACGGAAGGGGAAGATCTGTTTTTTGCATGCTTTGCCAAATGGAGATTGCTTTTGTTTTCCTCCTTGTGGTACAAGGGCTACAACAGGAACAGAGCATGCCCAGTTTTAGCAGCTCCATGCAGAAGTTCCAGGAAGGATTTAAAGCATCACAGACTTGTAGCCTTGAAATTAACTCTGCACCGTGACTCAGACTGGGCAGCGCAGAAGGAGTGTTGCAGTTCTGTCATTTACTGACTGGGTCAGCCAGAGGCCAGGGGTTGTCTTGGAAAAAGTTTCAAAGCATCATTTTGGCCACTGGTTCTGAGGATTTCCAGAAGTGCTAATGGAACTCAGCACCAATCTGAGCACTCATAGGTCCTGTTTTTATTGTAGGGGAATCCACAGTACACACCAGAAGGAAACAGCAGTGCTCTGCAAAGCCCTGTGGCTGAGGGGAGCTCTGCAGGTACACTGACTCCATAGTTAGGTTTTTTTTTTGTTAATGTTGTGGAGTGCAACTAGTTAACAAATTGGACCCTTGCGATTTCTTGGCAAGGCTGTACACTTACACTGTCAATCTCCCCGCAGTTAATCCTTCCTTTGTGCCACAGAGATGCTACTTTGTGCAGCTTAGCCTTGTCACTCAGATCACCTGCACCACTAGACAGAAACGTGGCCACTGTGGGCAGTTGCAGCTGCATCCTCTTGTACCAGGTTTTCCTTACACTCAGACAGTATTTACACTTGCAGCCTGTGCTGTTGCCATAACAGCTGCCTTGGACACCGTTTATATATGGTTGGATTCTACTTAAGGGCAGTTTTAGAAGTTGTCAAGTAAAACTCAAATGTCTCATAAACGCAGCATCTTTAATAGGGTGAACAACTCCAGGGAATACCTAGCAAGGGCTAATGAAGTGCTTTAGAAAAAGAGTTGAAAGGTTCAGATTTCTCTGTCAGTTGCTAGTGACTGCAGGGCAGTTACTAGCAGCACACAGCTACAGTATGTAGTGTAGTTGTGGCATTTATAAGCAGTTACAGTATTTAGCCAGAGATACCTCGTGGCTGCTCTCTCCACGAGTCAGAGTGAGAATGGAACTGGGGGAATCTCACAGACTGGCTCTTGGCAGACTGCACAGGATTGTTACCTGGAGATACTCTGTTCTGCTTTTCTTTCTAGAGGAGCAGGGATACAAAGATGTACTCCAGTGAGTACAACACTGCTTTTCAGATCAGTCTTTTATCTCCCCCTTTGGCCACAGTAAGGGAGGTACAGGTGTAAAGCTTAACAGATATTTCACTCCTGTTACAGGTACAGCATCCCAATAGGCCTGCATGCCAACCTCTCCGAGGGCTCTCCTGTGTGCGAGGTGCTCAAGAAAGACTCTTCTCTGCTCAACCAACATGGATTCTTCCATGGAAAAATGGGATTCAGAACAGCTCTATCAAAAGGTCTCCTGAATATGTCAGAGGTAGGAGAAAGCCACATGTAACCACATTACTTGCTTTGTTGGTAGAGCTCAGCCTGCACTTATCCCAGCACATAACAGCTGAAGGTCTTGCCTGGGTCCCAGTTATGAGTAAGCTTAGAAATGAATTCTGTGTTGCCTGGACAGCTGGAACTGGCTTCCTGGGTCCTGGGCCTAATTCTGCCAAAGGCTCTGCAGCCTTTCAGAACTCATTCCTCTCTGCTTCCCTGCCATCATACACTGATGTCCTGTTAACTACTCATCTGAGGGGGCAGAAGAGGGTTACAACAGACATTTACAAAGAACATAGAGACCAATAAAGGGAGAACACCAGAGAAGTGCTAAGTAGGCTTTTCATCACCTTGTTCTCTAGGCATGTGGCTGGTTTTACCCCATAAATAAGGATGAATGTGTTCAGGTGATCAAAACTGCCTGTGGGATATAAGCACCCATTTCAGCATTCATTTAAAGGGAAATGGGTATTGAAATATCCAATGTATTTTATCAAATCCCAGTATCAGCACCACCCACACAACCAGTGCCATGAAGAGACTTGTGCCTAGGGGAGGTTCTGGGCAACCCAGCAGCACCCTGTGTCTCTCAGGCCAGGTCCCCAGTACAGCACCCTCACCCTCTCCTGATCTCAGCCTGCTGACAGGTCTGCTCTGACCCTTCTCCCCACTGTGCAGGTGAAACAGGAACTAAAGGCCCAGGTAGAGCTGTTCCGTGAGCTGACCGGTCACCTACCTCCTCACATGGACGGGCACCAGCATGTTCACGTCCTCCCAGGTAAGAGGGGAGTCCTCTTCTCCCCAGGACCAAGCAGGTGAGAGTCAGGGAGTCAGCTCAGAGGAAACTCCCCTTGCCACACCTCCCTGTTTGGGCAGTGAGCCTCACCCTAAGATACCTGCTCTGTAATTACAGTTTGAGTGTTCCCACCTGGGCCCTGGGGGGACAGTCCTGGCCCCCAAGCCGGCTGCTGGGTGACCTGGGTGCTCCTGCAGCAGCGCGAGGGGACTAACAGCACAAATTGCTCAGGTTGCACCTTTTCTTCTGAGGACTGATAATTCACCTCAGCATCCCAATCCCATGCTCCTGCCCACATGGAAGGCAGCAGACCAGGGCCAGCAGCAGACTGGAATGTTTGAGTCTGGGAAAGGTGGTAGCTCTTTCACGTGCTAGAACTCCATCCCATCAGTTGTGTTTCCACACCAACCTCTGTCTGCAGGTCTCAGCATGCTTTACGGAGGTGGGCAAGTCTCTTTGTCCACTTTGCAAGTAAAGTAATTGTGGTACAGAGATGGGAAACTGAGTGAACCAATAAAGTTTCAGATTTCCCCACTCCAGCACTCAGCTGCTCTGGGTGACAGTGCTGCTGGCAATTTACCCTCACAGCAAATCTGGCTGTGCAAGGACTTGATGAAGAACTTGTTCCTGACAGTGCAGCCACCTCTGGTGTGCCCCAGGAGCAGAGTTGCTAACTTAGAAAGGGTTGCAAGACTAAATGCTCAGTGCTGAAGGGGAGACCAGGCACCTATAGCAGATGCTGAGGGAGTTGTGTTTCCAGTATAGAAGGGGACTCCCATCCAGTTGAAGAACACATTTTCAACAGAAGGCGAATGGAATTACCTTTTTTGAAGATGGAAAGGAGGGACCTCTCTGTGCTAACAGCTTGCTGAGGGCACGGTGAGCTGGTTATCTAACTCCTGACTAAAGTGTCTCTGTTTTTACTTCCAGAGGTCAGGCACATATTTGCAGAGGTGTTACAGGAATATGGGATTAAGTACACACGTGTCCCAATAGAGCCCGGCCTTCACAACTGTGACTGGATTCCACCATCCCTGATGGACTTTTATCTGGGAGTAGAAGCAGATTCTTTTAACACAGTGGATGTGTTTACAAAGCATGGAATAAGGTAAGACAGGCATTACTCATCCTTTTTGTAGTAAAGCTTCAAGATCTTACCAGTTCCTGATAAGATCTTTTCTGAATGGAACACTACCTTTCTCCTTCCACTTCAAGAAGGTTCAGGAGTACAAAAGTGCTGGGAGCACTAGGGCTTAGCAAGCAGATTTGTTTGAACAGAGATGACTCACTTCCCACCTGAAAGGGATTGTTCTTCCCAGAGTGTGTTTCTCAGCCTTTCTAGTGAAGAAACATCAACCTGGCATCTGGGACAGCAGGAGCCTGAGGTGCTGTGTCAACACTGGAATTTTAGAAGTGAGATCTGGGGAAAATGTTCAAGAAATAACTTCATCTCACTGGAATAGTGGAGAAAGGGTTTTACATAGCAGGAAAGGACTAATTAGAAATGAGTGTTTGTTGTTAAGGGGAGGCAGGGAGGCATGGGGCTCACGGTGCCACAGCAGGTGATCCCTGCTCTGAGCAGTCCTGTCAGTGTCCTGCACCTCAGGGGCTGAACCCAAAAAGCTCAGCCCTCCCCCGATAACGTACTTTTCTAGAAAGCTTTAATCAGATAAGAGTCTTATGGATTGAAGACATTTCATTTGAGACCATTGCAGTCATCTGTCCCTTGGGGCAGATTTCATTACTTTCTCAGTCTACCGAAAGTGATTTTCTTGGATATTTTTTCATTTTTACTCAGTTGTTCTCAATATCAGGAGCAGGCTGGCATTTCACCTGCTCTTTCCAGTCAGAGCACACGGATTGTACCTCAACAGCCCAGCTCTGAGGGAGGAAAGGGCCCAGCAACCCACAGAGCAGTTCATCAGGAGGGAGTAACCCTCCTTTTTGGGGAGGGTCATGACAGGGACACTGCAGGGGAGCCAGTGGAAAACCTGCACACTCTGGGGCTCCCCGTGCTACCGGAGGGGTAGGGGTGGTGGTGATCTACCTCTGAGAAGCCACTGCTCCAGAGCCATCTCTCCAGGGGTGCAGGAACAGGCAGGGTCCCCTCAGGACCTGCGTGTTTATCCCCCCACAGCACTGCCCCTGCTCAGACACACACCCACCTGGTGTTGGGGCAGGGAGGAGGGACAACCTGACAGAAGAAACTAGCAGGAGGAAAACAGGAAAACGAGAAGAGCGCAGTCAGCTGAAGTCACAGAGAACCCAACTCTGCAACTCGGTTTCAGGATCTGTGCAGAGAGCCTGTGCTTACAGCAGCAAATGCAGTCAGTTTACACTTAAAGTTCAACTCTTCTCAGAGCCCAGCGTTCAGCTGGATGCTTCCTTGATCAAGCAGGTGAAGACCCCAGCCTCAGTGTCTTCCAAACACTGTCTCATTGTGCCCTGGCAGACACTTGCACAGTGCCCCTGGGCGTGTACGTGCCATGCTGGAAGAACTGAGGTTTGTGGCCAGACTTGAATGAAGAATTGTGTTGAGGCTACCTAAAAGGCTGCGTGCTCTTTAGTAGTAACGATGTTTTGTCCAGTGTTTTGTCTTTATTATGGCTCTTTGACACATTCCAGTCGAAGGATTTGTTAGGAGGGAGGTTTCCATTCTATGTCAGTTGTTTCCACTTAGCTGAGGGTTATTAACAAGAGATGGTTGTTATTCAGGTTTTAATTGGCCTAGCAGGAGTAAGTTATTTTGATAGCCCGGCATTTCTCATTTTAGCTCTGCTCTTTCCTTTTGTGCCAACAAAATGCATCGGTAAGCTCACAGTGCCAAACAACCCTTGTGCTGTGAAACAACGCACGTAAGGAGAGCAGCAATAGCAGTACCGGGGCTGTTGCTTTAAATAGCACCCTGGTTTCGATAAGGAAAGAAAAAACATTACTGGCCAGGAGTTCTGTTTTACTTTTGTTTATAGTTAAAAGTTTTACACACACCCCCTTTTTACCTTAAGTTTTAGGTACGTTTTGATTCCTAATCCACTGGATGCAACGCACTCTTTTCTAACTACCTCATCAGCATTAATACCAGTGTTCCCTTCTCTGGCTACAGGTGGCCAGACATCTACATAGGTCTGAGCACCATGGGCAAAAACATGTCTGTCAGTAACATCTGGAACGCCATCGACACCGCCATCACGGAGTTCACAGCCAAGGCACCCTCACCCACACACCCACTGCCACAGAGCAGGACAGTGACCATTGAGCTGATGGTGCACCCGGGGTACCCGAGTGTCCCACCCATCGGCGGCTGCGGGGAAGGACCAGATGATTTCTCACAGTCCTGGGAGCGTCTCCATGAACTCCAGACATTAATTAAGCCAGAGCTGCAGAGCCACTACAAAGCCAGGAACATTCAGCTTTGTTCATTCAAAGATCTTTAAGTAAATATGCACGACATACACACAATTTACTCATACTCTGAAGAGAGGCAGTTGCTGATGTCCTGAGAAGCCAGACCACTGTTACCCATGCGATACCTCCTGGTACCACTAACAGGAGCTGGGAGCATTAGCACGTTCAAGGAAGACCACCACCCCATGAGCAGCCCCAGGCAGTACCCGAGCCCTGACTGGCAGTTTCTAGGCCACAGCACCTGCTCTGAACATGACAGACCTCTTCTGCGTCACCCGTCACCCACTCACACACCATTCCGACGCAAGCGTGGCAGCCAAGGGCCAGCCCTGCTCCCAGGGCTCTGTTCCTGCCAAGGTGATAGTGAGCAGCACCAGGACAGGCTCTGCTGTGAGACCCATCAGCACATTGGCACCTTGATGGTTCTGATCATTTCTCTTTTTGGATTTCACTGCAAAAAAAGAAAGATGCACAGAGCAAGTGCTGCTTTGGAGCACCCGCTTGGTGTAGGTTGCCCAAGGGAGGCCTGGAAACCTTCACCATTTGTTCTTCTGACAGCATCCAGCCGTGATCCCCTCCCATGGTGCCAACCCTTCAGCAGTAAGGGGCACATTACTCCAGAGCGTGTCTCTGATTGGAGCAGTTGGATCAGGGGTTCATCCCAGTGGTGTCTGCAGCCATATTCCACATACAGCCCCTGAGCCCACAGGAGTTACAGCTCTTCCTGTTTATGTTGCCTCTTGGCGTTAAGCCACCATAGGTAAGTCCCATCAGCCACAGCCCTTTCAGAGAGGCTTTCTTTCTTTGGATAACTTTTGCAGGAACAGCAACTGTTGGCCCATCTGCTATTTCAGTAACTGCACATGAGAGCTCATCAGCAACTGTTCCTGCACTGCCCGCTGCCTCTCACCCCACACTGGGTGGCTACACAGCGAGTTTTAAAGCGGGGAAGCTCGTTGTGTTGGTCCATTTTTATTCCTGTCATCAAATCATACAACTTCAACAAGGCTCAGTAATACTGACACATTTAACTGCGTTTTTAGCTGTAGCCCTGTCACTCACATATAAATTTCACATGGGGAAATTGAAATTGTTTATGCTCATTTTCTGCACAGAAGTGATCTATTTAATGTAACCATTTTTGTTAATAATTTTTTTAAATATTAAAACTTTCAGTATGATCACAATTCTTTTACGTGAAAAATAAACTCAGGCCTTTTTCTACTGTAATGCTTCGGGAGGCTTTTGGGTTTAGTTACAGCTGGAGAGCAAACTGAACCCACTCACCTCTCTGCTACTGCAGCTGCCTGCACAGTGCTGAAAGGCTCTGTCTGTCTGTCATCAGTGGGAACTGTCCGACCTCCCCTAGAAAACATCCGAGGAAGTTTTTATTCTCTACAAATATGAAAAAAACATCAAGGATGCTTTATAAAGTATTTTTCAGGTTCTTTCCTAAATTATTATCACAGAATTGATATATGACAAGTTTGCTTTTAAAAGCCAATGCACTGTGCAAGTGCTCACCACTCGGCCCAGAGGAGAGCAGCGGTTACCTTCTGGAATGGGATTGCTGGGACTTGTCCCATCGGCGTTCGGCGGCAAAGTTCCTGCGGCGTGACATCAGAGGATAAAAAACCCGAGGTTTTGGACCTGCAGGAGACAGCTGACGTTCCAGAGCACAGTCAGACCCGTGAGTGCCACCTAGTGACTGACGATATTTTATTTACATGCAGGGATAAGCCCGACAGCAACACAGCAACAGCCATTTAATACCAGATCTCAGCTTTTTATGGCATGTGACCATATTTTGAAGGATAATTTTTAATCTTATTTTTAAGATTTAAATTGCTCCATATTCTAACCGATTACTTTGTTCTGATCACGATCCTCAGAACATGACCCACCTGCTGTATGCACCTTCTGCTTGCCAAGTGCTGCACAAACACAGCAGCAGGCTTACCCCTTAGTTCTGTATTGTGAACAAAAAAATATTTTGCAAATTCCATATTTTTAAATGAACAACATTAAGCCCCAAATTTTCTTTTAAATTTAAGGGAGTTTTAAATGGAGAAATAAATAACTACTAAAAGACTTAGAAATAAGGAACCTTTCAATTGTGTAAAGCGTACGGAGTAGTTCCATGAAACCTTTAAAGACAACACTGAGCTCAAATTAAAACCACATTCAGAGCACTATCTACAAACATCATCATACCAGGATACTTAAGAAGTCTAAACCCCAAATCTCTCTGAAAATAAAACCATGCCACAAAGCCTTTGAGAGCAATTTTTATTAGGGTAGCAGAATGGAATTGCAGAAAGCCTATACCAGTACTCCTGGGTGTAGTTTCACCAGTATGTTGTTTTTATTTTGGATATTAAACTGCACGTTTAGAATTCAGCATGGCTTAGGGAACCAGAGAGAACAAGAGCTTGATTTCCTGAGTTAACATAGGACTTCGCACTTCCATTTTTTTCTCTCCTCGGACTCCAGCCATACGGTACAGTATGTGATCTGTCATTTATCAGAGGGTTGCCTGCAAACAGAAGCCATCGCTTAGGTTACACATCTCGTAGCTTAGAAGATGAAGAACACACCGAGAGAACTGACAGCAATATCTGTCTTCTGTGTGCCCTTTGTGGATGAAATGAGGACAGCTGGCACAGTGCTGCTGCTGGTCTGCGCGAATCCATGGGAGTTCCTTCAGTTACAGCCCTTCCTGTCCCCTTCCAATGGCCTCCAGGTCACACCGATTCCGATAAACGCAGTCTTTGACCCGCAAGGCTTGTATCCAGGGAGTAACTACTTAGTAGTAATGAGGGCAGCAAACTAGTGCTACAGTTTTGTTTTAAATAGAAAGAAAATTTAGAGAATAGCAAATTTTCATGCCAACAGACATGAACGAAAGGTACAGTGACTCATGTGATGCAGAAATTATACACACTTCAGTTTGACAGATAATTTGGCATTATTTTATTATGAATCCGAGTGACCGTAAATGAAACAAAATCAGTACCAACTTTCTGCAAATGAAGACACAAATATGTGAAAATTTGGTAATAGACAGTGCTCTCACAAGCCTGAAAACACTTAGGAAATACAAGTTTCCGTAAATAAGGTGAATGTGGTTTAACTTTATTTACCTGCCAAAGAATCTGTCTAAGAACACTTAAACATAAAATTTCTTAGCTCCCTAACTTATAAAAAAATTTACTTTCAACAGAGGTGAGGTACTGGGCTGTCATTGTTTACACTAAATGGGAAATGAAAGCTGGGTGACAGGGATGGATGAAGAAATAGCAAATATACAACACAATAAAACCAAAAGAGACCTACCGCTCGACACACTAGTTCTGAAAGGTTGCAAAGGCAGAGGCTGTGTTAGAACTGAGTTTAGGAGTACAGACAATCATCTGGGTGCGAGGGATTCTCTGATTCAACTTCCTGCACATGGAGATGATATGTGCTCCCAGATACCTATGGATTTCTGGAGATAAAATATGTTTGCTCAGTGACATACCCGAGTTCAACAGGTGGGGAAGAGGTGGCAGTTTGACTGTGTGGCAGTTTGGCTGTGGAGCTATGATCACGCTTTAGACGGGGAAAAAAAGACAGGCAGGAGAAAAGCAACAGAGACACAGTGAAGGATGCTCAATTCTGAACAGCAAAGGCTTCCTTCAGCATGCTGGGTGTGCCCCGGAGCAATGGGGAAAGGAGCTCTGCCTGATAAAGTTAGCATGATAGAATGATACTTGAAGTGCTCATTAAATCATCTAACCTGTGTGTTTGTAGAACACAGGAACAGCAGCAGTGAAGCGCACTCTGTTACACGTTATTGCTTAATCCTATTCTCACACCATTCCCGTAAGAACTGTACAGCAATTGGGCTGAGAAATGGCTCAAGTGCCACCCCATAAAACATAGATGTTTTTTATGCATCCGGATGGAAAAGTGTTGTAGCATGACTAGCAGTGCTGTCAGATTTAGTACTTGAATTCCAAATGCACATTTATGAAATACCAATTTTTAACTCAAAAACCAGTTTATCGCTTTGGTACCTCTTGGTCCCCAATTTCTGAAACTCTTCCGAACTGGTTGCAGTGTTGTTCTGTGCACTCTTCCCTAGCTACTCTGCACAGGTATTAAGAACATAAGTGAAAAAACTTTGTAATCACATTCCACTACTCCTTTGCTACAGATTTTTTTTTCCCCAAAGTTTTCCAAAAGCAGGACGTAAGCCATATTTTAGTTCAATGACGCACACAAAAACTTGGGTTTCCCCGTTTAATAAACATCTTGTGGTAACATCAGCCAGATTTACATAAGATCTGGACATTATTTATGATTGTTTTTGTGGGGTTTGTTTGGTTTTTGTTTATTGTGTTACAAACTGAAGTTAAAGGGAACTTGCAACAAGTCCCACAAAGCACAGTGCAACATTTAAAAAGTAAACGAAACTGCCAAACACTCAATCATTTTCTGCCAGAACTGGAATATTTTTTTCTAAGACATCAGTTTGAGGTGGGGGATAAAATTCAGTGAAGAATTAAATGAACTCAAGATAGTGGGAACTGCAGGGAAAAGTAAGAAATGACAGCCACAACCTTTTCAATTTAAGGGCAGAATATAAGTCTAAGATATTTTTGATAAATTCTGACAAGAAAAAGAAAACAGCATACTTTAAAGTATATTGAAGCAGTGATTTTTAAACAAAGAAAGCAGAACTAGAACATCTTAAATTTTAATCCTTTCTTTACAGGTTACCTAGCCCACTTCTGATTAAGAAAACTGTAGAAAGTTAGTAACAGCCACAAGTTAACACCGAAAGGTGGCACTTGTCAATTTTCCATAGAGTCCTGCTTTACGGGGTGTCTCAAATGCACTGCTCCGATCTTCTATCATATGTTGCTGACATTAATTGTGTCAGATTTTAGTCCACTGGTCGCTTTTCACCATATTTCTTTGTAAACTCTTCAGCGTTCTTACAGAATTTTTTACGGTCCTTAGAGTATTCTTCAGCTAGGTCAGCCCGGAGGGGATGCTCGGGCTGTGGATCATTCACCAGTGCTATGAGGGACTGGATTACTGTCAAAAGAAGTATAAATACTGTCAGAAACTAAGATGGTTAATTTTTAAAAATAAAAATGTAAGCAGAATTCCCCAGTACGAAAAGAGCTTTAACTGCATTTAAATACATCCCCATAAATCTAGGGTCTTTTCAAAAGCAAGAGCATGAATAAGCTATAGCAATATGCCAAGATTTAGTTCAGTGACCATGAATGAACACCAGAAAATCGTATTTGTAAACAAAATCAACTTGAACAGACACCAAAGTGCACTACAAATTATTTCCCATGTAACTGGCATCCTCTCTGATACACTCTCCCATGGCTAAGAAAGAAACTAAGTTTCACAGAAAACCTCACCTAAAAGGGATTGAAAAAAGATGGAATTCCATCATGAAACACTTTTTCCTACCACCTGTCATGACCATGCAGTTGTAACTGGGCCTGCTTTCAGAAACAGGGTTTTTTTCAGCTTTATCTTTGTGTGACTCTTCCCCTATAAACATCAGTCAATTCTAAACTGCCAGGTACCTCCACTCAGAGATACAGTGGACAAACAAATGGGTAAGAACTGCAAGATGCTTTTCACCCCACTGTTTACAACCATTTCATCAACATTCTCCTATCACTTCCCAAGGAAATGTTGTTCTTAAAATAACCGACTTGTACTTGACATTTACGCACTGAACCTTACATACTACAATGACATCCATTGCTACATTGGTCTCATATACATTCTCACGACCATTTAAAGCTAGGTCACAACAACCAGGAGCTCTCTGCGCAAGTCTACAGAGAGTGGGTATGCAGGGAAAGCATTTCACCATATAACAATATTAATAATGTTCCATTTGAGGCAAGCTTGGATATCCACAGTAGTACAAAGCGGCACCCCAAGAGTTTTTCAAGCAAGTGTAACAAAATTCCTAACTTCCTGCATTGCACACTAGAGCCAGCTGCCTGCTCCTGAGCTCACACAAACACTGACACCTACACCATCCAGCGGCAGGAGCTCCACAACTCAGCCACGTTGCGCAAAAAGTCACAGTCTATGATTGTTCTGAAACTGCTACTGAGCCGTTTAACTGCATTCCCTCCAGTTTTGCAATGTGAGTTCTTGCAATCCTTACCACTCCAGTAGATGCTACAACACCAGAGTGGCTTCTGCCTGAGCATCCATCTTTTCACGCTCATACTCATCCCCCCCCTTACCCAATAGGGATGGGGAACACACCTCAAAACAAATACTCAAAATCCACAGAAATACTCTTGTCACTATACTGCTAAGCAGGAACATTTCTCGCCACAAATCAGAGTTTAAATTGGACAAAACTTCTAAGGAATGTAGAACTGATACTTGCTGACTTCACAGGAACTTACCAGTCCTGGACTTAGGACAACTAACACCGTGTTAATGACTACTTATGAAACTAGCATCAATGCTGCACGTGACAATCCCTCCTCACTCAGTAACACACACTAAAACACTACAGAGAAGTCACTGTGTTACTACGATTATTTAACACACACACGCCAGAAAAAAAACCAGAGTTGTCATAACAGGAGTTGCCTCAACAACCACAGCATTTTAAAACTGTACTGTCACAACAGTCTGTTTTAATATTAAAGTATAAATGTATAAAAAGTACCGCAGTAAGATGCACGTTTAGTACATGAAAGGTGAATTAATGATTTATGATGAACCAAATCTGTTTTCTTGACACCTGACTGATCAAAACCAATCATTCTAATGCTGTACTAATAATGTCATTTTATTTCCTTGAGAAAGGCTCAAGCAGCAAACAGACTGATGGTGATTTTTCATGCAGAAGAGTTCTGGAGAAAAAGTAATAGACACTTAACAGGGCTGCAGGTTCCTACAATGCAGTAACAACAGATGTTGCCCTTAAAATGACTTCTTGAAGGAAGAGTTAAAAAGACAAACAAAATACCACAAAAGAGCAGAAATTGAGAGATTTGCAGTATTTTGGTATGCAGGGTTTGTTGCAAATTCTGATTTTGGCATAGTTTAATTCACTCTCCGAGATAAGAAGGGAATTGCTACTTCTCGAGGAGAAACTATTTCCTGCACGCCAACTATTGCTTCACTAGTTCCAAGTAATGCCAACCTGCATTTCAAGTTGAGACCGTATGTTGTTCCCTTAGCTACCTAGAGAAAGCTCGCGAGATTAACACAACTACCAAGGTGTTCACAGAACCCCTCTACACATTGCTTCCGTTTCATCTTTCCCAAGGATCTCTGTCCTGTATAATCTGGGATAAATCAGCTGCAAATCGTAAGATCTTCACTGACCTATCTGAGTATAACAGATTCTTTTTTGCTGCCACCTCCACTTTCCCCAACATTCAACTGCTTGATCTTTCCTGAAACAACTACAGGAATTTTCCTATTTTGTCTTTGTGGCAAACTCCAAGTAGTTTTATTAGCACACAGAAGCACAGAGAAAAAATAAAATCCTAAGTACAGCATTGTTTACTATCAGGAACACAGTTCAAGTGAAAACAACCTTAGAGAGGAGCCTGGAAGAAGGAAATACATTCTCTTACAGAGCAAGATACTCCAGTGTCACTGTGGCTCTTGCACTGGATAAAAATGATTAAAAAAATATTGAACTTATATTATTAAAAAAACCACAGTTTTTGCAAGGATGTTTACTCTTTCTGTATGTACAATAATAAATGCTTAATATCAAACTAATCCTTACCTGGCAGAAAAGTAATGGAAGAAACAAAAAACCTACTCAGATCACACTGTCTGCCACAGAACCCAATGAAACTTTTTTCTTTAAAATATTTAAACTCTTATCAAAAACCACTCTGCATGGTAAGCCTTGCAGCAGTGATCTTTTAAGAACTAAGAGTTGATTTGTGTTATGATTTCAGGTTTTGTTTATGACTCCCTGGGTATTTCAAACCATATGTTCAAATCACTGAACCACATGGCTGAGATTATAAAATATACAAAGCCTTGTGGTTTTAGGCCCTTTCTTTCAAACATCCAGGAATGTACTGAGCACCTCTGGATTATAAAGTCACTGTTTAAAAAGAAACAAAATAAATCCCACACAAACTACCACCAGAAATTTTAAGCATGCCAAGGACACTGCCTTAATAAATGCTTAAGTCAGGAGGAGTTTTGTGGTTTCCTGGAGGTGGATGTGCCACGTGCCAGTGTCATTACCTTACATTCCAATAACAAAATCAGATTCCAGAAGAGCTGCACACTGTGCTCACAACACGTGACTCATGACACAAACCTTATGACAATGAATATACCCTAAGAGCCACGACCAGCTGACAAGCTGAAACGCTATCAGCTCTAAATTTAAACACGACACAAAGTTTCTCAAAGTTCTTTCTCCACATGGAGTCCTACCTTGGTCAGTTTTGGTTGCTGGCTTCCAGTTTTCAGCACTAATTACTGGCAGACAAACCTGCCCCTTTTCATCGATGTTAGGGTGATAGATCTTTGTTTTAAATGTAATCTTAGGAGGTTTGAATGGATATTCTGCTGGGAAGTTGATTTCAATTCTGAAGGCTCCTTTATCATACGGAGGATTGTCCTGCAACAAGAAGGTGGAATGTCAAGAATTGGGCATATTTTAACAGATACAATTAAGAAAAAGCACGCTCCACACTTCAATCTATTAAGTGACCTCTTTTTCTTCCAACACCTACTGCCATGTCTGTGTGCTGGGAAACATCAAAACCTATTTGGTAAGAGAAGGGCAACACAACCTCTACATCATTTGTATTCACCTGGAAAAGCAGATTAGCATTGTTCTGAAGTTATCTGGCATTTTACTGATGAGGAAGCATTCAATCCCATTTACTCCAAGCTCAAGGTCCTATCTAATAAGTAGTTTTATTCCCAACTTTGTATTTAAAAAAACATTGTAAGCCCTTTCTAAGATACAAAGAGGAAGCCTGGCAAGGAAAATTGGTTTCTCTAACCCTAGTTATTTTACGTGTGTCATAACATGGTGGCACAAACAGCAAAGCAATTTGATTTGTCAGATTTCCCTATATGTTCCAAGAACGTTTTTGTGCTGACTACTCAAAAATCTGCTGAGCATTCATTGGTACTAAAGATAGATATTCACTGCATCTGCTGATGAGAACATTCTGAATTTGTATGCAGTTTTAGCACCCACTCTTATCAGATCATTTTTGAAGGAGCATGATGAGAGAACTGTGAAGTAAGCAAAGTAGTTTTTCATGCTGAAACAGAAAAAACAATGCCCAGAATCTCATTTAGAAAACCTGTTGGACTATTGATACTGCTTCAAATGCTAACTGCAGAAGAAAGGCAGAAGGAAAAACAAACCATTGCTACATTTAAAGCTTATGAAAATACCACTCTGCACTGAAAACAGTGACTATGGCATGAAGCCTTTCCAAACACTCTGGGAACAAGAATCGAAGGATGAGCTCCCAGTTGGTGTGAAGTACAATCACACACATTCCTCATCAGCAACCAGATCATTCCCTGCAATCAAACCCACTCCAAAAGTTAAAAGAGATTTACCAATATTTGGGGGTGGGGAGTGTGCTATTAAAATAATATTCAACAAAAAACGTTTAATTTTAGTTTCATCCATATGGAGAAGTCTCCTTGCATGTTTCTAGGAAATGCACCATTTCTGCAGTCAAGGGAAAAGGTAACTGGAGTGTCTTTAAAATCACAGTTTATCCAAGCAGTCCCAAAAACTTTGGAAGTTTAACAAATAACTTTTTGGTGATGGTGACAACTGAAGCAGTTGGTGCCTCTCCCCATGGCTCACTTGTTCTCACCTCCAACACATGCTATAATTTGTGAGGCTGTTCAGTGAACAGATATGGGAACTGACCTGGCTTAAAAATGTCCATTTTCTGTTCGACTGTCAGTCAGAACAGCTCTTCACTATAACTCACCAACAAACCAAACTAAAAACATATGTAAAAGGTGGCTCATGTTTTAAACAGACAAACCACCAAATATTCAATTAATCTCCAATAATTTGTTATATTTATTTTTACACTGACAAGGAAGACAGTCAGAATTTTAAATACTAAACACAAACAACAAACACGACTCACATGCACCTGGAGTATTTTTGCTCTGCAAAAGTTTGTCCATAGCAAGCAGTTTTGATTAACTGAAATGACATTCATGACACACCAACAGTACCTCTTACAAGAGCAAGGAGCCTAGGGTTTCAATGTTGAAATCGAACAAATCGTGTACCTTTTCAACACACAGTACATAAACTATCTTATTCTACAGCTTAGAACAGGAAAAGAACTGACAAACTATCTTCAACCTGCTTCTCAATTGAGTAAACACCCTTAAAAACAAACAGTTGTACCGAACAAAATGTGTTACATACAAGAAAAACTTTTAAAACAGTATCTTTTCACAGTAATTCTGTATGAACACTGTTAGAAATACTAACCTTTGTATTTTTCACACCTTCGTGGAGAAGCTGACCAAAATAATGCCTAGTTATAGAGCTTAATAATCAGTAACTGGTTATTCCTAAAGTTTGAGTAGTATGTCCTTAAACTCCAAGTAAGAACATTTTAGAAAATAGAAACAGCACATAAAACTTCAAAAGCAAAACTCAACAAAAAAGTTAAACTTGCAACCAGCTTGTATGTTACATTTCTGAGCCATCAACTCAAGCATTGCAACAGCTAAAAAAATTACACTAAGACTAAAACGTCTTCTACAGTTCATCCTCAGAATAACCATACTACTACTCAAACACACACAACACTTTAAATTATACTTATTAATTATTGATGATAAAATTCCCTCTAACCTACACCAGTAGTGAATTTAAGGCTATTTCCCTTGCAATGGGACACATTATAAATCAAAAGGCAGTTATGAAACACAGTTCACTGCAATAATGTTTAAACACTTGTGATATTATGAACCTTTGCAAAACAAATGCTAAGCTCATACTCTGGCGAGCAGAAACTGTTAAAAATAGATGCGGTTCACCACATACTGCTAATTCTAACAGGAAAAAACAAGCATTTTGATGTTTTGTTTATTAGTCATATTTGTCAACCTTCTACTGCTTTAAAGTGTTATCAGAGCAGTAAACTGTTATACACAAACCACGAATATCAGAGTGCCTTATTAAAGGGTATTGTTTCTTGGCTCTGTCAAATTTTAATCTCAAATCCTGCTTGCTTTATTTGCAAGAGTAGCCTCAACCACTCAAAGGAATTACTTGCCGAAATAAAAGTAAACAGTAAACTAAATGTATTCTACAGTATGGAAAGTGCAAAGGCCTGGCCACTACTGCACCCAAGATAAAGCCAAACCGATGCCCTAGTGGCACAGCATCTATTGGTGTAGACTTAAAAGTAGCTCATGTAACGAAGGGGACATGGACCATGGCAGTGGAAAATAAAGGAGGTGAAATATCCAAGTGACTTCAACCAAGGAATTCAACATACTAGATTTCCTGCTTTCCCCTTAGTAACAAATCCCTCTGTATTTGACTAATACAGTGGTTATCTACTTTTATTAAACGTTCTCTTAAAAGACAGTAGTGTTTTATAAAATTAAGGTGGGTTTTTTGGCATTAATTAATGCCTAAATGAAGGACTTCCTTTAAAGAGCTCAATTCTGAAAATATAAACCTTTCCTCTGAATCAAACTTTCTCCAATACTCAATTTTATCTTAGAAATAAATCTAGACAATTAAAAAAAAATCTATCAAGGAGCAAACAAAATATTTCATAGCTCAGACTTTTTGCTATGATAATGTAGATTTTGTACTTTTAGCTTAATGTAATAAACTACAGACTTCCTTTGCTTTCCCCTTCCAACACCTGTCCCGAGTAACCCAGTGCCATCGCTGAGCCTACAGCCCTCGCCAGCTGCAGCCATGTGTTGGACCAGGCCTACAACCACAACACATCCAGGCAGGTGTTGGTCAGAAGTTTAGAACACCTTTCAATTACCTAAGGATTTTTCTTCACAGTAGTCATAAGAAACACCTCCTAACATTTATCAGACTTCTATAAAACAAAACAGAAGACACTCAAATAAAATCAGACAGGAAGATTACACTATTTGCTCAAGATTACACAAGATGTCTGAAGAGAGACGAAAATCAAACCTAAGACCACACTTCACTGCCTGGAGTATGTTTAACATGCTGCAGCATAATTTATAAAAGTTTATTTGTATTTATAAACTACTAGCTTCTGCACAGCCCTACAACTGAAATCCAGGTTTTACAGTAATTAAGAGATTCTTGTCAGGGTGCAAAAATTTTCTCATCACCAGCTGCACTACTAAACTCTGGATTTATGAGAGTCAAATGATGCTCATTTTATTCTAAAACCCATTAGAATAAGGAGTAGTCTATACTCACAGGAACAATAAGCCCTTGCCAGGTCAATAGATTAGCTTCATCAACCTGGATATTACGGAAGTTTTTCATTCCACATTTGCGGATTTCTTCAAGCTCCTGAAAAGCAAGCAAAGTGTAAGTTAACAACAGTATTAAGATGTTAGTATTTATTTTTCAAAATGCTTAGAGGTCAATGTAGGTTTCTTTAACTAAAGAAGCTTGAGGTTTTAGCGGTGGCAACCCACACAAATAAGAAAAACATTTTGCACCTGTGAGGAGTAAAATTCCCTGAGACAGGTATTAAAAAACGTTATTTTTTGGTATGTCAGGAAAATAGAAAAAATGCTGTGTTACAAACATCATTACAGACACAACAAAGTATTAAAAAAGTGCATTTAAAAGTGTTTTTACACCTCAAATGCAAATCAGTGCCTTTGCTAACAGACCGTTGATAACCCTATGAAGCACAGAAATAAAGTGCATCTTCAGACTTATCTGAAGGAAAAAAGTGATTTGGAAGAATTATCTCTTAACAGTTTTAAACACGGACAAAGTCAGTGAACAGACTGATTGTTTCAACTGAAAACTAATTTCTGCACTACCAACTGAAATTGGTGCAAACCCAGAAAAATATAAATCTAAGCAAAACTACCCTTGTTCAGACCAGTAACTTAAGACACAGCTTTCTCTCTGTTTTGTACATCAAGGTTAACAATATGTATTAAGACACCTCTCTTGATAGCTGTACCACTCTTGAACAAGGTCTCTTTCTGCACCAATCACCAGACAAACCAGTTCTAATCAGGCAGCAACCCAGGTATCACCAAAACAAGTATTTAGGCATTTTTATATTTAAAATTATGTATAAGCCCTAGTGCAGCAGCTGTGTCCTGGAGTATTTCATAAGACCAATAACAGAAACACCTCAAGGTTCCACTTTTTTCCCTAACAATTATAGCCCTTTGCTATTGAATTGAGGAGTTTTATCTTCAGAGAGAATTTAACTGAATTCAAATGTCATCCACAGTGAAATACAAAACTTTCCCAGTGCTTTCAAAACTGAAGCACATGCCTGTGTGTCTACATAGGTTGGGAAAAATGTTGCTTATACAGCAACACTGGCGCACTCAGCCAGCACTGAGTCCTTCACTGGGCGTTAGCGTATTTGCAAAACTAAACTGTGTGTTATTGTGATAAAAACACCAGCTACAAGCAAAGGCAATATATACCAAAACCAAAGAAACCCATAATTTTTTCTGGTACAATTTCTGTATTGCCTAGTTGGTTTTTGCTTGGTTTTGTTTTTGGTTTTTTTAAATAGCTCTATGTTCATCTTAGATCAAACCTTTCTGCATCTGACTGGTGGAGATTTAATACATGCAGTAATCGCTTGCATAAACTTAGCATCATGATAAAATGCAAATCCAAAGGGAAAATGAGATTTCCAAATGCACACAAACCAAAAATCTCTTGACAGCCACACATCAGCAGGTGAACATTTACATTCCCACCTACAAAAGCAAGAGCGCACTCAGAATACAGAAGTTTAACCTTGGAGTCTTGGATATTGAATTGATGCCCAACACAACCTTCATGACACTAAACCCGACTACTTAGTCTAGACCTGTGGATTAATCCCCAACTTCCACTGCTGTTAGATTTATGCAGTATCACGGACAGTTTGGGCTTTTTTTAAAAGAAGCCTAAGAGGATTATCCTAGTTCCTTAAAGCACAAGAACATACAGAAACCACACAAAATTAATCCCTTGAAGCACACTTACAGGGATAGAGAGTAAACCAGAATATTCAAAAGGAAATAACCTTTATTATCGCAGCTGTAAGGGATCCTTTACGATCACTGAAACTGCACATGTACACACTGTTAGAGCTGGCTTTGAGCACAAAGCGGCAGCTCAGGATGAGCCTGGCCACACCAGACTGACTCTTCCCTGCCAGGGCAGGACAGGGACTCACTCGGAACAGGGCTCTGAGCACCTCGCTCCCTACAGCTACAGAATTGCCAAGTCCTGGCAAACCACTGCTCCACAGCATGGCAAAGGGGTAAATCCCATTCTGCACTAGAGGTAATGCACTGTGAACAAAATAAACTAATTAACCAGTATGTATTTAAGCATGAATAAACACACACAAGTGCTTTCACTCTAAAACAAGGAAAAGAAAATGGATTTAGACAATTTTCTAGTAACTATATTAAAACCACTATACATAACGATAGAAATCTCCCCCATGATGTCCCAGTGGGAGTGCAGGTTCCCTGCAGAAGTTTTTATCACGGGCTCAGATGATAGCATTACACCGTTTCTCACCCAGAGAACAATTGCCCAGGCACAGAAAAAGGGAGCACTATGACTCTATAATTCAGGTATGTTATTAAGCTAATAAAACAAATTAGAAAAGCATGGCTTCACGTTACTGGAAAATTAAACACCTACATTTTATAATTAGATTCAGGTTAAAAAATTGGATGCTGAATTAAGAATTATAAGAATCGAGTACACAGATCATTACAAAATTGTAAAACTTTGTATGAAACCAAAGAAAAGTTTAAAACAATGCAATATGCAAATTGCTCCCCATTTTCCCTCAAGTCCACCACATAAGACAGGGAATTAAGCAGCCTAGGAGACACTAAAGAACTAGCAGAAACAGAACATCTTCCTCTTTAAGCTGACACATGAAGCCTTTACAGGACTTCACTTTCAAAATAATAAAAACAAATGGTGAATTACTGCAGTGTGTAAGGACTATAGCCTGTGCTTCTGCTCCTGCTGCCTTGGGTCCTGTGGTAGTAACCGACAACTGAAAAAGGGGATAAATGGGGATAAACCAGGCAATTCTTTTCCTTACACAGGCGTGACTGCAAAGGTCATGGAGAATCAAGCCTACCTTAACACAGGACTTGCCTGAATTATGTGCTCAAGACAGGTTCCAACTTATAAAAGAAATTACTTTTTTTTTTTACTAGAAGTGTTTAGGCTTTCATATGCCACTCCAAATTAATCAATTCCATGTTACTTATTTACAAATAGCTTTTTTTCTTCATACTATCCCCACCTACAGAATGTGATATCATACTCACAATTCAGGCTCTCAGGGTTTTGTGTCTAATGCATCAGGAGTACCAAGAGGCTCAGCATTCACCATTTAAGGGGCAGGGGGGAATGATTGTTTTGGTTTTTTCTGGCACCTGCCAAAACCCATAATAAAGATCTAACTGCCTCAGAGCTATAGAGGCAGACATAACTACAGTATAAATGTAATGTTAAAAAAGTGAATGAGCTACTAAATACTTGTAAACAGAACAGATTAAAAGTTAATACTGCATTTAACATGGGCTTGAGCAACTCCAGAGGGACAAAAGTTACTTTACAAGGTAAAAGGATATAGTCCAGATATTTATTTCAAAATAATACTTAAGTTTAGGCAGACAGTAAATAGATTAATTCCTTTTCTTGTACTCCACCCCTTAATTTTGTCAAGTAACATAATTAAAGAAGCACAGGAGGAGCGTAACTAAAGGTTAGAAGACTGCAGTATAAATTTCAATTCCCCACTCTGTTATCAACCTTACACGTGACCTTGCTGCACTGGTTTCCCCATTTGTAAAATAGGAATGTCTTCTTATTTCACAGGGCCCTCTTGAGACACAATGTTTGTAGTTTGGATACATTTAGAGAAAGTGTTATACACAGCAAATGAAATAAAGAGAACATAGTTTCAGAAGTAGCATCTGATGCTGAAGGTAGTCACAAAGCACACACTACCTCTCATGTACCATCAGAAAGGAGGTAAAATTTTTATTTTCAATATTGTGTAATCATTTATGCTGTTCAAAGCAAAAACTACACGTTTGAAATTAAAAAGTGGCATTAGCTTAAAATGTAGTAAATCTTAAAAACCCTGCAACTGTTTGCCCATGCACCTTTCAAGGTTTGGGACTTCTCTTCAAAAAAAGAAAACAAGCCAGATAGGAAAATACAGTGAAGACAAACACTTGTGCAGTCCAAGAATATTGGAATAAGTGTAAGACCTCATATGGACTTCAGCAAGTTCTGCATCAAGCCCAAAATGCTATTAAATGCACAAAGAAAAACAAAAGTCTACTGAGATAACTCTAAACCACGTTTCTCTACTGTTTATAATTAATGTTTACCCGTTTATAAATACATTCTCTAAAAGAAGTGTGACAATGCTAAACAGGCTCCAAGACGCTGTTAAAGAACTGGCCAGTTTTACTCTCTGAATCTCATACACTGCAGAGAAGTGTTAAAATACCTTAAAATAAAATATAATTTTAAAAGACCCACAAAAACCCAAGTAGATTCTAGCTCTTATAAAAACTATCATTAACTTTCCACTACAACATTACAAGCCCATATACTCACATGCCTTTTATTTACTGAATAATTCTACTTTTTGGCAAAGTATTTTCATTTAATTAAAAGCCCTTTCGTCAATTGTCAGTTTCAAAAAGGCAAAATGAATCAGTGTTCTCACTTCTGCATAAGGACAATCATACACTGCTCAAAACCCCACTCACCCTGTTACTGAGAATGGGTGTTTGGATCAACTCAGAATTGTTTTTCAAATATCAAAGTGGTTTAAAACCCCTTTATTTGGAAGGGCTCCAATGTTTACAAGACCACAGCATACTGGAGATTGCAGGCCCTCTACAGCAGGTGCCCAGGTGTGGCCTTGTGTATTTTATCATGGAGTTCAACAGTTGCATAAATATTTGACTATGCAATTATGGAAGCAGAGTAAAAACAGTAAGATTAAAGTAATTGTTTACTCACTTCATATGTGAAGTGTTATTTACTCTTTAAATCTATTTGCAGTTTTTAATACTACAGATAGTTTTGAACATCTGGAAACCAGGAAACAGAAGTGTGGATCTTGCAGAGACTTCAGCTCAATCATTTCGTGGATCAACACAAAAGGGAGCAGCTCCGCACCTGGGACAGGGCAGCCTTCTCAAATACCACCTAAAACCATCTGTTGAAGGTGCATCTCCATATCACACGTTACTACACCAAGTACTATGACTATCCAGCACGGAAATAGCCTGCAACTACCCACTGCCTCTCCACAGAGCATTCTGCTCATGGAGAACGGCTTGTTTTACATTGGTGGGTGGCAACTGTGAGAAGCATTTCACTGCAATCTCTGGCATGTCCCTTGGAGATCTATGTTCCCGATCCTGTATGTTTGGAGACAATTTGCTTTTTACAGGAAAGAGTCGCGAAGCAAAGTAACTCCCTTAAACGAGAAGTTTAGATCTTTTCCTGAATATAATTACTCCCTATTTGTCTGTTTTAACCCCGAGAGATTGTCCATAACAGATAATCCTTGACAAAGACTCTGTTATTACCTCCTCTCACATTTCATGAGGAGTCAGGATCTGACAACTGTGGCTCTTTGAAGAGGTGTAATGGTGGCTCATAGATCAAAACTCCACCTCAGATGCTGCTGGAATATGATTCATTAGCGACGTTTATTTCAAATTTTTGCTCCTGGAAAGGTCACACTTCCACTGTTTTTTTGTAAATGAGTAAAGAAAACTTCAGTTGGGCTACCTGATGGTATAAAACTCTGCAAAAATAGGCCATAAATAAGGCCTTTGGTTCAGAAAATGTAATTTGCTCCAACAGGGCCTGAGAAAATGTGACACTCTTATTGTTATAACTTGACTTACTGTTTAAAATGGAACTGTACAGGTATAATTGGCAAAATTTGTAATACTTCTTTCACAGGAAGATAGAAACAGCTTCTGCTACCTGAAAAGGACATCCACTGCTACCTGGAAGGTGGAAACTTAACTCATGCTCCCAGTTTTCTGCAGACAGACAGCGCATTATTCCAGATGCACTACATCCAGCCCTTTTCAGCCACTGTGATTAACACGAGTAACTATGATGCACGAGTCCAGGAAAACTGCAGCATTTCAAAATGCTGGCAAGACCTTAAGGAAATGGGAATTGCTTTATTTTATGTGACCTATAAAAGGTTCAAAGTTTATTCTCAGTAATCAAAGACAAACTTGATATTTAACTCAAAGACAAGACAGTTAACGCTTATCCTAAATTATTTTAAATGTAATTGAATGACATGCTGAAAACCTCTATTTCCTTTAATTATAATCACTCCTCATTCTATGACCACACACTCTTCTATATTGCAAAACTCCAACAGTGAAAGACTCCTAAAAGTGGACCTGTGAATTTGGAACTTAAATAATGGTATTAGGTTGATACATGTGAGAGTTTGGACCTTCAAAACACCAGCAATCCAGATTACATCACCTGTACGAGCTCTACTTTGTTCCTACCGAGATGAACGGCAACACTCAAAGCCATTTGGGCTGACTCGACTCTCCAAAAGACACAAAGGTAGCTGGTTATTTAACAGCCTCTACAAGTCCTGTGATACAGCATCTCGCAGCTCTTGAACTGGCACAGAGAAGGCACACATGTACAACCCACAAATGTCGGGCAAGAAAAACGAAAGCAAAAATGTAAGAGGGAAGTTATCAATGTCTCTTTCCTTCCTACACCACTCCCTCTGAAAAGCAACTGCCACACCGTTTTTCTAGAAAAGGAGGTGGTCACATTCTCAAAAGCCATTTTTACAGTATTTTAGTGAAAGATTAGAGTACTAACGAACATTTTAGAAGTCTAATGGAACTGTGTGTGTGTGTGAAAAGCAAGAGGCACTGTAGATACTAAGGACAATTTTTATTGCCTTTCAGATTTTTATGTTTTATTCTAAATTTTAAAACAACAAAAAAGGAAATTTATTTTTTCCTACCAGAATGGTAGTGATGAGCTTTTGAACAACTAAAGCAAATTTTTCAGAAAAGGCAGAAAAGCTGTCTTACAAAAATATAAAATTAAATGGTTATTTACTATCTGAAACTAAGGGGAACCTTTCCTGAGTATAAAGCAACATTGATTATAACACTAAAGCTGTGTCAAAACACAACAGCTATCAAAAATGAAATTTAAAAATGAATGCCATCTCATCAGGATGCTTAAGGACAATTAAAGGTTTATGCCTACTGATTTAATACATATGAATGACTCTGCACACAATGTATCTACCGTTTAATTTTTAAATTGCTCCATATCACATTCAAAATAACAAAACCAGCCCTATGACAGCACTGCTGAGCTATTGGTTTCTTCAAAAATAACCAAGTTATAATGGTTAATTATGTATCTACAGAATTAAGGAAATACACCTTCAAAACCTGCCATCTATGTGTCCTAGTGAGATCCCAGACCCATCAGGGGTCCACATCCTTGAAGCCAACTGTAAAACTGATATTAAAAGATTAACAGAATCACCCCTGTATCTGCCCAACCCCGGTGTGTGGTGACACTGCACCCCACAGGGACAGGCTCTTCAATAGGGCTGAAACACTGCCTGACAGTTGCAGGGCCTTTCCCCCACGTTTCACAGAAGCAGCCTGTGGAGTTCATTGATTCAGCTTACAGGCACTTCTCATGCAAATACCGTAGGGTATGGTCGTGGCATTTTACAGATGACTAAATTTTACACCACTATATACGAGTGTCCTAGGCAAACCCCACTGCATCCAGTCTGTGGTGATAATTAGCAATTATACACAAGACATAAGATAAACTTGTGTGCTTTGGGGGCAATAGCTACGATTTTTTTTCTAAGAAGTACCTTACTCCGCAAGCAAAACAATGGGAAACACAATCCCGAGCAGTATTTTACAGTAAGCCATGTATGCTCTTGGTTATAACCCAGCTGATTTCATATTTACAAGAATCATCTGCCCTTCAGAGCAAACAGAGGGATGACAAACACATTACCACGTCTGCAGCCGACGAGGAAACTTCTGAACCCAGGTCCATATTTCAGCGTGATAAATCTCTTACTCATACACGGAAGAGGTTACTCTCCGAAACACCGAAAACGAAATTCCTTCATCCCTGGGCGTTTGGGGAAGGTTCCCTGCCGAGGAGGGCGCGGGGGCAGCGCAGAGCCCCCACCCGCAGGGAGGGGAGGGCCGGGCCCTTC
>VZRW01010584.1:670383-717836 GCA_013398125.1 Aegotheles bennettii
GCCCCGAGCGGTTTTCAGTCACCGATCAGTGCTTGGAAATGCTGCCGTGGCTTCTCTTAGTGACTGTGCCTCACCCCACAGTCGGTGTCCTCTTCCTTGCGGGGAAGAGACTCGTTTTATCCCATAACCCCACACAGCGTTCGGAGCCCTTCACAACCTTTATTTCTTAGTTTGGTAAAATACTGTACGAAGAGGGGAGGGAGGTTCCAGGGGAGGTCCCTGACCCACAGACCCACCCCAGACCTGCTCCTCGGGTGACCCCACCTCCCCCCTGCACTGCTGGCTGGGCCTGACCGTGACCAGCTCAGCCTGCTGTGCCCTGCCACAATCTCCTGGAGCAAAGAAAGCCCTGGAAGAAGAGATAATGTCACTGTCAGTATCAATCAAGACTGTAATTTGCCATGAGCTTTTTAGCTTTTTAATGGAGCTCTAACTGGAACTGCTCCCCAGCTCTGATCCTCCCCAGCTGGCCTCTAGCAACCACTGTAGGTGCAGTTCTGATGTCCAACCCTAGGCACCCAGTGTCATTTCAGGCACCCCAAGGTATTTGAGACACAGGGCTAGCAGATACAGCATGGGACATAAGTTACTGTAGTATGTGATACCTAAAATGCCACAAGATGTCTGTGTCCAGGCACCTGACTCACTCCCTAAAACATTCTCTGTTGACCCAGCGTACTCAGGAACTACTCCAAGATCCCCCCTACTGCTGCATGGCCTTATTTTCCCTTTCTCCCTCCTTCCCATCAGTGTCCTCACTTGATCTATGGAATAAGTCACCTGAAAAACTTCTAAGCTCTAAAATAAGTCTTACAGACTCAGACAACCTGAAAGAGGAAATGTGGTTATTACAAGAGGCTTTCAAATACTTGTAAAAATGCAACAGAAGTTGTCAATTATGAAGCACAGGATTCTAGTATGCCATCTTAAAATAATTCCCTGAACAGCTATTTGATAATCCATGTTTTGCAATAATACAGTGCTCATTGCTCCAAAACTCAATTAACATTTCTTAATGACTTAAGCTATACCACACCTACAAGAACCAGCATATTACTTCATCTACTTAATATGGGTATTATTAAATAGTTTGTAAATAATTATATTATGATTTTCAAACACATTTATGATAACTTTATTCTACTAGATATTTAAAGATGATTGCATCCATGTTACTCGAGGAAAATGGTGTGAGAGGAAATTGAAAATGAAAGAGATGATCCTGGGGAAGCAGCAGAGAGATGCACAGCAATCGTGTGCTGACTGGCTGGAGAAGCTACACATGTGCCAGGCAGGTACCCCTTATGTGAAAACAGAAGCTGTGGAGACTCTGATATGCTGCTGAAATGGGATTCTGGTGGTGAAGATTTAAAAATGCTGACATCTGATAAAAGGGCTAGTTCAGATTATACAATTCCAAAATGCAGAAATACCTAAACCCGATACCATGGTAATTTGGAAGAACATTTCTTACAACTGATTTTCCAGATGTCCACAAATATGCTTCAGATATTATCTTAACTTCTTTATTTGCTAAAGCTCTATTCATATCTTTATCATCTTTATTTGACTGCATAATTTTCCAAGACCACCATACATCTGAGTATTCTCTAAACATTTTTTTCCTCAAAATAGTTGTTCAGGCCCTTGTCTGTACCTTCACTGAGACACAGCCACCACAAACAAAAGACAATACTAGAAGCACCACAGGGAATTCTGAATTTACTATCTGTAATTTTAATCCATGAATTTATAGCTTGTAAGAGTGTCAGAGGTATCTGGGATAATGATAAGATAATCCACATTTCCTTTGACAAGAAAAAATACCACCTACACTACAACTAACAATAGCCCAGCCAGCTCTTAAATTGTTGAGTGTAGTAGCTGTCCTCACAAATTGCCACTGAATGTTGAAATCCTTTATTACAACAGGGTGTTTGAGCAGTATGCACAGAACTAGGCACATTTCACTACCTGCCACCAGGATCCCAGATCCTTTTAGCAGCTTGTTTCAGATGGGATCCAGAGCAGATGCTGTGATGCCAACCCTGATGCACATCTTGTTTATGAACAAGGGCTGTGCCACCGTTCTCATTGCTGGATCTCACCTAGATGCCTGTTTCTGGCAGTTATGACATGCTGTTACACAGTCTTGAAGAAGCAGCAGGAATTTCCTTTCAGACAGAATGTCACCAGTTATACCTCTTACCTTCCCATTGGCAGCAAGACCCAGGCCATTAGTTATACTGAATTTTTGCAGATGGCTCTACGTTTTTTACCCTGTTGGTTTTGGTTTTTTTGTGTGGTTTCCAGGTTGTATCCATCATTTTACTTGACAATTAGAAGTGTCCAGAATACAGGTTTCAGCGATTATTCTGCAATATCTTCAAAGGACTGGACATTATATTTATGCCTGCCCACTCCCAAAGATAACTATCACATTTCCACTGCTTTAAGGAACGTAACTGTTCAGCTTCAGAAACAGAAGCTGTGTGAACAGACTTTCTGAACAGGTGAGCCACAACACAGCCCAACCCTTGAAAACTTCAGAAAAAAATCTTGCTTATTTACTGTTATGAAATGGCCATCTGAAAGATGACAAGAAGACTCTTGAAAACTGAAGGGGAGGAGGAAAGAGTAAGAATAATTTTGTAGCTGTGTGAAAACTTGGTGCCCCTACATCTTGCTTACAAGAGGGACAGGTCTATACACCTTAAGAAGAATACAGGAGAATTAGGGAAGGTAAAGAGAAGGGCAGAGGCAATGATCCAGAGGGTAGAATATTAAGAGAGACTAAAATAGCTAGGGCTCTTCAACCTATGGAGGAGAAGGCTGAGAAAAGATGTGGTTAAAAGGCTTACAAAATCACAAAGGCAGTAGTTAAAGTTGTTATTTATCAGATCTTACAGTATCAGATCTTACCAGAACTAAGGTGCACACAGTGAGACTAATTGGGCACTACTAACAGTGAAAAGACAGTACCTTTTTTTCACAGCAGATAATTAATGTCTGGAGCTCCCTCCCACAGGCTGTAGTAAAGGCAATAGTCAGCAGGTTCAGAAAGAAACTAGTCAAAATGGGTAACAGGCCTGTAAACAGACAATAAAAAACAGAACGGGCATGGAATCACCATCTAACATGTCTAATTGATGCCCACTCATAATTATGGATGTTTGGGATTATGAGATGAACAGATTGCAGGCTTGTATGCTAGTCCCTAAACAGAGCACCCTCTTCTGCCATGGGCAGGGAGAGAGTAGCTGGTTAGATGGACCTCTGTTCTGGTCCAACAGGACATTTCTTACATTCAAAATTCCTTGGATATGCTTGTTGCAGAATACAGACAGAATTCAGTTTTCAGACTGATTCTAATTAATTCAAAATAGTTTAAGTTGCAAGTATGTGAGTTTTCTATTCATACTACATTAGCTTCTATCAGCCCGAACCAGAGACAGGGTTCCACGGTCCTAGAAACTCTGAATATCACACTGCAGAAGACCATCTCTCTCACAGAAAAAACTGAGAAGCCAGTGGCACATCCTTCTCAGAATAACCCAGGAGACAGTACAGCTGATAAATGTGTGCCATTTCTTGGATGACTGTTTAATAGCAGATATCTAGGGGCCTTCTCTGAATGCTGAGGCCAGGAGGTCCCAGTGGCTGAGAACTTGCTCCCCTGCCCTAGTTTGGAGAGTGGAAGCACCATTGCTGAGGGTTGATCCTGGCCAGCAGCTGAGCACCGGCACAGCTGCTCCCTCCCTCCCCAACAGGATGGGGGAGAGAGTAGGAAGAGAAAAAGTGAAAAAGCTCTTGGGTCAAGATACGAGCTAGCTTGTCTTAAGTTAAAGAAATGCAAAACAATATATTGCCTTCTCCTCCAAAAGCCACAGAAAACCTGCAAGAGTTTAAAAGATGCTCACCTCCAGGAGAAAGGGAACTGCACGGAGTTTCTGCCAGAAACCATGGGTGAAGATGTGGTGCTGCATGACGCGGAATCCCTGCCAGAAGTCAGGGCAGGCAGTGGTGGGTCTGTGGGAGAGAACAGGCAGCAGGACAGCAAGAAGACTGGCTGCCTGTCAGTAGGGACAGCCACCCTGGAGTGCCCTTTAGGGCCTGGAGAGGCTATGCAATGTCTTTCAAAATAAGAACTGCCTTCTGAGAAAGGGAAGCTCTCTGGCAGTGTGGCAGGAGGCAAAGCAGCTGAAGCAGAAGAACGCTAAACTGCTTCCACTATCAAGCAATTGGAAGAAAGACCCAGGCTACCACCCAAGGCCACTTTCAAGGCAATCATGGCTTGACTTCTTTCAGGTGAGGACACTAAATGTGACACAGGAATCAGTAACAGACAAACGTTCCTTAATCTTAGAGTCTCCAAGACAACAACCTGCAAAATTCAGAGTATTCTTAACTTGACATAGCTATGACCCTTTTGATGTTCCTAATGAGCACCCTGAAGTAGAGCTTCCTCTAACTACTGGAGAATATGGTTTGTATCTTTTGAGACGTGGATGAGAACAGTTTCTTCAAGGGAGAGCTGACTGATGGCAGAGGAGGACAGGTCTCCTCTAATGTGATAGAAGTTTCGAAGGATGACATGATGACAAGTGAGCTTCCAGAGCCAAGCCAACTCTTGCAGAATACAGATCACAAAGTGAGATTTTGCAGCAGAAGCATTAGCAATGGAGGAAAAAAAAGGATGGTCTTCACAAAGGAATCTATGTCATTGTGTTGGCTGATAGACTAGGAGACACAGCGATTCCTCTTAATCATGCAGCAGTACGTTATCCAAGAAATCTCACTCTAATCAAACAATTTGCAAGAAGTATTATTATTGGCTGGGAGCCTCCACTTTTGCTAGCTGCGTGGGAGGAGATGCAGAACTACAACATTTATGTAGATACCAAATGTAGTTTATTTAGCCAAAATGTGAGATTTTGCTCAGAGACTCAAGCAGTGATTGAAGACTTGGATTTTAAAAAATCAGATCTACTGAATGTTAGTTTGAAGCATAATAGAAAAAGGGAAATCAGCTAAGAGGCAGCACACTGTCCTAGTAGGGACATACTTCCAGATAGCTCAAAAATGTCTGAAACTTAGCAGCATCATTCCTTTTTCAACAGAGGTCACTCAGCTGCCAAACAATTATTTGCATGCTTTGTACCTTAATGAGAGAGACTGTGATGCAGCAAAGGCAGACGTCTACTTTCCAAAGCTCGCAACCCAACACTCAGCAAGAGTGAAAGTGTGGACTAAAGACATGAAATGCCACGTTAACCATGTGTGGACATGAAATGCCATATTAACCATGAGAAGCAGGAGCAATATTCAGCAACAAGATTTGTTACTCGATCTGCACAACTACCTCATACCTACCTGACTGTCAAGGACAGTCAATTCTGGAGGAACATCCAAAGGAATACAACTGCTGTGTACTTCAGTGGACAAAGGGAGACAGAAGCTGCACCTCCAACACTGGAAGTACCCTGGTGGTTTACCTGAGAGTTTAATATTCTGAAAGACACTCTGTTCTTCAATCAATAGAAGAAAACCTCACATAGTTGTTCTCAGTAAATTTATCTGGATGAAACTTAGGAAATTTGTATTATTTAATTAAAAAAACAAACTAAACTTTGACTTGAATTGTTAACACACAAATGTCTCTCCCCCCACTAGATGTGTGTATAGCATATATCTATTTAGAAACCCAAGAAAGTGCACCATCTCCTGTTCCAATTAAGTAGTTTTTCCACTGACTTCTAAAGTGTAGCATTAATGTAGCAGTTCTCTTCCACCTCTACATCTAGATACAGACATTTGTACCATAACTGCATGTGTCTTAATTGATACTGCACAGAGAAGTGACTGGCAAAACATTCTTCTGCTAAGACAGGAATTAAATAACTTTACACACTATAAGGGCTATGTATACTCAAGAAAGTTTTTTCCTTAGCACAGACTTTAAAAGAAAGGATTCTGCTCAGCTAGCACTAAGGATCCAGTCTTGCAGCAATTCCACCCACATACAGAAGTCCCCCTACACCAAGTTACAACCAGGATCAGTCACCTTTTGTGTGCTTTATGATAAAAGTGTTTTTGTCTTTTGTGATTAAATAGTTTTCCCAGTATAGATTTGTTTGCTTGAAATGTTATACTATTTTACTCGTTAACTTCATTTTTTTCATATATAAATACTTGCCTTATTTCTAATGTATGATTTGCTCTGACTATAAGTGTTGTAAAGGATGGCTCACAGCTAAATTATACGTGGAGTATTTGAAAATAAGTGAATATTCAAATATTTACATTTAAAGAACATTCTTCAATGATTATTTGTTTAGACCAGTGAAAGGTTTCCTGGCTTTATAGCACTGCTGGTTTCAGTACCTATTTCATTGTTTAAGATACAAATTTCCTTAGGTTTTTTTTCCTTTTTTGGGGGGGAGCTAGCTTGTCTTAAGTAAGCCTTTATTACAGTAGCATTTGGTTTTAAACCCACTGTTCAATGAAGGACAAACTTGTAAAACTTTACTATTTTGCCCTTGCATTGTATTTAGTTCTGTGGGTAACTCATGAATCACTTTGCTGAGAAGGGGATTTTGCAGATGCAAGGTGACAGGTCTAGCAGGGATATTACTGACTTGTGTGGATAAATGAATTTGTACCTCCCAGATCCTGGGACAGTTTGGGGCCAATTACATTGTACACACCAATGCTGTCCCAGAAACCGTTCTGACCTCTATAAGTACATAAAACACATCAGTAATTTAGAATATGCTTCTTTAATTTTTCAAATTGAGCGCCATATCCAAGTTACAAGGAGGTACAAAAAATTTAAGCTTGCTACTGGCATAAGATTACTCTTGCTTATTGTGAGATGTCTTAGGAACAGCACAGAGCCCCCTGCTCTATCATAACTGATCCACTCTGTGATTAGAAGAAACAGCATTTCTTTCCAGCATTCATTTTCTAGACTTCTATAATGAGGGGGTGGGGAAAAAAAAGAAAATAAAAGAAAAAGAAACACTTTCTATTAGAGTAGTGCTGCCCACACACAAAGCAATGTCGAGTGAGTGCAGGAATGCAGCTCACACCATGAGATGGCAGCAGAGCCCAGGGAACGAGCGCTCGCCAGCAGCGCTACCCGAAAGCTGCACCAAGGGTCGCTTCGGTCCCAAATGGCTCTGGTGCTGCCTTCGGGGTATTTTAAAAACAACACTAATCAAAACACTTGCGTGTTACATTACTTTTTGCATTTCTCACAGCCACAATAACCCAAACAGTAATCAGATCTCTATTTTACAAGAAATTATTTCTCTTTCTTTTCTAGTTTATGCACATCTTTGTATCAGTCTCCAGTTTGGCAAAGCTTGTTTAAGAGCAAGGCTCAATTTTAAGCCAAACTTGACTTTCTAGTGTTCATTCCTCAGACAAGTCTATTTAAGAATACTTCGTTACAGAAATGTTACTGTACTTAAAAGATTCATTTTTTGTTTGTTTTGTTTCAGTGTGTGGGTTTTTTTGTTTGTATTTTTCAAATGCCTGCAGTGTTACAAAGAAAGATCTAAAATATAATGGAAGGAACCAGATTACAAGACTCGAGGCACTTAAAAGCAAAAGCAAAACTCTTTTTACATTAAATAAATTTTAGAGCTAAAATACTTAAAATACTTCAGTATACTTAAGTATACTTCAGTACTTCCCCCTGCTGCTATAAAGTATGTTTCATTGTGGCTGAAAAAAAGTTTAATTTTCACTGCCTTAATTGAAAAAAGGTGTAGAGACATCATCCTTTACCACAATGAACTTTACTGGAGATTGTATGAGCTCAAGCAATATAGAAAGGGTTGAGGGAACCATCAAAAGACTATTGCTCTGGTTGTATAGACAGAAGTTTGGGAAACAACAGATAAAGAAATAATCTCACGGTCTAGAGCTGGCAGGGGTCCTGGAGGTGGGCTTGGTGAAGCCAGGGGTGAAGAAAAGGGGGAGACAGTATCAGGGACAGCTTGGAGGTGGCTTCTGTGTGGTCTGTGGGGAAGCCACATGGATAGTAGGGCTGATGTGTTTTGCAGCACCCACAGGGAAGGAGGGAGGGCATTGTGCATTGCTGAAAGCCTGGATCAGCTGTAACCTTCAGGATCATCAGCCACAAATCAGGTTAGATTCTCACTAGTTGCTGCAAGCTGGTAAGTGAGCCAGGCTCTATTCTGTTGAGTATTAGCTATGACCTGGTCTGCCTGCCATTGTGCAGGGCACATCCTGGCTCGTTAGACAGAAAGCACACAGTGGTGCCAAGCCAGGCTGAAACAGAAAGTAATCAGCTGTAACACTGACTTTGCTGTGGCATCATAAATACCACCAAGTACAGTTGTCTTGGATATCACCACCCACACATGGCCTGCAAATTCAGTGAAAGATTAGGCAGATGAAAGACAAAGATGATATCATTTGGCAGTGGACTTCAAGGGTGTTGAAAGGATAGCTGGCAGGTCTTACATCCCAGGAGGTGTTGCTTTTAATTAAAACAACTGAAATTTCCTCAAGATGCACAATGCCAACCTAGTCAAAAAGACTCAAAATACTACAAAAGCAACTGCAAGTTCAAGAGATACAGCATTAGATGACTGATTATTATTTTTGTGTCTGATTTCTATGTTTGAATAGACCCATAACCCCCAATTTTAAAGGTGTATTTCATTTACACTCAGGTTTTAACTTGAAGAACTATTAAGGGGCAACAGAATGAGCCAGAATGCTGCACGTAGTTTTTAATAAATAAACTTTGAAGAAAGGCATCATCTGACAGGAACCACACTTCCTGCAAAAAGGAAAAACACTTCAGACTCCTAAGTTGAGGCTTTGCCCATACCTGTGCCCTCAGAACTAGCTTCCCTTCCTGTACAGGCTGTCAGCTTCTGAGCAGGGGGAAAATTCAGTCCTTAGAGCATGCAGGTATGCAAAATGACTGGTGGATGAGTGGCTCCGTCAGACACACACACAGCAGTCAACAGGGTGGTCCACAAAATAACCCCATAAAACTGAGTCAGAACACTCAGGCCTGCCTCACTGCAAGCCATGCTCTTTCAGACCAAAGCTGACACAGGCTGCAGATGTACCAATAGGTGCCCTTCCCAAGCAAGACTCGTGATAATCCTCTGTTCTTAGCTCAGTTACCTCTATACAGGTATGGTTGTCATCCAGAGATGACTATCAGCTTCTATTGTCACTTCTCATAATTCACAGAAATTCAGTTATTAAAAACTTAAGAATACTCTATATTTAGGTCATATAGATTTCTGGTTCTTCATCACTAAACATTGTCATAATTTTCCTTCAGATCACAGCAGTATCTTAGTTCAGAAAGCTCCAGCACAACAAGGCTTATAACTGCTCTGTGAAACATGAGGACCAAAAAGTTGTCCTAATTCTTTACTAATGTTATTCATCCCAAGATAAGAGCACATCAAGAAAGTTCTTAATGCTTTGCATAATCAAATCACAAAGTAGGAAACCCATCTCAATTTTAAAACAAACTAATCACACATTACTGATGATCTCTGAAAGAACTCCCAGGTGACAAGAAACATCATAAAGACAAAAGTATTTTTTCAGCAGCATTTACATTACATTCTCTATTGCAAAATGCCCCTCCAAATTTTAACAGAAATCACCATTACTTACCTTATCTAGGAAAGAAAGACAAAGAGCCCACAGAGAACAGAGCTTCTGTGGCTTATAGCTTTTAGAAATTACCTGCCAAGTGTGTAATTTTAAAGTGATTGTCTTCCATTAGGGCTACAATAAACAGCATGGTGGAAAATTCAATCTGATTAGCTTTTCTAATGAGCTGCAGGAGGTTGTGGAGGCCAGAGTAGAAGAATCTTAAACATTTCATCACTGATTACAAACCTGCCTCTGAATTAATCAGATAATGAAGTGCATAGATTTAATGAACCTAATGCTGATCAACAAATTATCAGAGATCCTTGTAGATTTTTGGCAGGCTAAACACCTTTTTTCTAAGATTTCCTAAAGCAGGAAGGTTACGAAAAGTATGCAGTAATGCAATAACCAGTAGATGTAAACTTTATAATTCACACAATTACATAATTTACTCACCACGTGTTCAAGTTCCTATTAGTTCTCCAGGAGGGCTGTTGTTATCACAGATACAATTTAATTGAGACAGCAGCAATTAAAAAGATGAGCTAAACCCCGAGAACTTTTAACTACAATCTCACTGGAACAAATGGAGCTCTTACTCTGCAAAGGAGAGCAGAGCAGGGTTCAGATATTGCCAGTGTACTCTCTGCAAGCCCAAATTCCTAAACTCAAACTATCCCTTTTGGTAGAACTACTCACCACAGCTAGCATTCAAACTGCACCCACACTGACCTCCTGGTGTCCACTCTGCACTCTTCCCTTCTCCAGCCATTTCTTTTTCCCTCCATGCTTCATTTACGTTGCTAGAGTTTAACTGCATACTTCTATTTTGCAATGCAAAATCTGGCCATAGTACCCTAAAGTAGTTGTACCTAGCTGGACAAGAGAACAAAATAAATCAATGGTGTTGGTATACAACACGTTGGTTTAGTTTCAGCAACCCCAATGCTCCCTGTGAGGGTGACACTTCTGCTGCAGTAGATCAGCCTGATACCCATTTCTCATGAGACAGAGACCTTGAGCTGGTTTTGAGGCACAGGGAGAAACAGTTTTACTTGCTGTTTCTTCTGAGTTTTGGAGTACTCCGCTCTTGGGATTTCTTCTCATTTTCTACTTAGTCACCAACTTAATACCCACTGAAAGATCAAAGCCATTACTGTTAAAATCTAATATACTGCTCTTGGCTACTGCCAGAATCAGGCTATGGACTAGATAGACCTTTGCTCTGATCCAGCACGGCAGGTCTTATGTTCTTATTATGACTTAAAATTTACTTTCCCCAAAGGGATGTGCTTGTGGAAGTCCATCTGTCAAGTGATTCATGAGAAGTGGACATAAAAGAGAACTGAATATGACTAACTGAATACATTAAAAAAATTAAACAAGTATTCCTGGCAAATGAATACTCAAAAGATCTTAAATAAAAACACTAAGAACTTGAATTTGTCACCTCTCTAGTATCTGTTTTGCATTTTAAATGCTTGCACCTTTGATTAAACATTTTTTTAACATTATGTATTGCCCTTTTCTTATAAAAACATATGTGGCTTTTCCTTTCTATCTCAGTTGTTTTGGATTAAAGCAGAAGAGGCAATTACAGCAATATCAAAGAAAGAGACAGAAGCAATTGCATGGATCAAATTATTATCTCATTGAAATCCAGGGGCCTATTACTTGCAAGTTCAGTCAGACCAGGATTCATCCTCAGTGCTTGGAACAGTGGTAAATTTTGTTTTAATCCTCATGCATTACTCATCTGTGCCCAATATGATTTATCCTGCAATGTTAGGGTTTTGGTATTTGTCTGAATGGCTTTTAATAAAGATAGTTCTGGAAATCAAAGATACTCTGAATAAAACTGCTAAACTCAATTTGTAAAGTAAATTTTGTAAGAAATTTCATTTTTGCTTCAATTACTGACTTCAAATGTTCAGAGTCACTGTGAAAGTAGAGCTAATTGATAGACTGCTTTTTGAAAGTACTTTCTACAACTATCTATGTTATCAAGGAGTGGGAATAAGCTCAATTTTATCTCAATAACCATTTTATAGATTATTCCCAACATCAGTGTGTATGCTTTCAAGTGGTGATATGTGTGTGTCACAAATACAATATCTTTATGATTCTGATAGGGCATAATCAGAATAGATCAGACAAGCCAACAGATATGTGACTGCATCTAAAGGTGGAATGGCATAACACTGACACTCATATAAAATAATCTCATTTTTCTGCCAACCACAGACAAAGCTCACTGTGGCTTTGAGGGTGACACGTGTCTTTAAAATGTCTTTTTCTAAGCACAATTTCCAACATCAACTGTCACATTGCTTTTGAGTTTTCATGACAGGCAATGGTAGCTGTATGTATTCCATTCTTAGTCTCAATGAGTTTTTCCTTTAATTTTAAGGAGGCCAGACTTAGACATGAAACTTCAGTCTTCCTAACAATACAATTTATATAACTATTTTAGCACTAAACAATCAGCAATTTTTCTGCAGACCTCTGTTGAGTCTTCCACATCTCCCATCCTATGAATCACAAGTACTTCTGTCTGGGCATTTTTCAAAGACTTCTAAAAATGTCAGGCTGGATGGATCCTCAAGATATCAATGACCTGAGCTCTCTGTGAGCTATGATCACTGGTGATTCTTGAGACACAAGAAGGGGTTTTCCATATCCTACCTACCTGGACAAACAGGCAGAGAAACAGAGTGAGGGAAACAGGGTCATAAAAATAATAAGTTAGCTTAGATCTGGAAAATGACTGGTTTAAGTCTAAAAATTTTCCCTCTCTGGGCTTCCACATCCTCCCGATAACTTGTTCCACTGCTCAGTGTGCTATCCACATACTCAGAAACCGTTTAACCTATAGCCCTACTATTTAACCTAATATCCCTTGCTGTAAATTAACCAACTATCTCTTACTCTGTGTTAGTGAACCTAACGAGTGACTGATTGACATTCTAAAATATAAAATAAAAACATTTACATTTTTGGAGACTTGCAGCTTCCCTCATTACTTTTAAAAATTTAACAAAGACAGCTCTTTCAACCTTTCCTCCTAGGTCAGGTTTCCTAAACCTCTTACCTCTTTAGCTCTCCCTCTCTTTCTCTCTCCCATCACCTCTTTCCCCAGTTTTGCTCTTTTCAAACTGCAATCTGGCTCAAGTCTCACCAGTGCTAAACTGAGCAGACCAATCACCCTCTATTTCCATATGTGCTTTTTGCAGACACATCCAGTCTGTGATAGATGACAACTCTCCAGGCCATCCAGCCACTTACTCACTACATTCCTGTGCATTTAACTCACAGAGAACTGAAATATTGCCACAAGAAACCAAGAGGAAAAGTAATTCTTGATCTTAAAGTTAATTAAATGGCTGAGTTAGCCAGTTTTCTCCATGTGTCCCAACCCTGAGCAGGCTCAGCATCATTCCAGCTCTGCACTATGGTAAGCGTAAGAAGGCAGTCCAGAGAAGTCTGTTTACTAGAGCATTATGATGGGTCAAATAAAGTTCTTGGCAGGCTACATAGGCTCATGGGTCAGATGTTATGCAGTCCTGTTTTATGTCTTGTCTTTTATGTATGAATTCTTGGGAAGTTCTTCAATAACAAAACTTCTGTTGCTCTCCTACATGTTGTTCCAAGACTGAAAATCGAGGTGCATGCTTTTGTTTACAGATGCTTGAATTCACACATTTGCTATTGAAACTTACTGCCAGTAATTCCAATCCATTTAACAAATCTAACATTTCCACATGGCTCCCAAATTCCTGCACCTCAAGGTCCTTCAGGGTCCACAGTTAAAATTAGATAGGAAGTCTGTAAATGATGCAGACAGATACTGCATTTATCTGTAGGGGTAAATCTTTAAAGAGTAGAAGATATGGGGAACACTAATGGATCGATGTATATTCTTTATATGAAGCTGAGAATGCAGGCAAGTCTATAAAGTTGTTTTTCTTTGTGATTTTCTTCATTTTTGCAGAATGGTGTAAAAGCAATATTGTAAATAGTGATTGCTGATAGGAGAAAACTCCATTACCAAAGATTTGAACTGTGCAGGGGCAAGAATAACTTTCATGCCAGTAGTGGAGTTTAATGAAATATTTTTGTAATATCCACATGCTTTTCAAGTTGTGGAAGCTTTTTTTATTTATTTACAAGAGAATGAGAAGTTTGCATTTTCAAATACAGAGCAGGTATATTAGGTCAGACCAACGAAACATTAAGGCAAACTCCAGCAGTCCTTGTGCAGTTCTCACTCGGTCAAAGATTCCATTGGTCTCTGAATGAATGTAAACTGGGCAATGACTTCAGGACACGGCTTACAGGCAGTGCTTCATCTAGAGGCTTCAAACACAAACACACTTGTTAAGGTTATTCCAGAATGAGTCTTTCAGTATGTGTTCCCTTCATTAAGGGTCCAGCAGTGACCCTAATAAAATCAGTGGAAATTTTCCTCCTGTCTTCAGAGAAAGCATTTTAGGTCATTCCATGGACATTCCCGAGCAACAGCTATTGCTGCAGAAATGGGTTAGATCTTGAGTGAAGCTTTAAATGGAGATAGAATAGAATAGAATAGAATAGAATAGAATAGAATGGAATGGTCTTTGGGCAAGAGCAGTCTATAATAAAAATAGTAATAGAGAGGGCCAAATTCACTGCTGTCATCGGTTGCTCTGACTCTCTTGATTTAAATGGATTTCTGTCCTTTTACTCCAAACTGACCAGATCTCCTACTTTAGAAAGCTTTCAGAATACCCAGACACACAACTGAGGACTTGCTAGATTAACTGCTTGTACAAATTTGAGTGACCCAACTGCCACATGTTCACTAATCACTTGGGCCTGCTGGCACCCTGGACCTGTGGCTGCTTTTTCAGTCATGCAGAACTGTGAAGGCTACAAGTCAAATCCACTTCAGCTGAGCAAAGCGACTCGTATGCCATTTTTGAATGTATAGCTCTATAAATCTCAGTATGGCCTTTTGAACTGTATATTACTATAGAACTGTGGGAAACTCCTTTTGGGAGAGAAGTGGCACAGTTGATATTTATCACTACAAAGTCTATTGCAACACACTGTCTCTTTCCTTTGAAATAAAAGCTTTTGAATTACAGATGATCAAATATATTCACACCCCAAGCGAAACCAGAATATTTCTGGCTTTTTGCCAGTATCGGCTTGGGTGTGAAATATTTGACATTTTGCATTAATTTTTTACAGTAATAAAAGCACTTTCTCAGCTAAAACCTCCTTTGCCATCCAGCAAGTGACACTGGGCTTGCAGCTAGTTTAGACACGTGAGTAAATCTATAGATCCCACGACTGGAGAGAACAGTTGTCCTGGGCATTGTGCTACATGACTGCTTATAGATGCCACTATGGTACAATCCTCAACTACATCTAGAATTCGACAGATTAGCAACAAGCAATACTTTGGGATAGATTTTAATAAAGGTAATTACATTAATCTATGCATGTGACCAATGAAGCAAAGCTGCTATACTGTCTGTGTGCAATGGTAGCACCGATACAGGCACCTTACCTCAGCATTTCCAAAATCTCTAGCTCTGCAACTTGAATGTTGCATTAACTTATCTTCCTCTTTCATGTATTGACATTTCTTTCCTTTGGGGAAGAAGGCACAAGATTTTAACGAACTGAGAAAGAAAATGTTAACCTTGTAAGAGGGATCAGTCGTAGAGTGAGTTCTGAGTTCATCTCTAACACCTGTGGTCATTTCAGTATTGCTGCTAACAGGGTAAGTATTCCTCTCTCCGGGAAATGAGGAGTCACCTCATTAAACCTCGCTCTTGTACAGTTAGGGGAACAGAGGCTGGCAAATCTGTGAGGACCTGCAGAGCAGAGGCTGACAGATTTCAGATCGTTGAGCTGCTCAGCTCCTGTTGAGACGCAGCGAAGGAACAGAGCACACGGGCTCTGCAGGACCTCGGAGACATTCGCTTTCTCTTTTCTTCCTGAGAAAGCAGAGCTATCAGACCTACTTCCAGTGTCTCAACTAAATTGTCTTAGCTGTAATTAAATCAAAACAGAGAAGAAGAAAAATGTCTCTTCCTACTATAACAGTGGCTTCTAGCATTTGATTCATCTCTGAGCAGAGATCTGTCACTTGGAACTTCACAGGACAGACAGGACGCTGCCACTTGTGGGTCTGCATTTCTAAAAGGGAACATTTCTGTGTATGAGGTTTAGACCCTCACTTCTGGCTTATTTAAAGACAGCCACCCTGGACCTGATATACAAAGGTACCAGAGCCCCTCATGATGCAGACAGGAATCCAAGACCCTTGTGTCATTTAAGCCTCTAAAGTCATGATCTGAACAAGAAGTTTGTGCTTAAACTGCTTAGAAATTTTTTTAATCCCTTCTGGACTTCTATCGTCTTCCCATAGGTACTTCCATTCCATTGTAAATCAGGAGAGGTTTCATTCTTCAAATGCTGTTTCTTGAAAGGAGTAAATAACTTTTTTTTGTCTCTTTACAAAGGAAAAATTGCACCATGAGACCCAGTCCTACAAGTTCTCCAAATTCTGACAGCTTCCTGTATGGTCAGTGGACACTGTGAACAGCAGGACTTCAGTCTGCAAAAGTTTTGTGTTTGGAAGCTACCTAGCTTCCACCTAACAAATATATTCAATATTGCAAATATATTCAATTGCAAATATATTCCTACCAAAAAAAAAAAAAAGTGGTAAAAAGAAAAAAAAATTCCTATGCCTTAAAAGTGTTTAATTATATGTGAATGGATCTGCATACACATCTGCTGGCCAGCAGACTTTCCTGCTCATTTATGATGTTAAGGGTTGGGATACATGACCCAGTGTCCAGGAAATTAGGCACACACACAAAAGTTTCCCTCTTTCTGCCTCACACGGAAACAGCATAAAGAAAACTTGGGGGGGAAGGGGAGGCAGCAAGGAGAGTGAGGGACAGAATGATCACAGTTGTTCCAGCTCTCCCTCACACAGTTCTTACCAGCTGCCACCTCCAGCCACATATGTTTTGCATGGGGCGAGGATGCTGCAGGAGAGCTCCAGCCCGTGTGAACGTCCCCACGCGCATGCGACACAGAAATGAGGACAAAAGGCACTGGGAGCCCACATACACTCCACACCACCTGAAATGCTGAAAGCCACTTTTAGGAGACAATTTACAGAAAAATAAAAAAAGTTTACAAACTGGTTTACGAGACAGTTAAGTGGTCTTTATAATTGAATTATAAGAACAAAAGAAATCCGAGGAGCAGGCAGAGGCCTTAAGGCCCAACATGCTTGACCTCATTTGGTTTAATTGCACTGCTGGCTCTCTCACTATAACCTTCACTTGGAGAACAGTCTCTGGAAATCATTTAAACTCCTTGCTTCAGTTGCCTTTGTTAGTGATTTAGTCAATAATTTTATTACCTTTTTGGTAAGATAGCTTTGAGTGCCCCAGTCTTTAATTAAAAGCCTCTTAGGTTTGAATCTTTTAGCAATATGAACATATCTATCCAAGATCTTTATCAGAACCTTCTAGAAATGTTATAACTTCCTCCTAGTCATCTTGAAGATGCCGTTTTCCATAGTGAATAAACCCAGCTCGCTGCACACTGTCAATCTGTCAGGAGCACGGCGCAGGGCTGATGGCAAGCTGAGCTCTGCAGACCTTCTCAATCAACAGTGCAGTGCCAGCAGGAGGGTGGCCAGGGCTGCAGACGTCATTTGGCAGGGAGATGGAAAGAAGTGTCTGCAACCAGGGCCAAATGGGGCCAACAGAGGTACTGCAGCACTGTTGAATCAGGATTTGGTCCTATCCCTGCCACCTTTATTACGATAGCCTGGGGCTAACAGAGCACAGCTTTTGCTTTCCTGTGTGCTGCTAGTGGTTATAGTCAATGCCACAGTCCCCAAGACTTTTACCTCTTTTTGTACCTTAGAGGTGTTAAATTTCTGGGCTGCTTTGGCTCCTCGCTGCCTGCAGGGAATGGGAATGCCCAGCAGCTCCCTGCACAGATTCTCCAGGGCTGGAGGAATGCTACTTGCACCTTGTCCCCACATCAAATTTGAGAACAATCTGCTTGCTGACATCAGAATTTCAGCCAGGTCTCCCATAAGGAAGCACCCGAGCATCAGTGCCAGCTTAACACTGTCCTCTAGCCCCAGGCTAAGTCACAGCCTTTCTGCCTCAGTTTCCCTTTCTGCAAAATTAGTGTAATTGTGCTGGACACCTCAAGGGGGAGGGGGTTCAGAGAGATTAATGAGCTCTTTGTAAAGTGCTTTGAATATGAATACTGCTATGGATAGTAAGTGCTAACTATCAATTATTAAGTGGGAGTCAGGTTTCAGGAGCTTTATAACACGGAAAGGTTAAGCAAGTGTAATAGCAGAAGACATGTAATGAAGCTCAGTGCTGCCCTGTAGCACTGGCTATGAAAAGCTAATATCCACAGTAAAAATTCCAGCTCTGTGGCCTATGCAGAGTATTTTGCTCTGCTGCTATAATGATGACACTTAGAATTAGACCGACATAACCTAGAGAGCTCTGGGGACTCATCATCTCTGAGATTTCACTTAATTATTGGCAAACTCTGTCATTTAGTATCCCGAGCAGGCTGCGCTATGTATAACCAACACATCTAATTTGATTTCATCTTGAATTGCTCCTATGAGTGGTCTTGAATGGAACCGCATCTGGTATCTTGGCAACGTCTCTTCTTCTCTTGGAGAGAGCTGTCCTTGAATCTATAAAATGGATCTCTTACGGCGGGGGGTGTGTGTGCGCGTGTGCATGTGTGCACGTGTTGAGGGGGGATAAACCCTCTGAGAGCACACAAAGGGAGGCTTTGCTTACATGCATGTTTGATGTGTTTAGGTTTTAAGTATTTTTTCCAGATAAATTACATCCATGAATCTTGGTGTAAATCTTTTTTGAGCTAGGGCAGTGGATTTAGGAAGCACTCAGGCTACTTCATCCTTAATTGGAGCTTTCAAGAAGGAATTGCTTGCCGGTCTGTATGGACAAAACATTATTGCTTTCCCCTTTCTGTGACATACAATTAGAGGGGAGGGTGGGGGGAACAAGTATATATTTCAAAGATAAAAAACCAGTAATCATAAAACTATAGTCAGAAACTGATTTTTCTGTGTAACCTGATGAATTTTGGCACACGGGACATAAGGATTGCTCAGCTTCCCACTAACTCAGGATTTCTCTGTCCAGCCAGCCCTCCCTCCTGGCTGCTGGCTTATGGAGAAGAAAACTCCCCCCAGCTTTCATGTACAGCATAGAAATGGGAGACAATTCACAACCCATTACCTTCTTCAGGGTTTTGGATCTTGTACTTTACATGGGGATAAGCCCAGGCAAATTAATGAGTGGTTTATACAGGGATGTGCCTTCCACTGCTCTTATGGGGGAACACAGGGGAATTGTGCAGATAGAGCATTTCAGTAACTTCTCTCAAGTTCTATTACTCCTTGATAAAATTACATTTTCTGAATTATACGAACTTCATCTGCCACTTAAGACTTAAGACTTGTTCCCTTTGTTTATAGCAAACTTAAACCACTGGAGTTATCCAGGTACTGCAGTATCCTACTTGTCAACAGGACTCAAACCTGCAAAGCTGAAAGCACAAGGACTTTTTTCTGTTTCCAGAGATGGAATATCTTATAACATTTGTAATACAAGCAGCTACAGAGCGTACTCTCCCTTTGTGTCATAAATTGAGCATACTTTGGAGTCACATTTTGGAAGAGGTATGGCTCTTTCAGCTATGAAAAACGGAGGTACATCAGGGAAGATCAGGACAAAAGTAACAACTCAGGGGTTTCTTTATGCTCTCTTACTCAGAAACTATCTGACGCTTTTTTCAGTTTTCTCTTGGTCATTCCCAGACTACCAAGTTAAAGTTTTAGAGGCACTAAAATATAGATTAAAATTCTGAATATTATCGACTACTTGGTAACTTGATTAACTCCTTGCTTAGTTCACAAACTGATATTCATACAACTTTTTTTTGTTCATAGGAGGATCCAGTCTTTTTCTATCCAAAAGAAAGCCGTAGTTATTTCTTGCCTTAAAAACAGATCTTTTACTAGAATCTAGGATGGCACAAGCTGCCAATGTGCAACAGATATTGCCTATTTACCCCTTTACCTTTCTCAGTTCTCTTAAGCAGAGTGAAACCACAGTAACACACACATTTGTGAATACACTGTGTTTGAGTGCTCAGTGTACATTCATCAGCTCTAATAAAATGCTTGGTGCTTCCTGGATGTACAGGATATGAATCAGTTAATGTGAAGAAGATGACCACATAGCATCCTCATTACAAAGCTGTATTAGCATTCTGATGCCTGTGGAGCAGCTGTGAGGGTGGGTTACTCTGCACATTTCAACAGTTTGAGCCAAAGAGAGGTAAATGAATGCAATCCCCTGCTCAGGCACATAGGAGTTAATTATGAAAAGGTGTGATCTTTCATTTGTATTTTCTTCTGTAATTATAACCCTCACTTAACAAGGTTTCTTTCTGACTGTTCCTCCCAATAAGAGTATGCTTTTAAGTAGTGCAATGATTACTATTGCTATTTGCACTGCAGGTTTGGTCAGATGGAGGAACTTCGCATGACCTTCCAAATAAATGGAGAAAAAAATAATGCTAACATCATGATATTTTGGGTTATTAATAAGGGAAGCAATGTTTAGAATCAGGATGGAGTTGGTAATGTTGCTGGGAGATCTCTAAGTAACCCCACTGAGGTATGGTTCCTGCAGCCTGAGACCTGCACTGTGTGTGATGCTTCAAGCTGATGCACTGATTCCACTACAATTCAACAAAGTTGGACTAACAAGCAAAGAAAATGTTTATAAGCATCTAAGAAAATAAGTGATGTCAGGATCAAACTAATCAGAAAAAAGGGACTTATGCCTATTTTAAAGTATAAGTAGATCTGGCTTTAATTTTTTTGAAAACTTTTGCTCAACATGGGCCTTTCTCCAATTTAAAGGATAAAATACAATTTTTGTATTTTATACAATACTTTTAAATTCAAACCGTTGTGCTGGCACTGTGCAATGGAACAGGGCTTTTCAAAAAGTTCCAGGGCAGTCCTTTGATTAAAAATATTGATGACTGCCAGACTAGACAATCTCTCAAGGTCTCTGCCAGCCTTATGATTCTATGATTTGTCATTGGTCTGGAAAAGTCTCTGCTCTCATTCCTATCCATGTAGTTGCACTGTCTTCATTTTACACAAGGGAATGGTGCCACAGAGAGGATGAACTAGCTTGCCAAGAATAAAAAAAGGGACCAGTGATCAAGTCTGTGCAAAAATCAGACTTCTTGTTATCCACTGTATAACCAAAGAGCATGGCCTCCGACAAAACCACTCAGCTGTCAGACCTACCCCACAGAGCTACATTCTCTACAGACCTTGGTGCCTGATCCTTCCAGTCAAATGCCAAATCCACAAACAACTGTTTTCATAGTAATTCAAACACTCCTTCACCCTCCTTCCTCCTGCTCATCTCTTACTTCCATCTCTTCCCGTACCCATGACATCACCTGCATGCCTTCCCAGGCCCCCATTGCTGCTCTCTTCTCCAGGTCAGTGTTCCCATCACTTCCTTCCCAATGACTTTTGGGGTCACAGAAGGAAGGAACACATGTGCAGTGGTGGGGAGAAGAACTGGAGACAGGTTTGTCTTGTGTGAAACAAGAACAGACTGAAGAAGGGGACTCAGGCTGTGCTGGCCTTACCATAAACTGGAGCAGAAACTGAAGTTTATGAAAACTCTTATGGGAGAATTTAACACAGAATTATCAAAAAATGCCAAGAACATTCCAGACTCCCTCCTCCCTGTCATCAGCAGGTATAACATGCCAGTGCACATGACATACTCACAGCCACAAGACTGCAGAGTTCCTGTCCTTATTTAAATCAAACCTGCAATGACCCCTCGGTATTTCGCTTCCAAAGAAAATGAGGATTGTGCCATCACGTTGTCTGTCTGTTCCTTGTCCCAGTAATGTTTGAACTGGATGGCCAGTTTAAAGGAAAGCTGTTTCAAAGCTATTAGGTTCCCACGTTTCATGAAAGTGAGTGTCTGGACAGAACATGAAAGCTTTTGCCATGAAAAAGATCCTAACGAAGATCTGGAAGAGGACGTGTGGTTGCCCATTGTGCTCTCAGTTAGACTCAAATGTATCTACATTTTCCTCAGTGAATGATTTTTGAGTCTGAATCTGTTCTGGAAAATCTCTAGCAAGGGGATGCCTCAGCACCCTCCGGCAAACCCAGAGCTGCCACCTAAGCCTTCTCCTTCCTCCACACACTGCTGCTGCACCAGCTTGGTATGGAGGGCAGTTTTAGAGGAAAGTAAACAAAGAAAACTGAAAGGAAATAGAAAAAGGAAAATACTTCTCAGTAACAATGCCAGATACCAGCTCCATACCTTGAGATAACTGCTTCAAAACACAGCACCTGTTCATAGAGGCAGGCCCTTTTGAAATTTAAAAGACTATTTGGAGAAACCAGTCCCAATAGTCCCATAAGTACAGATCAAACCACAGCAGTGCTGGATGTTGCCAATTTGATGCTGACAGTGCTTTGTGTCACTACTCTCATTTAGGAACACAAGATGGAAAACACAGCCCTAATACCTACTTATCTCCAGTAGCCTCTGCTCCTTGTGCCATTTCATTTTTTGGTATAAATCTACTCTACATGCCATATCCTTTTGTGAGAGGCAGGGACCTGGGGCTAAATGTATATAAATATCACTGAGACACATCCTTTAGCCTTGAGTCCAAGCGAGGAAGTATTGCTCCATTTTGAAGTGCAATGAGATAAGAGCACACAGCCAAATGCCATCTCCATTAACAGCCCTGTGAAAAGCATAATGGTGCAGAGAGCACAAAGCCTGCACTGCAGCAACCTCCCGCCCACTTGCAGTGCACAAGACCAAAGCTCTGCAGCAGCTCAGCATGTTGTGAACCCGTACCGTGGCTCCTAGCCCCACGCCAGCCCTGGGCTCCATGTGGGAACCCAGCAGAGGGCACTCCTAAACAAGGGCCAGGAGAAGATGGCCTGGGTGGCTGGGGCAAAGCTGTGTCAGTTGGGAAATAGCTCTGGCAGTTTGTGGTTCCAAGACTGGCCTCTCGCCTTCCACTCATGCAGGGGCATTCAGTGAGAGTGGAAATCCTGACAGAAAATGAGCTTTCTGGGAAAAAAGCAGAGACGTTCACTGGCACGTTGCTCCCCCAATGTGTGTTTGGTTTGCCAGGGGAAAAAGTGATACTTTTCCATGTCCTCCAGCTCATGGCCATGGCTCTAATTGCAGCATTTCCGCCAGGTTTGCTGGCAGTGCCTAAGAGCTAGGGATTGTATTTCAATATTTATTAGAAAGAAAGAACATAGGAAAGGGTAAAAAATCTTGTTTTAATGGGAAGGGAGAGACAAATGAGGAATCTGCAGTTTTCGCTTTCCTTTACAAGCTTTACTTTCCTTTGCTTTCCTTTCCTGTGCAAACTGGTCGCTTACTGGTTGATCTTCCTCCTCTCTGCCATGCTGCCAGACCAGCTCACGTTGCCTTTTCAACCATACTGCAGTGCAAAGGAGGTTTAGAAGTCCACCAGCACTCACAGAAAGCATTCAGTAGGGCTGCTCAGTCCCCCTCTGCCCAGACTGCACTGTTCCTCATCAACAGCTTGTGCACGTTGGTTGCAAGCTCCACGGGCCACAGCTGCCCCTAAGTAATTAGGAAGTACTGAGGGGATTTCGTTCTGGCTTTCCCATTTCAGAGCTGTCCTCTTCTCAGCTTTCAACATCCTATTTTATTTACTCTATGTTGAATACTCTGTCCCTGGACCGTCTACCTTTCCCAGAAAGTTACTTTAGGATTTTGCCAAACATGCCAAGGTAGGGCAGAGGCTGGGCAGGGAGGAAGTCAGGCATTGCACCTTCCTCCCAGCACCCATGGCTCTGGAGTGTGCCAGCTCACAATAAATCTTCCTTGCTTGCCAATGAGTTAACTGCCTCTCCACACTCAAACATCACAACAAAGGTGTAAAAAAGGCTTTGTTAAACATTCTGGGGAATGGGGTGCTATTTATAAGTTAATCTCAAACCTTCAGGAAGGGTCAGAGCTGGCATAAGAGTGTGGGAAAGTGGGTAGGAGACACACATTTACTTCTGAAGCCAGCCTTCAGAACACAGAGGCCTGGCTCCACGGGTAGGACTGTGCTGTGGAATGGGGATGCAGGTAGGATCTCCATTCTGCCTTGATGGTTTTATGCCTGCAAGAAGAGATGAAAAACTTGACTTCCCCTCATCCACAGGAGAGAAGTGACAGGTATGACACAAACCCCAGCTGACTTCTGGGAAATAAAGGTACTAAAAATCAACTCCACATATGCTCCTTTGGCTTCAGATTTCAGTCAGAATCACCTCTTCCTACAGGTAGGTTTGGTTGTTGTTAAGTGACAGCAATGTCTATTGGGCCGATAGCTCAGATTGTGGCTCAGCACAAAGGCTTGTTCATCTATTGATGGGTGCTTAAGTTCTCAGGTTTTGAATTCTAGCAGGTGACTCAAGGAAATAAATCTGATTTAGTGACTTTTTAAAAAATTATTGCTTGTAAGCGACACAAACAGATTGCAAACAAAGGGCTGGTTCCTGCTCCTGCTGAAGGCATGGAATTGAGGTACCAGAGCTCATTCCTGACTGCTTTAGGTTCTCAGGGACAAAGAATGAAGTAAGAGCCAGCTGTAAGGCCAAAAGCGAGCACTGACTTGCTGTCAGACCCTTGTGATTACCTCTGAGGGGAGAAACACAGCTTGTAAAAAAAATTGTAAGAGGATAACTGCACCTTCTCCTTCATGAAAATGAGCGAATTCCAGAGGGTTTCTTCTGCCTGCTATGCGATTTGCTTCAGCTTCATTTCACGTGCTTTCTCACACAATAGCCTCCAGGGATTCTCAGGGAAAAAAATTTAGCTGCCTCACCTTCTATGCCCAAATCCTGCCTTCCTGCAAGAAAATTATTTGCTGCTTTCCTAACAAACCAGCTTCAGTTGTCACTGTAGTTAAGGTTATGTCAACACTTCTATTATAAACTCCTCTTGTCAGGAATTTACAAGTTGGCTGTAAAAATGCCCTTTGCGCTTAATTCTAGCATAGATGAAAAAGCCCCAGGAGCACATTAAAAAAAAAATAAATCAACATTTACACATTAGGTTTTAACACTTTCCAAGAAATGAACATTTCAATGTTAATACAGACACTGTATCATCAGACAAAGACCTAAACCAATGGCTCGAGTCAGCGTGTGAATCCTCCGCTGAAATGGGTCACCTTGGAGCACCCTGCACTCCAGTGTTGCAAATCTGGAAACATCTCTCTGAGTGACCACAGGAATAAGAACAGAAGTCCCTGAAAAACCTCATCTGCTTATATGGCAATAATTAAAATGCAGGCCACCCTGTTTATTGAAGGATATATCCTGTCTCTCGTACCAAGAAGTTGAATTTAATGTATGAAGGTTTCAGAGGAGTTGAGGAAGGATTGTTTTTACCTGTCTAAAATATTTGTCTCACCTTCATCCTCACCTGAGCCCCTCATAATCACCAGCACATTTAGCTTTTCTGGTGCATTACTGTCGCTTATTTTCATTCCAGAAACAGAACAGTGATATGGAGAGAGGTTAAATGATTTGCCCAAGGTCGCAGGGGAGAAGCCTCTGCTCTGGGAAAGCCACTCATGCCCATGCAGGGATCCACCCTAGCAGATTCTTCATTCTCCCATGGTTTGCTAAGGAGTAACAGCAATTTATCATCCTTAATACAGCTCTGAGCCTGCAGTTTCTCCTGTCTTTCCTGGGCTACTACTTGGCAGGATTTAGCAGTTACTAGTTTCATCCTCCCCTGCCACTTCCACCCTTGCTTTTTACAGGTTTAAAAGGAGCTTGAAAAGGTCTGGATTTGGCTCTGGGGAAATCTAGAGATCCCACGCATGGTGGTCCCCAAATCCTTTGCATATCAGAAATTTTGCTGCTTACAGGCTGAAACAGAGGCAGGTAGAATTTGCAGTGTAGGCAGAGGTGTGTGCTTTTGCATCTTGTCCAGTCCCATATTGCAACTGAAGAGTACCTGGCACTAAGCTAAACTCTGTAAGTCTTGAGGAAAAAAGAGGGGAAGGCCAGGAGAAGGAAAAATAAGATATAGAACAGGCATAAGTGTTGTTGAGACAGTCTTCAGTTCATTTTCAAATGCTACAGGAAATCAACAACTGAAAGAAATTACAAATAATCCAGTCAGAACTAGCACAGCTTCAATAAGACCGCATTTTTTAAAGTATGATTCCAGCTCTCTAAACTCTTCCACATATTTAATGCATGCAAATATCTACACCCATGCGTACGACTTACCTTTGCAAAGTTATGCTCATGTTTGCAGCATTGCAAGCCACATTTGAAACGAAGTCTCAGATCTCTATCTTTTACCTTCCTTTAACTGCACTGGTACATGCACAAGGAACACTGCTTACTCCAGTGACAGCTAAGGAGGGCAAGTAGTAACGCTGTGAGAATCCAGGTCCAGTTTTGAGCAAAAGATAAAGTGGAAAGAAAAGTGCTGAATTCTGTGTAGCAGAATCAGGCCCAAGAAGCACAAAAGGAATTTACAAAGCTCGATTTTCTGTAATATGGTCCATTGGTTTTTGATAATAAAAACCACATTGTAAATGGCCAAGAAATTAATCTTTAAAAGGCAGCTGTAGCCCATGTGTATTAACTATTTTTTCAAAGACATTTCCTCTGGATTTTTGTTACCTTCTTTAATACATGTTTCCAGCCAGCAGAGATGTTATGCTCTGTGGGAGAAATATAATATGAATTTTAAAAACATTTATAAATATGTATACACCCTATGGATTCACATAGCACTGTAGAAGCCGTGTTCTGGTCTGCCTTGAAATGAAGGCAGTCTTTAAAAAATAATTACAAATATACTAAGGTGTACGTTCAACACAATGCATGGGGATTTAGCCACATAAATTTCATTAGTGCTAATGAGAGGTGTGCAGCTAAAGCCCTGCATATCAAGACATCATGCATAAAGAAAAGCTTGTCTAATGATGTATTTACTTATTAAACCAGAACAGCTCTGAAGGGCATGCATGTTTATCTATTTTTATTTATTCCTTTTCAAAAGAAATTAAACACACACATGTACACATGTGCACACACACACACATCTATATTCTGTAGAACACAAATTTCTAAATTTTGATAAATTAATATATTGAAAAATCAAAATGATTCTTCAGCCATTATTATTTTTTGTATTAGGCAAGATTAAGATGTTCCTTGAGGTTGCAAGCCAGAAACATGCAAATAATCTGCCTATGTGGCATGGCACTTTTGTGCTAGAATAAACAGGTGTGATAATAAAGACGTTGGTGGTATATTTTAGTGAAGCTGAGAATGTGACATCCAGTACTCAAAGCTGGGAAATTTTCAGTTCACCTACCCATTTTCTCAGCTCTCACTTTCGTCTTTATAAAACTTCCTTCCTTTTCTCTACAGCAGGGCACACAGAGGGCACACAGTCTACGTTAAGCAAAAGTCTTGGTTTTAGTGCATGTATGTGGGTCAGAAACTAGGTATTTTTCATTAGTTTTGTTAATTTCTGGACATGAAAAAATACATTTTATGTTAGTTGTACTATCCAAAGCAATTGTTAATTTTCTTCTCTAGATTACAAGTGGGTTCCTTTGCTGAACAGATACAACATGTGCTTGCTGCCAAGTTCAGGGTCCGAAGATGTTGCTCCAATGTATCATTTGAACACTTCGATGCCATCTACTAGATCATTGTGTTATGGGGCCAAGTTAGGGCCAGCAGGGTAAAGTCAATTTATAACCCACATAGTGACATCAATCTAACCTAGCAACCTCCCTAGCAACACTGCCAAAGCATCACAATGTGGCCCCTATAGCTCAGATGATACGAAGATAGTAGCATTGTCAGGGTGGGAGGTTGCCACTTTGGCCTAGCAACAAATAACAGCCTGACCTTGGGATCTATTGAAAGCTGAGAAGCCAAGCAGAACAGAGGGAGAACCACCAAATGAAAACCCCCAGATTCCTGCCTGTTTCTTTTATGTACCCTAAACAAATTCTTCCGAGAAAAATATAGCAATGCTTCCAGACATGCTGCATGCATATATATTCAACATTGCTTTTCCACATGGCTGGTTAAGAGCTGTACAGCTTTTATGTCTGGAAATCATAAAATCATAAACTCTGGGTGAAGACGAATGTCGAAATGACTACGGCCAATTCAGAGCGGTGACAAACAGGTTGGGTGTTGCTATTAAAGTGTGGTGATACGCGAGGGCTCCCGCACGCAGTTATCGCACAGAGTAGTCAGGGAGTTATGTACACACCAGGGCTTGGGCTCACTCAACAGATCCAGCTGTAGCCAGCTTAGACGCAGCATTTTGTCACTGAAAATAATGAAATGGATATAAATCACATTCCCTGCTCCCTTCTCTTTCTTCTTGTTCCCCATTCAAATGAGCCCCCTATACACACCATTGTGCCAGTTCTCCACATGCAGCTGCCGAAGCAAGGTAGCACTTCTCTCTCCTGTACACACTTCAAGTGTAGGGCATCCTCTCCAGACACTCTGGAGCTTTAAGGAGTTGGACCTGACCTGCTTGATGTTTCCAGTTTCAAATGATGATCCCATACTCCTGGTGCTTGTTACTGTACACCACTTCCAGCATTTTGACAGTTACAGTGATTCAAAGCCAACTGAGAGAAACAAATGGGTAGTATGGAAATAGTGGTGCATTTGTTTCTGTACAGGTGCCCCTGAATCAGTGCATGGTTCTGGAGGTTACCTGATGCTGAGCTTCCAGCTTCCATTTGGTCTTTAAAAATATGTAACAATATTAGTCCAGCAGTTTTCCTAGGTGAATCATAGCCCTTGTAATTTCAAAGCTATCCTGTACTGCGACCACTTCTAAGACCAACCAGTGGGGATAATTCACCTCCCCCTCCCTGTTTGCTGGCTTTGAGCAACCAGCTGGCCAGTGCAGAGAAGCTCAAATTGCAGCTGCCTTCACCCTCTTTAGCATTCAAGATAAACACATGACTTTGGTTTGCAACAACAAAATATTGCACATATACTTTCCAGAACGTAATTTCTTTTGTTAAATGAAACGTGCTTGCACATATATGCAGTTCTGCATGTGGGTGTGTGTATACACACGTATTATCTGTAATTACATTTTTTCAAAAGGGGATGTTTTAGGTTTTTAATGCCTTCCATTTTGTGCCTTGTTTCCCCCCTGTGTAACAGTTGGTATCACTTTCAGTTTATAACTTCTCTTGAGAGAGTAGCCACAAGCCACAAATAGTCAATTGTCTACTTGCAGGAGACTTTAACAAAGGGACTGATAGAGCTGAACTGGAAGTGGCATGTCTATACTGCAGCCACTGCTACAGTACCCACAGCCGTAATCTTGGTAACACAAAGTCAGGGGCGATTTATCTTATAAAACCTTAGTGCAAATTTCACCACAGAATATAGCTCTGTCCATTAGATGTACTTCTGTTTTCAGCCAAGACCATGACAAATTCAAAGACACTGTATGAAGTGTGTGAAAGTTTGCTCTTTTGCCTGTTTCTTAAATGACAAGTTTTAAACGCATTGAAAAATAGAAAGGATTGGAATAAACCTCTCGTGTTACTGCCACTTCATCCATTCCCTACTTTTTCAAACTGAAAATGGTCAGTTGGATTTTTTTTAACACCCTGAACTTCCCATACCAGCCCTTGCTGGAGGTGTGTGTATCCGAATGGTAAAGCAGAAGGGCACAGCAGTAACAGAAGCAGGATGCCTGCCTCTCTATCACGCAGATCTGCTGGGATTCCCACAGATGCAAAGAAAAATGAAATTTCAGCTCCCCTAAGGGTTTCCCAGCCACTCCGTTCTGTCTCCTCCCACTGCCATCCCTGCAGCACGGTCTCCTCAGTGGATAACTTACAGACTGTGAAAGACTGGGAGGAGAATGGGAATGTGGATGAATTCTTACAAACTGAACATACCACTTTCTCAATGTATTTCCCTCTAAGCTTCTTGCTAAACAGTGATAATCTTTCCCTAGCCCTAATGCTGGCCACCATTTTCCCCTTGGGAAACTGCTCTACAGCAATAAGTGAGCCCTCTCTCCCCCTTTTCCATCTCATTTCCTTCCCCCTTTGAACCATGCTTCCTGAAGGAGGGAGGGGAGTGGGGTGTGGAAGTTACTCCTCCACGCAGGATTGCCAGAGAATGAATGGTCACTACTGGCTGTGTGTCTTTTCCTTGGCACCATATTTTGCAAATCTGTGGAACAGAATGTGTGAAATACACTTGCAAAAAATAACCAAGCAGCAGCTCATTTCCTCCTCCTTCCTCATCACTCAGCACCTCTAAAACTCCAGCCTGAGCTCTCACCAGTCCCAGCCACGGTGTTCGAAAGCTCAAGCTCTGGCTGTCCTCTGCCCTCCTACTGCAAATTCAGAGCAGAGCAAGAGCCCGGTGTAATGAGTAACTGGGGGAGATTCAACGGGACACAACACCAGGGAAATGACTTGATTTCTCTGCTTACAAAATTCAGTGTAGTTCATAAGTTTTCCAGTTCTGAAACTGAGTAATTGAGGGGAATACCAGAGGCAGTCTCAGTTAATTAGAAGAGACAAAAGACTCTTACATGAATGTTTCAAGAACCAAGCAATACTTTTTGATGGCGGAGGTTAGGACTGCATTGCATGGATTTCTGCATGTATGTAAATTTAGCAATCTTAATTGGCATACTTTTTTAAAAAAATAAATCAGTGTTTAAAAATAAATACACCTTATTAAATGCTTAAAATTCCTGTTTTTTCTTCTAGAGATCACGCTTGACTAGAATTGGAGCTAGGCCATTGCAACCAAAAGAAATAACTGATTCTGATCAGCAGGTCTTGATTTGAGCATCAGGGAGGTGGTGGGGCTGGGAGAGAATAGAGCAAACTTGGGATGTTTGGATCTGGGTAAGGGAGGATGACAGATGTAGACTCTGGGATCCGGTTTATGTGGAGTTCATCTGTATTTGATGTAAATTTAGGTGACTCTTTGGTGTAAATCAGGGTAAACCTCATACACAAGCTCTTGGGAAAACGCAGGCTCACCCGAACACATTCATTCTTGCACGGGAGGGAGAAAGAAGTGGCCATGCATTTGTGAGAGGAATGTAGCTATATATAAGGATCTCCAGTGCCTGCAGTTAATGCCAAGGTCAGCCCCAGCTGACACCCGTGCCTGAGGCTGTGGGGGAAGGGATCGCTGTACTCTGCAGCGAAGCCACAAGATGTCAGGAGATTGCTGCTGCTCTGCTCCTGCTGCTCTGCTCCTGCTCTGCTGCTGCTCTGTTGCTGCTCTGCTCCTGCTCTGCTCTTGTTCTGCTCTTTCTCTGCTCTTGCTGCTCCACTCCTGCTGCCGCGCTGCTCTGCTGCCCTGGCGTGCTGGCAAGGCGCTCAGCATTAGGGCCTGGAAGCAGTCTGGAAGCTTCTGCCATTTTTCAGGCCAGTTCTCTTCTCCCCTGTGCTAGCCCACCTCCTTCCCAGGCCACGCTGTTTCATGATGGAAAGGTGTGACCAAGAAAATGAAGAATTTTCCCTCTCTTGATGGCTTTTCCCAAGTCCCTAGTTTGCAGCTTGCTGACTCCCTTGCCATGTATCTACACGCAGCTTCCTCTATTATATCTTACTTGATATGGTTAGTTGTGCTCGTATTCTCCACAGGGTTCTTGACAGTTACAGCATACTACGAGGTCACCGATTCATCTCCGTGTTTTCAGAAAGCCACCTCACAGTTCCCCCAAGTAAAGCTGAAAACTGGTCATATGTGAGAAAACAGCAGTTTGCAAGAATGCTCATGATAAAAGGGTAAACAAGATCTTACACAGAACCGTGCCTGGGCTTGCATCCAAACACACCGTGTTGTATCTTTAATATAAAGGGATGTTTGTAAGATGCATTTCATTCTCACTGCATGCACCCTTCTAGTGAACACTCTAATCACCAGGCACTAACTGTGTGCTAGGCACAAATCCTGCAGGAACCTGCTGGTGGGATAAATCCTCTTCCCACACAAAGTGCTAGTTTTTACATGTGGAGCAGCCACAGCACAGCCATGAATGCTTGTAAAGCAGCAATGGCCGTTGCACACGGTTCAGTTCCAGCAGGTGGTACTTGGGGTGTATGTGACTGCTGGGAAATTGCACCTAATTGCCATTCTTTAAACCATTCCTTCCGATCCAGTCTGGTCCCTAGCCAGTATCTATCTGATGGACTGATGGAGCACTGTCCAAGTGACTCCCATTTTGTTGCCACTGTCAGTTCAAACTCAAAATGGTGTCCTAAGGAAACCTGCTGCATCCCTTTCCCTCTCGTAGCCACACACTGCCATTTACTCGCCTGTACTTGCACAATGAAACTCTTTTACGGAGAACTCATTTTTTCCAAGTGCAAAGCTGGCGGAAGCAGAGGATGTGCGTGGCCAAGATCTGCACAGTGCACTAACTGAACTGGGAATTTCAGGGTCCAGTTCTTTATTGTTGCTTTGGTTGTAAGCTATCACTCATTGAATGGGTAACTGATCCCTCTGGGCGTGCAGGTGTAAACAGGAACACAAACCACTGACCTGCAGGGAAGAGTCAGTCCCTACTTTTTTCACACTACAAACTGTATGGAAAGTGCTGCAAAAGCTCAATTGCTTTAGACAACTTCCATCTTAAGATGCTTTCTAGTATATGTTATGTCTGATTTCCCAAATTGTTACACCACTTCCCAGCAGTGTATCTCCAGTGGCTATGATGAGATCCGCTAACCTTAATTACATGACAGCACTGCTGGTGCCATGAAAGGATGACTCAGGGCCGCTGGGTGCTTGGAAACTGCTGTGAAGCCAAATGTGCTGTGTACTGCCATCTTTCATGAGACTTGGTGTTCTGCTCAAGGATCTGCAGGAAGAGATTTACTGTTTCTTCAGCACTGCGTCACCTGTGTCATACAACTACTTGTTTTTAGCTTATTTTTTCAAGGTGTTATGAAAAGAGCATTTAGAAAACACTGCAATTGTCTGCTACTGTTATTAAAATATGAAAAACACTTTTCTGAGTCTCCTGGCTGTTAAGGTTAGCTCTGGTTCAACAGGTACCCCATACTATTCATGATCTTGTCTTGCTTCTGTATCCAGGTTCCTGAGCTTCTGGACACCAAGTGGATGCAATGATGCCTCTCTTTGACATGAAGTGGCAACTGCATACCCAGGTCTTGGGTGTCATGCTAAGAGCTAAGACAATCAGAAGACACTAGAGAAAAATGAAGAGTATTGTTGGGTTGATAGCTCATTTGCCAGAGCAACATCAAGAAACCCAACACACACCCCAGCGTGTCCTGCTCCAGTTTCCAGAAGAGTTGTTGCCAGGGCTGTTAGGTGTTATGCTGAAAGGGAAGTTAGATTCCTCGATGCAAAGCACGGGTATTGCCATACAGGATAATTTTACACATTGAACATTGAAACAGATTTTGCGTTGCTATGTGAAATGACATGAAAACCACCAAGTTTATGTTCACATAAAAAAAAAAATAAATACAAGCACAGATGGTACCTTGTCTTTCTGGCAGCATGAACAGGTTGAACAAGGATTAAGCAGGTAAGAAGGGTGAAACACGGGCTCCATGGCTGCCACTCATAGAGCTCCCTGCTAGAATTGATTTCAACAGCATGATGATTCTTTCTGAACAAGGAACAGTCCTGTCCTGTTCCCTACATGCCCACCCTCTTTGTCTGGCCTGAAGCTCATTAGTGGAGCAGCACGGGATGCCTGCGCATCGTCGCTCTGCATTTGGCACCTTGTAACTAGAAAATCTCTTTTTTCAGCTCTGTCAACCTAGCGACCAGCTATCAGGGCAGTTATGAAATGAGTTCTTTTGGAAATAGGTATGAGAGAAGGCAGGAGATTAATGAGTGATGAGCACTGAATGCAAGTGGGGAAGGATGATGTTTACAAGTATAGTCCTACAACCTTGTAAATCAAGTTCTCTATTCAACTTGCTATTGCAACGGTGAATTCTGGGTTGAGCACTGATGTATAAGGATGAGTACAAGCTCTGCAGGACAAGGCAGCAAATTCTGTTTCTGTGCAATGGCTCTTACCCTGCATTTGATATCATAATCAAATAATGAGGGAACAGAGCATGCAGATTCTTTTTCTTGTGCTATTCTATACTGCTGCAAATTAAAGAACATCAGGGAAGCAAGAATTAGAGCCCTGTGTTTTAGGGATGGTGCACACTTGCCTAATACACAGCTCGACTGTTCTGTCATGGCCAGTTCATTTGTATGATTTGCTTTGTAGTCCATGGCTCGTAACAAAAAAACAGATGGCATTGGTTTTGTCATTGTGACACCAGACTGGTGAGGAAGATACTCATGTACCTGGCATTTCAGAGTGAGTGTACATCAGGAAATCATGGCACTTTCGTTTTATCTTAACCCAGAACTATGTGGACAAAAGCTGCTAGATACCAACTGACACTCTCTTGTATCTTAAAAAAGAATTGTGAGAAAGTAAAAATAATGCTAACAAGAGTTTCTAGGTACAATTCTGGAGTATAATCTAATACGAATTTGTTTTCTGTTATAAATGAAGTATTTGATTTGGTAAATACTGACCCCCATTTCACCAGGTCTACCGTTTATATTCTGGGATACATTTTAGTCTCTTCCAACAAAAAATGCTTGGAGTTTGGTAAGTTTATAGGTTTTTGCAGAGACAGGGAAGAAAGTCTTAATAATCCTGACAATTAACTGAATTCTTGTATTTCAACTAAGATCTCCCCTCCATTAAGCCAAGTCCTCAGCACACTGTGCTGCACATCTGCAGGACCTTGTCGTCAGCACTGTCTGTTGCTTGCAGAGCTCTTAAAAACCGGACTCCAGCTAGAAGCAAAATTTCTGGTGACTAGTAACTACATGGTGATGGTATCTTGTCTGAACTGAAAACTGAGGGCTCACTACTTGCATGGCTGCAAGCAGGTAAAAAATGATACTAATTTCAGTTAAGTTTATTTCTCTGTCCAGGATAAGACAAGGGAAAGAGAGAGCAAGTTTGGGCAGCTGAACAAAACTTCCTTATAAATATTAGCAATTATTTTCAATAAAAATATTCTTATTATCCAGTAATATCTCTCTGTCATACATGATACTAGCCATTTGAATACATGAATTTTTGCACTGGTTAGAATGATTTAGCACTTTCTTACTTTCTGAGAAAGTTTTTTAGCAAAACCAGCAGACTTGGGCTGAGTACTGGCATGATGGATCTTTTTAGAAATAAATGTTAAAAGAACCTGTGTTCTGCAAGTCCAACCCTTTCACAGGGAAACAAGGACAGTAATGTGTGAGGACTGCTGCATGGTGCAGTGTGGTTTTGTGCCTCACATTGGCGGAAAAAACAAGTTGACGGCAGCACAATTTGTAAACCAATTACTGCTTCTGGAATTGATAGTCTTGCACTGCTAACTGGGGGTCTAACGGAATCAAGTGTTTGACTGCAGCAATGGCCAAACAAGGACAGACAGCAAATTAAATGCTATCCTAAACAGCAAAGAAAATACATTTCTTTATCTAAATTAGCAACAAGGAATTTTTTATTTAGACTTCAAAAGCTTACATAGACACCAAAGAATTATGTTGCTTTGTGGTCAGTTTACATTTAAAAAAGTAACAATGCCAGATTGAAAAGAAAACAAAAAGTCACAGAATTTGCTCTTGCATGGAAAAGACCACAAACTCTGGGACCGTTTGCCACTGCACCATGTGATCACCCTCCCCTGCCTGTGGATGGTGGATTATCATCAAAACTATTTGGACACATGCACATGACCGCACAAAAATGTGCACTAGCAAAAATAAACTTTTTCTCAAGCCAAAAAGGGAACACAATTTTTCATAAAAGAGACCTAAGACTTGCTCTTGTGCTAGTGATTGGATTAGGTAATGACTAATTAGATGAGGTCATCACTTTCTATGTCATATATATACACAATATTTATGGAGAATTTGCTCATTCTAATTAACAGAGTAGAAATAGTTTCTTGACCAACTTCATTTTCCTGAAACTAAGAGCCTTGAATTTGTTCCACTTTTGATCTTTCTTCGGTGGCTATGTTTGCTTTACATTAAAATAACTTCTAACATTCCCATTAAGGATAATCCCTCCAGCAGCCACAGTATGACATTTCTATATTAATCTTTTAAGCATTTTAGAAAAGCAAGGTTTCATGTTTTAATAATCATAGTGTTTTCCTCCAAGGAGTTGTAAAAATTTATGGGGACTTTCTATCCTATTTGACTTCTACATCTTCAGAGTTTGGTGCTAATGGCCCATTCAGTCTGCTTACTCTTTGACTCCTTTTTTATTTCTTTTTCATCTTCTTACAAAAGAAAAATTGCTTCTGTGCCTTATGCTGTTGCAGATGCCATTCAAGTGGTGAGTAATTTCAACCCAACTACCTGAAAAAATCCCATAGTTTACCCTCGTCTCAGAATCACTTGGGGGTCTCCACTGTAGTCATGTGCATACAAACCCTTTAATTCTTAATTAAGAACAAAATATAACCACTTGTTTAAAGCAGCAAAAGCAGCAACAACAATATATACATGCATTTTTAACAGGTTATCAGCCTGTCTTACAAAAAATACTTCTTCTGCTTTAATATTTTATCTCATTCTTGCTTTTTAAGCAGAAAAATAGAAGTAATAGATTAACTATTTATGTTTACTATAATTTTAAGATGGCCATAAAAGTGGCTCTGCAGTGCCCCTGGGAGCATTCTTATCCCGTACCGCTCACACTTTGTTCTACGCAGAGCCAGGAAAGCCACTGCAACTACTAAAAATCCAGCCACGCAAACACAGTAACAAAAGAAGCAAATTCCCCGTTCCATCACCAAAACCTCTCTCACTGCTCACCGTTTCACTTTCTGAGAGCCAACAAATCTCAGCCCTTTTGGACAAAGTAATTTTCAAAGCGGAGGGAAAACAATACGCCCGCTTTAAATCAAGATTGCCTCTGTTGATTTCTGTTGCTGAAGTCCCTGCAGAAGAGGAGTTACAGCGTCTCAATTAGGCAAGTCTCAAAGCACTTGTGGTTACAGAGAACAAAACCAATATTCTCTGCTCCAATGCAAGTGGAAGACACTTAGTGGGATCAATTCCTTGTGAGATGGATGCTTCACTCAAGAAATAGATTGACGTGACTCGCACAAACAGCACTACTGTCAGGAACAGGGCCTTACCCCTTAGTGAAGCCACCACAAGTCAAGTCTTACCTGACTGCCCTGTAGAGGACCAAGGGGATCAAAAAGTTTTGCAGTATCTCATACAGCAACAATAAGCTGATTCTTGATACAATCTACTGTGGCCCCGCAGAGAGGCTGGGACAGGAGGGATAAAGAACAGAGCAGTCAGCAGCACTTTGGAATAAGTTTGATAATGAAGGAGACAGGAGTTTCAGGGGCTGGGAACACTCACCAAGGAAACTGCAGTAACTATAGAGGAGTGGGAAAATGTAGTTTCTATTGCATATTCAGGACTGTAATCAAAGAGATAAGTGCTAAGATCTGCAGCATCCAGAAATTGTCAGGGTTGTCTTGCCACAGCTTCCTCAGTGATCTTATCCTAAGACAAGTGTTTCATAACAGATTGAATGATAGCTAGAATGTGTGTTTAAGAACAGACAAGGAAGAAGTAACCCTTTTTTGCACCAGAAGGCTCCGTGCCCTATTTAAAAACAAAGTAAGGGCATGGTGGCACCACCAGAGTCAGCACTGCCTCAATGCCCCCCACAGCCAGCAGACAGCCTCTGTGATTTACTGCATGCACATAAAGCCTGAGTAACACGAGTGCCTCCTGTATGATTTATAGAGGCGTGGGTTGCTCATCTAAGCAGAGGAGTGGGATGCAGAAATGCTTGTGCTCTAACCAGTTTCTGACATGGACTCCTGCGGCCCAAGGCGCGTCATGTTGTTTCTCAGCCTCTGGGCAAATTCTCAATTCTGAAAGCAAATCCTGAGCCTTTTTTGATGTGCTGTTAAAGGTTCCAGGAGACTGGGGAGAGCTTGCAGAAATGCCCAGCTGTTCCACTCCAGTCCCCTTCCTTCTGTGTATCCAGCTCTCCTCTCATTCAGCCCCGAAGAGCAGGTACTGCCGAGTTGCTTGATATACAAGGAGGTTCTTCAGGAGCCATCCCTGGTCTCCTGCCTCTGGGACAGCAAATGCAGCGAATCTGTTGTGCTGCATGAAAAGGGCAGTGTTGCTGTTCATCTGTTTCTCAACCACATACTTCTGGTCCTTCACTACTTCAGAATTTTTGTTTGGCTCTTGTTTGCCTGAGCACTTGGAAGAAAAATTCACCCCTTTGTTTCTCTATTTGTTCAATCATGAGTGTAAAATTTATTGTTCTGCATCCTTCTCTAGTGTTTGTAAAGCCACTGAAAAATGTAATGTCCTAAATGCTGCAGGATATTTTTCAGCAAGTATTGTTGATTATATATATTGTTTTGCTCTCTCTATCAAGTTTGATCTTTAGTGCACAGTTTGGATAAGTAAACTATTACCTGGCGGTGTGTAACACGGTTTGCAAATGTTACACCAAGGAGTGGGGCCAGCATCACAATTTAGAACGTTGATTTGTCACCAGAAGTTAAGTAAAAGTGAAAATATTTTGCTCTGATTCAGCCCAGAGTCCTGCTAGGGACCTCCTTAGCCTGTGAACACTACATGGGTGGTACTAGGTGGCCACTGTGGTGTCTTTGGTGCTCCCAGTCAATGACATCTGTAGTTCCCTGACCCTGCACCATCCTGTCACACATCATTGGTTAAAGCAGGCTAAAAACTGCTGTAAATGACACTGTCGCCCAGGGGCAGTAGAAGAGCACCAGGAATTCTGTCTTTATCTGGGTTTTTAGTAAGTTGCTTTTAACATGCATTGTGCTTAAGTGTGAGAACATTGCCAGGGATTTTTGTCTCTCCAGAGAAACATAAGGAAAAAAACCAATGCATGTATTAAAAAGAGGAAGGAGAAGCAGAGGGTCCACATTCCCAGGCACAGCCCCTAAAGTGGTACTACATCCAGAAATCTGTGAGAAAGCGCCCCTCAGCCCTCGGTACTGATACAGGAAACAATGAAACTAAATCGCCCCAAACATTCATAACCAGTCTTCTGACTGCTCCTGAAAAAAAACCCCAATCCTTTGTTCTTTGTCCTCTGAACTATGGTCACCTTGCATTACACGGTACGAAATGACTAGCCAGGCTTCCCATTGTCATTGGTGTTCATCACAGAAGATGAATATGAACTGACCAATGGTGTTTATAACTTTGTTTAACAATGTCAGGCACTGGGCTGGAGTCTCCTCTCCCTTTCACCCATATCATTCCAGTGGCTCCAGTGTAGTTATTTCAGGTTTACACCAGCACCAGTGAAGTCAGACTCGAAGAGAAAGGCACTTTTATGATGGAAAAGTCCAACAACACTTCTCAAAAACTGAAAGAATGAAAAGTATCAGAACCCTGCTTTGCAGCTCAGGTTCACACAAAAGGCACTTTCCATAGCGTAGCGTATGCTAGAGTTAGAGGGGCTGGCCCCTGAAGCAGATCCCCTGCCAGCACGAAGTAAAACGTATTGCACATCCATACCTTTTCACTAGCACTTGAAAAATCATAGTAAATACAGTCAATACAGTAAATACAGTAAATACATTGGTACCAAACAAGAAAATGTCTCTCTAGTGGTAGAGAAACTTTTATCTTGCATCACCAGTGCCCTGCTGGCACTAGAACATATTTATTTTTTAGCATTCACTGACCTTTGATACCAGTAACTACAGAGGGCTGTCAAGTTGCCCAGGGGCTCTTCCATGCCAGTCTTTATCTGCTTCGTATACTGGGAAGTTTGAAAATGAGCTCTACTTGTTTGTGAAGGGTAGGTGGGTAGGCAGCAAACCCTCCAGGGACCGTGCCCTGAGTGTGTGTGTGTTATGTATGTACCTGTGTGTGTGACACTGGTTCTCAGGCCACTGATACTCAGTTAATACACACCTACCTATGTGTGCATGTAATCATAGGAATGTAGTTTCTTTCTCTTTTACAGTATCAAAAGTGATATTTGTGTGGCCATTGGCTTTAAAGGACAGTCTTCAGCTGGGCTACAACATACCTAATATCCTGGGATCTGCTTTGTATGGAAATGAGCCTTTTTGTTGTCCTTCTCTACCACATTAGCTAAAAACAGTGCTGTGACCTGACCAAACCTGGAGTACTCCCTGGGTTTGTACTTTACCCTGGGCAGTGCCAGCTTTGGGGAGTCTGTATAGCCCAGTTGCTCATTGACAATTCGATTTTTTTCAGCTCAGTTCCCAGCCACAGAGGCACCCGTCACCCTGAGCTGTCCCAGCAATGACAGCACATGGCTCCTGTTCACCTGGATGTAACTCACTGAGAAAATGCCCAGTTAGGGAGGGAGGAAAAGGTGGCTTTTAGTTAGACCTCCACTGACTAAATCAAGCTAAAATTACCTATACCCTTTGCTTAAGTGCCACCACTTGAGAAGCAATCTCATTACGTGTGGTAAACATGTAAGCTTAAAAGCATTCAGCTAAAACCAATCCTTCTTCTGTCCCCTGGTCACCAACTGGCAACAAAGCTCCACATTGACACCAATCTGGCAACCTGTAGAGTTTGCCCTCTATTACATTTTGCTTCTATAAGCACAGCTATTATTGGAACTGCTTACTTGACCATATTGCATGCTTTACCTCCATCTGACAATAATTCATTCTTCCAGCTTGCAACATTAATTACTTATGCATACTATACATGCTGCCACTCAAACTAAATATACACAAAGAAAGCAAAAAGATTTTATGTACAGTTGAATTTGGTGTTTTTTTTCCTATTATTTTCACCTAATGTGAGGACAGGAAGAGATTTTTATGTTACCTGTAACTTGAAAGTCAACACCAGAAATACTCAGAAATGTAGCATATTAACAAATATTGGCTGGCTCTGGGGGTTATTACAGACAATATAAAATAAAGCTCAGTATCTCTGTGCTACCCAATAAGCAACAGAAGCAAAACTTCCCTTCAATATGTATTTATGGATGGATGTGTGTGTACATGCACATATATGTATTTACATGTAAACACAAAAAAATAAAAACAGGGTCAAAAAAAGCTGGTCAAAATATACACATGCTTTTGATGAGTAACACTTTTCTATCGGTAACACTAGAAACATTAAGACTGAAAGAGACCTAGGCACCTCAGAAATTCCTAGCCACTGCCAGCAGCAACATATCCTACATCTCTCCTACCCCTGGATCAGCATTTATAAAGTAGTTGTAGTTTTCAGCTCTCTGCTCTTGTTGGAAAGGCAGTGTCTCTTACAGCTACACTGGGCATCCTGACAGACTGTCCTAATACCTCTGATGAGATCCTACACAACAACAGACAGGATGGTCCAGCAGTGCCTTCTGCAATGTCAGCAGTGCCATCCTACTGCTGCTGGAGGAACCTTGTCTAGGATCACATTTGTCATTCCTGTGACTGCCTCACGTACTGACGGTTCACAGACATCCACTGACAATGGATGCATCCATTTTTTTTCTTTTTTTTTGTTGTAGTCAGTTCTCTTGAAGAGAATCTATTTTTCTTCATGTCTCATAGGGAGACAGACACATCCACAGAACAGTTCGTCTTATCCTAAATTACGAATTCAGAAGAGGCAGGATAGACCTCCATTCTCAAGGCATCTTCCTGTTTTCACTGGCTGCAGAAGAAGCCCTGATGATCAGCTTGAAGAAGGCGCCTAATTTTTGATGGCTAATGGTGAAGTGCATCCCAAATGTATGTCTGATTTTGTATGGAATTGCATCCCATTCCCATTGCTCATTGCATTCACTGTCTCGAGCTCACCAGCCGTGATACTCTGATCCTGTTAATGACAGTGCCTCCTGACTGTTTCATCAGAAAATGTCTTTAGTGTTCTGCAGCTTAAGTGACAATAGATCATTATAGTGAATATTAAACTAGTTCAGTCTTGAATCACTAGTAATCTCTCTATCCCAACAGTAATCTATTGGCACCTCTCCTTCAGACAATTCCTTATGCATTTTACTGCTCTTGTACTAATCTCCATCTTCTCCATCTTAATTAATAACTTCCCATGTGGCATCATATCAAATGCTTGACTAAAATCCATATAGATTAGATCTACTACATTTTCCTTTGCTTAGAAAATCAGTTATCTCAGCAAACAAATAGTTCAGGATACTTGGCAAAATCAGCATTGTTGTTGCATTTTATCCTGTTTATATTCTCTTCTGATGTTTTGTTTGGTTTTTTTTTGTCAATTATATTTTCCTTCAAACCTCTTCTGAAATCCTGAAGTGGTTGCAGACCCAGTAAGATCAGTGGCTACTTAGATATTTTTTAAAATAAAAGTATCATGTCTACTATTTTCAAATCATGCAAGAACAACGTTCAACTCAAAAATTTACTTCAAATCCTTGCTATCAATCTGGTACTTGTTCCTTTGGAATTCTGGGATCAAAATTACCCAGTCTCCCTCGCTTGAAAATGTTGAGCTCTTTTGCATTTGCTTTCACCTCTATTGTGATAATTTCCATTTTCATCCTCTCATTCCAACTAATCATGCTGGTTTTGCTCCCTTCTTCAACTCCATTCTTCCTCTTAAAAGCTATGACAAAGCTTTCATTCAGATTTTGGGTACAAATGTATTTTTAATCTTTTCCTTGTCCACACACTTCATAGTGGCACCAGTTCTTTTCTCGTTCCCTGTTTATTTACATGGCTGAAGAAATGCTTCCTTTTTGTTTTCATTTCCTTCTGACATCTATTTCAGAGTTATTTTCAGCAAATCTCACTTTATTCTTAACACACATAGGTAGTGGTTTTGTTCATCGGTTGTTTTCCCTACTTTTTATTGCTCTCCCATAGTCTTCTGAAATTATGCCATTGCACAGACTATATTAACTAACAGGGCAGGCATAGTTAAATACAGATGTTTTATAGATAGGTACAAAGTGAACACATTTCCAATGAAATTCACAGGCCAACAGAAATCAAAGATCTTCTTATAATGGAAGCAATGTTTTTATCTGATTAGAGTCACAAAACCCCTTGCATCAGCCCTGTGCATGCCAGAGTGCCTAGCGAAACACTTCAGCTTGTAGCAATAAAAATATCGTATGTTTCTTCTCTTCCAAGGAAATTAAAACTTTCTATCACTAAGAACACAACAGAAGCAGAAGTGTACAAAACAGTACCTTGTACAAGCTCTAAATGACTAGCCTAATTTTTCAAACTGTTACCTTCTGTTTATTTGTTTTAATTGGGTTTCTAACCCTGTGATTTTGAACAGAACCCTTAAAATGCAAACTAATGTAGAGCTGAGGGAGTCAGTGAGCTACTGCAGCATAAAACTAGCTCTGAATTGGGGACCTTTGTGGCTGGTTTTGATACTCAGGATCCAGATTACATTTACAGTTCCTTATTTTCCTTGCTTAAATATTATTTTCCTAAAAGACTGTGTTTAGATTTTCAGCTGTGAAATAACTATTTATAGACTCTGTGCACTATCAAGTTTTGAATTAGTTAAAATAGGAACAGATACGAGAAATTAAGATATCATTACACAAAGGTCAAAATGTAATGTTCCTTGTGTCCATCCACCAACTGCAATCAAAAGACCATAGACAGCAGTGGGGAAACCTACTAATCCAGGTAATTATAAAGGAGCTTTACTTAGGATGGTATACTCATACACAGAGCATTTGCAGCTAAGAGGCAAACAATTTTCAAACCCCATCTTAGCATAAAATTGGAGTCTCCTCCATGGACACTTCAGAGTCTGTTGGAAAAGACCTTCCAGACACACATGTCTGACTGTAGGGGAATATTTCTGTTGAGGGGATGGTAAAATAATCTTTTAATTTCATGAGGCATCACTAGCTGTTCTGTTACTATTCAAGCACAATTTTCCTGGGTCACTGCAGTGCCTCAGAGGGTGCCTGTTTCAGCTCCACTCTGATGCACTGGTCCTCAGAATTTTTCGTGACACTGTCAGGACTACCTCATTGGAGAGGCAATGACTGCAAACCTTTGCTAAGAAACCTTTTTTTTTGGTTTGGTTTGGTTTTTTTAGGGCTAAACCCTTTTTTATTCTTGAGGAGCAGGCTGGTTAGCCCTTGCCTGTGTTTTGCTCTCAGACACACACCCTCCGCTGGCATTCTCTGCCCTGTATATTTTGCTTAGTTCCTTGAATTATTTTTTCTTCCTTTTTGTTTCAACTTTTCCAGCCAGCGTCACCCGTCAGTTTACCACTGTAAACAACTGTTTTGCCTGCTAGATGGCACTGGACACCCACTAGCGCTGGGACTGAAGGCAGGTGGCACTGAAGAGCTGTGAGGGCACGTGGCCACCCTTTGGTCGTTATTCTATTTACTTTCTGCAATGGCATTTTCTTTGCTCAGATTACTTCATTCCTCACCCACAGCACTGGCTTGCCACTATAACCATTCTACCCATGTCCTCTTCTTTTTTTATTAGGAGTTTAATCTTCCTATTAGCACAGCTACAAAGGACTGGAGCTGCTTCTGAACCCATCAGTTGGTCAGAAATTACTAAAAACAAGCTGAAGCCCTGAAATTCCTCTGGGCTTCCACCACTGGCTTGATTTGAGACTAAGTATTTTGCAAACAATAACTTAGTTTGTGGGGGATACAATTAATGAAACTTTTCTTCCTGAAAGCAGCATTACAGAGCTATTTGTGAATAGATGCTAAGGGCTAATATACAAGGATGGTGTGAAATCTGCTTGTTCTTTGGATTCTGTTTGGAATTATTTGTATATTCTTAGGACAAAAATCCGTTCATCATAGCTGCCTTGGATGCAGTGTATTCAACAAATTCATTGACGCATCAAGGAGGAAGCTGAAGCTTCCATTTGTGTCTGCAGAGCACCCAACACAACCCACTGCTGCTGTCCTGACTGTGCTCTTTTCAAAAGAAATGCTAAAAAACCCACAGCCAAACAAAATTAGAAAACAAAGTTAATCACAAGTATATGGATGGAAATACAAGAGCCTCTTTCTTATCCACTAGTCCAAACCATCCTTCAGGATACGCTCATTGCGCCACAGCATTTGTAACCAGAGTGCCACCATCACCCTTCCAGTCCAGTCTTTCACCTGGGAACGCTGTTCTCTGCACCTGAGGAACGCGTTCGCCTTTCACGTACACGGGTACATGTCTCACCTGGTGCCAGACGTGCCCACAGTGGGTGTGATTTCTTGGAACTTGAGGGTGTACCCTCTGTTTGGATGGCAAATTCCCTGGCTGTGGTTGCTTGGAGACATTACAGGTATCATGGTATCTGCCTTGCATGCCTGTAGATGTTTTCCAGGTGGGTGTGGTCATACTTCTACTTGGCTCATCAGATTCTCCATAGATGGCCATGGTTCTGGTGACAGTGCCAGGTCTAGTTTTCTCATTAATTCTTTTCCAACCTTATAATTACCATTTATATATGAAGCTGAATGCAGTGTTGCATCCTACCATATCATTTCTAGGTGCCAGACACCTAATTTCTATCTTTTTTTGTCTCCTCTCCTCTGAGAATGTGTCTATCTCTGCACTTCCTTAGGGATGCTCAGAACTGATCATCCCCAAACCTAGAGAAGATCCAAATACAAGTAAAGCTTTTTGCAGACTAAATCTTGTGGTGGCATTTTAGGATGCTTCTAAAAAAGAAACCAGCCTTCTTCATTCCCTTCACTCTCAGAAGTTATCACCTGCCTAGCAAAGTTGGCAGACAGACTGAAATGCTTGTGCCTCAAGCCATTCCTGTGCAAAGCCTGGCACCTTTGTTCAAACGTCTGATGAAAGTGGGTTTGAACTAAGATGTTGGTCTGTGAACTGGCAGCGGCACACAGACTGTTCTGCTGACTGTTTCTAGAGCAGTAACCTTCAGAGGAAGGAAGGAAAACTGAGGGCAAACAGTGGCATTGTTGAGGTCTTGAGATGCCACACAGAGATCCACAAAACCGGGTCTTTCTAAAGCCAAACATCCAAACCTGCCTGAAATAACTCCAGGATCCATTTTGCCCCTGTTTAGATAACGCAGTGCAAAGACTTCTGTGTATTTGCCTACCAATTCCTCTGGCACAGTGTGAAGCAAATGGCTACGTATGCCTCCCTGGCTATTTGCAAGGCTGCTTAGCTTTAAAATACAGCTAAGAGCTGCACCACCAATCTTAAATTAACTTTCCCGGTGGGGGAAGAGTCTTGAATTGATCCTTATCTACTTCACTGGGTCTTGTGCTGACAGTCAGGTTTGCTGTTCTCACCACTGTTAAAGTGTTCTGCTCTTTATTGGGTGTACTGTGAACAAACCACCAGTCCAGACCTTTCTGATATGGCTGTTGTGATTTGTCTTATCTTTATTTGCTCCTCAAGCCACTTTGGTAAGGCTGAAGAAACCATCTCCTGCAAAAACTTTGAACTCTGGATGAGCAACTAAAAAATATCTTTATTATCAGGGAAGGAGAGCTTAGGCTGCAGCTGGGATCCAGCTGAAGTGCATGTAAACTGCAGGGATCTGCACAGGAAGTGGCTGAGAGAGTTGCTGGCATTGAGGCTATTAGGGAATTCTTAGAGATGTGTTAAATGGTAAGCTCAGCTTCACTAATGAATCACCTTGCTCAGCCTACAGAGAGTTTTGGTTATGGGTGGCTCCAAGGGCACAGAAGAAAAGAAAATGTCATCTCACACTTGGAGCTAATACAGTGATTCCTACATGGGACAGTGGAAGAACTCCCGTGCACGATTGCAATAAAAATGTCTATATGCATTGCTCCTGTTATTACAGATTAATTACCCACTGAAGGAAGAAAGTGCTACAAAGGTATAATTCAAATTTCTGCACAGTTGTACTTTGTGGCAATGGTCAGTAAAATTAAGATGGTATCAGTTCACTTAACATTTTACAAAATAACATCTTGGGCTTGCAGGCTGTGCACGTGCTTAGTGTGAGCATCTGACCAGCCCCTGCGTGCTCAGGGCGATTACTGATGTGCTTCAAGTTAAGCACATATGAAAGTCTGTGCAGGACCAGGGATGCAAAACACAAATAACTTTTCCCCTCGATATACTTCCAATAGGTAAATAACAAAATAATAATAATAATCAAAAAAGAACAAAACAAAACTTGAGATTTCTACAGATTCTATGGGTGCAAAGGCCGTGTTTTCATCTGTGTCTTGGATGGTGCAAAAGGCACTGTCAGTCCTTAACAAATAGACAGGAGTGATAAAAAGCTAATATGCAAATTGCCTTATACATGAGGATGTTCTCTTAATTTGTGCATAAAGCTCATTTCAGATTCCAATACATGTACAAGTTATAATATATATAATTTCTCTTAACACACACTTGAGACTTCATCAGTGGTGGGAGAAATAATCTTAACAAATGCCTTTTTCATTGCTCAGAACCTGGGAGGGAGCAGCAGGATTTGGGCTGCCGGAGGTAGTGGTCGGGCTCCGGGCTGGGTTTCGGGGTGTGGGTGGCGGGCAAGGGGGGGCGGCTCGGGGTGG
>VZRW01010584.1:719907-790426 GCA_013398125.1 Aegotheles bennettii
CGCTCCCCGTTATCGCGGCCGCCAGCCGCGCTCCGCCCCGGCCCCGCCGCCGCCCGGGCGCTGCTCCCGCCGCTCCGGGGACGCGCACCGACACACGGGGATTTGGTGACTCGAAACTTTCTGCTGCGAAATCCGCAGCCTTTGAAAACTCGGGCTGCCTCGGCGCTCCGGGGGGCGGACGGCTCGGCGCTCGGGATCCTGTATAATACCTTTACAGCACATTAATGAATTATATATAAAACCAAGCGTTTTAGCAGGCGGCTACCGACATCACCCTGGATGTTACTCAGTTGTTGGAATAAATCTGAGAGAGCAGCCAGAAAGCAGTTAAGAAGAGCATCAAAATTTCATTCTGCTAATAAACTGTCCTTTGCCCGAAACTGGTTTAAATTTATTGTGGAATGCTGTTTATATTTGAATGGCTCCCATGTTTTTCCACAAATTAAAGGAGAAAACAATGTGCAATAGTCACTTTCATTGGAAAATGTCAGAACTATGACCAGATGTTTGCTGTGCTTGATAAATACAGTGTATAAACAACGAGTATTTCAAGATGACTTACTACTAATTTTTATGACTCAGAACTATTGTATATACCACAGCAGCTCTGGAGAGAAAGCTGTAAATGACTCCTTAGGATTTCACAACAAACCTACATGGAGAAAATTACATATGGAAGGAAAATTGACTTATTTCCACAACTGCAAGTGGCCTCCTTTTTGCGCCTTTTCATTAGCAATCTAATCCTAAAAGCATTAGGAGCAATTATTTGCAGTGGTGCCTGACATTCTAGGTCTAATTATTTAAATCAGTTTAACTTTTGATGGTTGACCCATTAGGTCAAATCTGTGTGCCCTTTGTTATATTTATTAAAAAAAAAAAAAAGAAAAGGAGGGGAGGGGGGTCTTCAAACTTGCCACCTGCTACTGACATATCATTTAGCTCTGGAGGAGATCAGCATTAAGAATAAGCAACCTCTTACATTTGTTGCTTTCCATTCTATCACGGGTAAGGAAACCCTGCGTAAGTGCCTTGTTCTTCTGCGTCTAAAATCTATCGCCTAATCACGGCAGACTTGTGTGGCCGCAGGGGTGTAAGCAGGAGGAATGGGAGAATCCAAGGATATAGCAGGTTTTTCTTATGTCATGCTTCCTAATCTATGTGAAATGCAGACAAGACGCACATATATAAAAGAGATTATTTTCCACCGTTTGGGGGAAAAGCTTGTTCCAGGGATCTGGGAGAGCTCTAAATGTTTAATGCATAAAGAAATAGCTCACGTTAGTATTCACATACATTGCTGGGCAGAGTGACTTATGGATGTGTAGATAGTAATAAGTATCGCAAGATGCTTGAAGCACTTGGTATCACGTGATGTGCTGTAGTGTCAGTGCTGAATTGTTTGGCAGAAGCCAATGTGTGACAGGGGGTGGGGGGAGAGAGAAGAGAAAGAGAAGGTAAGAGGCCTTATTCCAGGAGGGTACGTGTTCAATTTATTTTGATTAGTTGTTTAAAACAACTAGAATGCAACCTCATGCTCATTGGCTTGGCTGTGTAATAGATTGAAACTCCCTAAAACAGCCACCGTAGCCCAAAATTGGTGGTCACAGCATGAAATTTGAAGTTGTGAACAGTCGTTCTTGCTATGAGAGTTCTCGTTTTCTAGCATCTTTACAGCTCATAGTAATTAAGAACTGTCAAGCATAAACTATGTTGTGTACTCTTTGACCTTGTATAGAAAATAGCACGTGGCTGTTCTTTGAGCTCCTGCTAGCATCTTTGATGACAGATGTAGGGAAATAGGATAATGTTTGAGAGCCAAGGTGCATTTGCCTTCATATCAGAAGTCCTGTTTGTGCTGACTGCAGCGTTTAACCCTCTCATCCAGTCTGACGAACGTATCACAGCTTGATAGGTATGATGAGGCTGTCATGCTTTCTCTACAGGAAGCCAGGTTTCCCATCCCCTAACCAAATCCCTCTGATAAAGTGTATGAACAAACCTGCAGTTTCTGACAACATCCAGGGAAGAATGTTGCCACAAAGTGGCATTTCAGTGCAGCAGCAGCAAATGTGGTCTTGGAGTGGGAGAAAGCGGAATCACGTTTGTGACACAGCCATTATATTGGCTGTATTGTGACAGGCAAAGCTCAGTGGGAAGGGGGACCATTTCAGCATCAGCAGACAAGCCCACCCTGCTGGGCTTGGAGAAAAATTAACAGGGCTCAGCTGTGGGATTGCAGCAACTGAGTGCCAACCCAACCATAAGCAGGAGAACATCTTTTAAAAAATAAAGATGACTTCTCCTTTGGTTCAGTGTGGATTGAACACCAGTGATTAAACCACTAGAGCTGCTTAAATTGTTTTTCATCTTGCTGTAGTACTGGGAGCAAGTAGAGACTGCAATAGAGATTTCACTCTGCTGTGCAGTAGCTAATTGGCAAAGCAACTGCATCGGTTTGTTTAGGTCCTTTTTAATCAGCGGTGACAGTGTGCTTACTTCTCTCAAAAGCAGCAGAAACAATGTGAAAAAAAAAAAGTGTTCCTGAGAGGTGGATTTTCCGTTCAGTTTGCATCTCCAGGTTCCAGCAGGATGCCGATTTTAAGCTGGGTTTCTTTCCTTGAAGTGTACATGTATTACAAGCTAGCTGTCCAAACTTGTAAGTTACTCACGCTTCTTGTTTGTAATTCCTGGAAAGAAAATTCACCCTCCAGTGCTGGCTCCCACAAAACAAGGAAGAAATGAAACAGTGAGGTCAGTCCTGAATTTTAAGCTGATAGAAAACGGGTTGTTACAATAGCTGTAAGGAGGAGACTATAACACTGCAATAGCTGTACCTGCTGTAAGTGACAGGTGGGAGAAATTTTGTTCTCTTTCATCTGTGTTTGGATGACGGCCCAGTGCTGGCCACAAACTGCAATCCAGGATTAATCCTCACATAGTGTTTTCTTTCTATATATCAGATTTCTCATTTTGTTAATAAGCACAGCCTAGCATGCACTTCAAGTCAGCTGTTCTGGAGTGGAGGCAACAGGGTTTTGCATTATTGAAATGACGGCTCTCATGCTTTTCCTCAAGCCCGTATTGTTTGACCAGGGCAGGGCGGAGGGCGATCCTTGTAATCACAAATCCTAAACAGGGGTTCTAGTTACTGATTTTACTTAATGGAAAGGGGTGGAGAATCTAGTTTATCCAGGATTACATATGTACTGTATCACACTTTCTGATGTGCACACTGCGGATTTGAAGGGGCTAAAGAGTGATCTTTTAAAGTGAAAACCTTAAGCAGGAGTTGGGAAATGATCCTGTTGTGGGAAACTTCCTTCAGCACTGGCTTTCCTGCCAGTGTAGAAAAGATGAACTGCTGAGCTGTCCTTCAGAAAGTGTCAGAAGACACGTGCACTGACAGCTAAGCTGGGAGAGGAAGGGTCCTAGTCTTCAGCTGGTAGTAAGAACATTTTAGAGAAGCACAGGAAGTTTCTTGCTCAAAGCTGTCATCAGGGGCTGCTCTCCCAATAAAAGTGGCCCTGAAAACAGGGTGTACTTCTTGCTTCTGTTGTTAAGTGTTCTGAGAGATGTATGCAGGAACTAGGAACAACTCCCTCTTGTTCTTCCAGCTTTAAATACTGGATGGAAAAACTTGCCAATGTTGTCCTCGCCCAGGTTCTGGTTGGGAGGTAGAAAGCATTTCATGTCAGTGGGCTGGCCTGAGGCGTTCGCTGTCCTTCAGTCTCTTGGGTGAAGGAAGAGAGGTGGCTTTCAATAATACATCAGTTTGTCCTATCCACTCCCTTCCCCCAGCTGAACCGAACACTGCAAGGTAAAATTGTCTTCAGATCAGTCTTTTGCCATGAGTTTTAAAAGAGATACGCGATAGACTGACTGGAGAAGAGGCCTCATATGGTAAACAACCTTGCTCTGCTCTTCATGCTGGGCTTGTCCATTCATTCCTGGACTGGTTTGAGATGACAGGGGCGTACAGCAGATTCCTTCCCCTAAATGTGCACTCATTTCCCGTTGTATAAAGAACCATTTGGTGTATGGGTTCAGTTTTCCAGAAGTCGCATAAAGACACTGCCATGTAGGACTCCACTTTGTGCATTTCAATCTGCTGCCAAGATGCCACCAGCCAGTTTGACAGTTTGGAAATTTTTTCTCCTGTCCAATAGAGAACAGTTATTTGCATTGCCAATTTTAACTGAGAATTGAAATCAGCTGACAAGAAACCTTATTTGAAAGCTTGCTTGTTTGTCTATGTGGCAGTTACTCTCCAGTGGAAAAACTGGATTTCACTGGTTTGTACCTATTAAAACATGTTGATGTGCAACTAAAAATAACCTTAACATAAATTTGGTATTATTTTTTGTTAAGCAGGAGGACAGGGTTTAACACATTCAAGCTATGATTTAACATGCAAATCAGAAACAAAATTAAGTTACTATGTCATTGTTTCTGAAAAATGTATTAAACAACTTCTTATATAACATTAAATTCAATGAAATGCTAAACCTGAGTATTTTGAAGTATAAATATAAATATTTGGAAAATATCAAAATACTTTCTCATGACCTCCTGAGGTCCCTTCCTATGTGACTTATTTTGCGATTCTGATTCAGCTCAATTTTAAATGCAAAGCAAAGGAATTGTTATTTGAACAATAGGGAATTTATTATTTTATAGTTATGCTGCTCTTTTATGATTCTAGAACTATCAGGTATTATTCTCTAACACCTAGTTTTAATTTGGAGGGAAGTAAGCTTTCCTGCCCTTCTGCCCCTCCTCAAATCTCAATTGCTTTCTCTGGTCTGAAGGATCTAGTTATTGAACTAAAACTGGAAAAACTGTCCTCTTTGCAGAGGACTTACAAGAGGCTCCTGATGCGAAGGGTTAGTTAACTGCCCAGGATTGGATGAAACAATAAACTAGTGGCTTTCTGTGTTTGGTGACTGACTTTCCTCAAAACTTCACTAACAAGCACATACAATTGAAGACTGACTTTTTGGAGACTATTTAAAGGAAAGCTTGAAATAATGCCAGTGTGTAGTAAGACTTGAACTTGTGCTGTTTTTATTTAATGTTGTTTCCCCTACCCTTGGAAGGGTGAGGTGCTTTGTTATTCCTAGTTTCTGTTTACCCTTACAAAGTATTCAGAATGGTCCTCATGTGGAACGTTCTGCATCAAACTTCTCAAGTCCTTGAAAAAGGCTCTTTGTTCATTTTCTAGGCAGTTCAAATGCTCTTTGATAATGTGATATTAGTGATACAATTATGCCCAGTCTTCAAAGAAAAATGTGGATGTCCTCCTAGGCAGGAAAAGTATCTACCAAAGTTGTAGATGGCAGGGAATCCACTGAGAAATATAAATGTGCATGCACATTTATATGAAGTGTATACAGCTATAACTGTAGTACCAAAATGCTCAATAAAAGGAATTTTGGCATGAGTGAGAGTTGTCTTGCAGTTCTTCAGATGTCAGCAGACTGATGTTTGGCTGAGCATGTTTATAAAGTAATGTAACTTAGGACTTGAAAAGTTTTACCCAGAAAACTTGGTTATAAGTACTTACTGTTATGATTTGGTGCAGGGGTTGAATGTATGCACACATCTAATTCTTCTGGGTAAGCTTGTGGTCTGGGGAACTCTGAGTTCATTTTCTATCACTGATTTAGGTTTTCCATGCTATGTTTATGAAGGAAGTTAAGCAACTTAAGTTTTCTTCATCTTTAAGGTATGGAGAATACAATGTCCTTCGTTTGTCCTGTATATTTATCTTATAAATGCTCATCATATTTAATAGTTTGCACAATGGGGCCCTGACCTTAGCCAGGGTCTGTAAATGCTGTCATGACACACATAATTCTAATAAAGCTTAAGAATGGTAAAGTTGCTATAGTATTATGCAAAACCCACAGTGTGGGAGGAAGAACAGAGGAGCTTGCTCTCCAGTCCTTCAGAAATGCTACATTCCTTGGTCTCCACTGTACTTTATCAAGTATGGCTTTCAAAATTGTAATTGAAATTGAATATTGTAATTAAAATTGAAACATGCCAGCTATAAAAACTACTCACTTCTTGCTACTGAATTGAAAATATTAATGAGAGTGTATTCCCCTGCACTGGGTTTTTCTGGAAGGTCTGCTTTGCCAGTCTTTTCCTGGGAATAAATAAATGCCTCTAAATAATCCCTTTCAGGATGTGCAGAGCAGCAGCTTGTATTTTTTTGTCTTTCCTCCCTGGGCTGCATAGTGCAGTGCCAGTGTATCGCGTGACGCAACAGTCTTGGAAATTCTTGGAAAAGCACTTCCGTTTGCTCTAGGTGAAAATTGTGTTGGCAGCAAAACTCACTCTGCTGTTTACAAGCTGGCAGCATTCTCAAGTGAACTCCAAGAAAAGTAGTTTAATGTATGCGGTTCTGCATATCCATCCAAAATGCAGAGGTGTTTGAGATTGTTGGCCTGTTATTATGGGTGGTGCCTCTGGAGAAGGAAGGTCTTGAGTATTTCCCCAAGTGTGGACTTCTTTTTAGTAGTTGTAGTCAGCTGGTTTATCCCAGTTGTGCTGGGTCTCCCGGTTTCTGGTTTCTACTTGTAAGTGATGGGTTTAATTGTTGCAGTGATATTCCTTAGCTCCTGAGGGGGGGGAAAAGTGACCTGAGTGGGGGTGGAGGACTTTAAGCCATTATCTTCATTCTGACAGTCTCTGTTTTGGTGGCTAAAACAAAGAGTTGAGTATGAGAATTTGTTTGTCGTTCAATTCTGGAAAAATCATTTAATCTGTCTGTAGCACTCTATCTCTACCTGCGTAAGAGCATGGTATTTTGAAGAGGGGCTGAATTTCCATTAGCACTTAATGAACAGTAAATAACAGTAGTAGCCGCTGTTGTCTAATATTTCACCCTGTTAATGGTGGAAGAGGATTTCAAGCTGAATGCTGTACTAATAATTCAGTGTCTCATAAGTGGAACCAAATGCAGAGAAAATTAGTACATTTGATAGTGCTGTAGTACTGAAAATCATGCTGTTTTTTAAAAGCTGCATGGAAGTGTAACTAACAACAGAGGACAGTCATGGAAGGAAAATATATTTTAAGGGTCCTGCTGAAGCAGTGATCATTGGAGTATGGAATTAAAATATTTGCCTATCCAGCAAAAAGATTCTTTCCACCCAAGGATCTCAGAATACTTTCATAATTAGTAATCTGTGACTTACAGCTGTGTCTCTGGCATCTTCATATAACCTTTTGTGAGATGTTTATACGACTTTCTGAAAGCTGCACAAGGGTTCTTCCCTAACAGAACAGAAGCCATGGCCACAGGCAGACAAACCAGATTCCACTCCCAGTAGGCGCAAATGACTGATTAAGCACCTCAGTTTCTCTCTTTCACTTGTAATAAATAAACAAGATCTCCCTCTCCTTTCCAAATTTTAAGTTCATATGAGTGGGAACTGAGCTACATGATGCCAGAGGTACTGTTTCAAAAGACTTATCAGTAGTTTTCTACCTAATACCCAGAGCATCTAATACCTTATGCCAGAGGCTTGGGATGTTCCCTATCCGTGAACTGGTTGGACAAGAAAGGGGGAAAGAAGTCCAGGTGAGTCCAAGCAAGTTCCCATTTGCGCCTACTCTGCCATTATTCAGAATATTTGCCTATTTGTGCTCGCTTCCTCTGTGGTTACACATGGACCCATGCTACCTCTGTGTTTGTCTAAAACAGCTTGGGTTGTGCCCTCACCAAAAAGGAAAAAATAAAAGCCAACCCCAAAGCACGCCCCGCGAAACCTTCATGGAGCAAAAGCAGAGCACATCCCCTTTGAGGTGGAGGGGAAGCTGCTTCATTACAATGGCTTTGACCATCAAAAGTGGTGAGTGGGAGGGTATCTGACAGCGTTAGCTCTGTAGATTGACTGGCTGGGGTCACGTTTTTGTAAGTGAGAAGGTAGCAGCTGTCCTTTGTGGCATGCAGGACGCAGCATTTCAGGGGAACTTGCAGATTTTTTTTCCATAAGAACTGCTCCATGCTGTGCCATGCTGCTGTCCCACCCCTCCCTCTGCTGTGCTTGGGAGGGGGGAAGGGGCTGGGTGCCCATCAGTAATGCTTGCACTGGCACAGGGAAAGCAAGTCCTCTACGAGACTTGCACATTGCTGGAGACTAATCAGCCAAGTTTGTTGCTTTAATTTGTTCTCGGTTCCCAGATTTTTAAATCTTCAGAGAAGGAAGGATGGCAGCATCTCAAGTGAAGTCAGTGTAGTGCCAGGGTGTGGGATTTCCATAATTCAGTGCCTGTCTTACTATTTTTTAACAAAATGCTTGAAATTAAAGAAGTGGAGAGGTTGTATGAACATGGTTTTGCAATAAAATTAAAAAATGAACAGTGCAAACTGGTTGTTGGTCAGATGACAGTCTTCAGGGGAAGCTGTCTCTAATAGATGTCATTGTAAGGGTAATGCTGCACTTGGCACCAAAAATGAGATTTATTGCCATAAATGGAGATAAAGCACATTGCAGCTGACAATATACTTTGAGACCATGTCCCTGGCTAAAGAGCTTGCAATGCAAGGCACAAATAGGTGCAGTATAGATAACTGACTGGGGGGGTCAGATTCTGCAAATGCTTACTCAGGCACTTTGTCTGAACTCAGCGTGACTGCTGGAGTAAGAGCTTGCACAATCCAGCCTGAGGAGCGGGGCTGGAGCCTTATAGCTATTGAGTAAAACAGAACTGCTTGGGGGTTTTATTTATTTTTCAAGTGCCTGGTGAGGCGAGCTTTAAGTAAATGCTCACTTCCAACCCTGACTTGTATGCCTGTTTATTTGCTGTAATCGCCTGTAACCTCGAATTGCAAAACTCCTGTGGATACACTAGTGATGCCTCTGTAAAGTTTCCCTAGCAAGAATTCAACTGGATTTTAAAAGCACATGCTTCTTTCAAAATGCTTAGCTATAAAGTTCAATCCTGCCAGCCTGGTGGGCTGAGAACATTTTGGCAAAGGTCAGAGGGCCATATTGAATGCTATGGGTCCAATTTCCCAGGCTGATTTGTTGCCTGAACTCTTTGAAGGGAGTGGAGCACCTGCAAATCCCCTTCTGGGGATTCCCTTAAAATGTGGGGAAGCCTCCAACAGGTGTGTGGAGCTGGCATGGCCTTGGCCCAAGGTGGGGAGAGGTGTGGCTGGGATGTGTTTGAACCTGTACTTGGGCTGGAGCAAGGAATCAAAGAGGCTCTAAGTAGTAGCTGTTCTCAGCTCCTCTCATTCCCCTGAGCACTGGGAAGGGATGCTAACCTTCACTAGGCAGAGTTCAATGAGCTATTCTCTGCTTTTCTGCAGCCTGTTAGGAAGTAGGCAGTGGGCAAGGGAGTTGCAGCTGCTTGTCCCCCCCCTCTGAGAGGCAGTGAGTTAGCTGCCAGGGCAGATGCTGACTAATTGTATCAGGAAAGAAGTGGGAGGCGATAGAGCTGATTCAGATGCCTGGTTTAAAAATCCTGAGCCTGGCTGAGTGAATGCCTGATTAATGTATTTTCTTCTCGGATTCATTTGCTTTGAGGTCACAGTTCAGAGACTCAAGAGAAAACAGCCAAGACATTCCGTGTCTCGCTGGGTGGATGTCACATGCTCGCTGCCTAGGTGCTCTGCGTGTAAAAGGCTTTGACAAAGTGAAGTCCCAGATAGGCTGTGGTATTACCGTGTCAGAGAAGGCTCTTGCTGGGAAGTCTGCTTGGGCAGGGGTTTGAATCTGTCTTTTTCTTAGGAGGCCATTCATTGGCTGGAGTTAAAAAGTTTTTCCTTCTGCTGGGGCATTGGATGTTCTTCATAACACCTTTCTGGGTTAATTTTAAAACATAATGTCTAATGGATAAACAAAGCATTTCTTTTGCTTTCAGTGAAAAGAGGAGTGTACTTCATCTGATTGGGAAAGAAACGCATGATTATTCATAGGATGTCAGTCTCTACAGTGAATGACTGAACAAAAAAGTCCAACTGGAAGAGTACATCAGTTCTACTGAGGGCAACAGACTTTTTAATTCTGTTCATCTCCAGAAGTCTTAGAGAAAAATACGTTTCCTCCCTCCTGCTTCTTGTCAGAGGATTTGGCGGAAAGAAATCTACCTCGTTCCCAATCTAGTTTTTGGAATGAATTTGCTCTTTAAGAACAAGTCAGCACAGTAATCTTGTTTCATGTTAACTGCTATGAAATATGGTGTTAACTTTTTAGCCCTATAGTGGCAGGAAATGGGATTTAAGATTTTTTTACTTGACTACAGAAGAGTTTAGAAGGAGGATTTTTTTTAAAAAATCCTTACAATCCTCTCTCTGAGACTATTTCCACAGACTAATATTTCAGTTAATCTCATTTGTCTTTTGTGCAAATTGGTGTATGATTTTAACCATGAAAGTCTTTAAATGCAAGTTGACACTGCAGATCCCCGTGCAGGCTTCAACTCTTAGTCCATAGTGTCTGCTTATTTTGATTTATGTTTTGGTTGTCTAACCTGTTGGATTCTTTGCTTCCTCCAGAATCCTGTTGTGCGCATAATTGCTTTTTCCAACCATTTCTACATAACTGCTGTATCACTGTAATCTCTTAATTCTTTGGGCTGTGCCTATTCCTATCTGTTCTATCTCTTGCCACACAAACTTTGTACCATGTTTTGAGCTGTCCTTCATAAATGTAACAGTAATTTCTTCACTGTAAGCTACTCCAGAACTTCAAAGTCACCAAACAGTCTAGGGTTACAGTCTAGTGTTGGTGTATCATCTGTTTGTGCATGAAGACTCTCTTTAGAATAAGATCTGTGTTTCAAAACTCTCTGCAAATATCCTTCCTATTCAAATACTTGAAGGCCACTTGGCACCAGTATTTTTTTCCTGACTGGTATGAAACTGATATCCCAGTAATAAGAAAGTATCATTGCGGATGCGTTTAGGGACAGGGAAAATGAGGAACATCTACTGTGACTTGCAGGAAAATCTTCTGGTTGTTCTACTGACTGTCATTCCACTTCCCTTAGTATACCTTTTAATGTTTGATTAATTCTTCTGGAGCAGAAGAGTCATATGATAGAGTTCTAAGGAATATTCCAAAAGAGACCAACTTGAATGTGTTGCTGCTTTGTCTTGCTAGATACCAGTGGTTAGATTGAAGCCTCTGGTTGTACAATTCCCACTTGTTCTTGATCTCAAGCCTCCAGCCTATGTCAAAGTCTTGCTTTCCAGAGCTGCATGCCCTTGTGTCTAGGGGAAACTTGTGACTGATGGAAGGTTTGATATCAAATGTTCTCAAATCCTATTGAAATCAGTAGGTTGAGGGTGCTCATTGCCAAGATCAGGCCCAACAACCAAGATGCAATTTGCACATCAGGTCCCTCCCTCCTGCAGCTGGGTCACAGAGCCTTGGAGAAAAGCAGTAGATAGTCTCATTCTCTGCCATGGGGAGTCTTGAGCCTTCTCATTAAACTGATCATTATTTATTATACAAACACACATATGCACTCTTTCTCTAATTTAAATGTATGTGAATAATATCAGACATGAGTGTTCCTGTGTGGAATAACTGAACTCAGTTACGCTTGGCATTCAGTTACAACAGGAAAAAATGGGTTTTGGTACTTAGTGCTGAATAGCTGAGGCCAACTCATCAAGTTTTTCCATTGCAAAAAATGCTATGTCTGAATTTCTTAAATAGTGTGTGTCTATAATAGGCCCAGAGACATGACTGCACATGTGGAGCGCATGAAGGGGAAGACACAGGACACAAATTTTTCTGCAGGTTTTAACAAAGCCAGAATCTTCTGTGCCCTCTCTGCTCTGCCACACGGAACAAAAGCCCCAGGGGGTTTGTTTCTAAAGTCATCTGAGAGCTGCCAGCACAAAATGAAAGCCCCAAGGGTTTCTCCAGTCATTGAGGGGGCATCCACAGCCTATAAATGTGAAAATGCAATTGAGCTGCACTTCGAAAGTGAGAGGATGGTGGCCTGGCACAGTCACCCAGGAGTCACTGAACAGTCAAGACTGACACAATGTGGAACTCATGAACCTGTGCTTAAACAAGTAATTTGTTTAACCAGTATGTGACTTACTGCATGCTGGTGGCTGTTGGGCCCCACATCCCGAATATTCCTCTACCACCTTCCTCATGTCTGTGTGTAAGTCAGCTCCCCTTTGGGAGGGGAAAGACACTTGATGTGGCACAAAGCCTGCTGGAAAATCCCAAAGCCATGCTTTATTTCAGACCTGGGCATGTGGGATTCCTGGCTCTACCAAGTAACGTGAGTTTTCCTCTGCTCTCTTTTAAGAAGGTCTGCCCACCTCTGTGTCTGGAGGCAAGGGTCTGCATGGCCTGTGTGAGGAGCAGCATCAGTCTGCTTCCATTTCTGGCTCCATTGTATAGATGTGCAAACCTTGGAAGTGGGTGATGTTTTTGATTTCCCTGGAGGCCTCAGAATGCAGCTCACCCTGAGCGAGTGGGGCAGAAAGTGCTGTAGGAGGGAGCTGGAGGGCAGAGTGGGCAATGCAGGGGTTCTTGCTCTAGCCCTTGGCTTCCTGAACTGTGACAGGCAGAGCTGCTGCGTGGCCACTGTCACGGACAGTTGCATCTGATGTGTGGGAGTTACTTGGCACCTTGTGGATGTACTTTCCCATTGATTTTTTGTGGAATTGATTTATAGAGCTATTTAATGGAATTGATTCTTTTAACAACTTTTTTCCCCTCTTAAAGACCAATTGTATTTCTTGAGTGATGGCTACAGGTTTGTGTTTATGTATTAATAAGCTCATGCACCCACAGTCCCAACTGTGTTCCTTCTACTCTACAAAAGAAAGTCTCGATCTCAAATGCCATCTTAAATTTTAATATTATATTTGATGTATGACCTGGAATAGATTAAACGTGCTAGAACTTGCAGATGAAATCCTAGTGGTGGGTATAACCACAAAGCAGTGTTCTATTAAGCCAAGGACTGTTGAGAATGTCTGTTGTGGTTGTGTCTGGGTTACGAGTGGCTCCCTTTGGTTTAGTGTAGGTGGATATTTTTATTCTACCTGGCTTGTGAACAAGGGGATGAAAATTCAAAATTTACCTACAAGAAGGGTAAGACTCTGTCAAGTTTTCCAGTACAAACCCATAGGTAGGAACCACATTTTTATCCTAAATCAAATATTTTTATTGTACTTAATGTCTTTCATTGAATGTCACTCCAAAGTGGCTTATATTAAGAAAATATGATATTATGTACCTGGAGGAATACTATGAGAAAGTGTGAATATCATAATTCTCTGTTACTGTTTTGCACTTTGCAGGTCAGTTCTGTCAGTAAGTTTAACTTGCAAATTTGTGTTGTGGTTTTGGGCTTCTTTCTTCCTTCCTTCCTTTCTATCTTCTTTCAAGAAGCACCAAAGTAAAATTGGGCAGGAGCCTAGCTCTGAGTGGGACTCCTGAGCAAATTATTATGCCACCCAAACTTCCAAATCAGAGAGACTTAAACATGTGTGCTGAGGGCTCAGGATCCAGCTAACAACTGCCTGTCAGGATACAGTGAAATAATCTCTCAAACAGCCAGCACCCAAATCAAACAAGGTATTAGTAATCCAAAAGTACCTCCTTGAATGGCAATGTGAAACAAGCAGGACATCAACCATCACAGTTGTTCTGTGTGATCCCTGTGTGAAAGTTAGCCAAGCAATTTGGCAGCTGTATGTCATACTAACTGGAGCTTCCAAGTGGTGATCTGATGTAGCCCTACGCATAGTACATTTGGGTAATCCAGTTATCACCAGAGAAATGACAGAGATAGAGTCAGCACTAGTCAACATCCTATTTGAATAGAAAAGCTCTCAACTTCATGACTGCTTATCAAAACTTCCACCCTTAGCCAACTATAATCTGTAGCCATCTAAAAACTGTTGAGAATCCAGCAGGGCCCCCTACTGTACATTTAACTTATACTGTGTGTTTAACAGGATGGCCAAGAATAATATCATTAGTATGCTGAATGTGCAGCTGCTGAAGAAGTGGGTTGTACATGTGAACAAAGCTTAGCAGGAAAACTGTAGATGGTACGTGCATGATGCAGAGCAGATAACAGCCGTTTATCCGGTTGTCTTATATCTACAACTCTAAATCCCACATAGCATTTATTTTGGAAAAGAACTCCAAATATAAGCAAATTGCTCTGACCCAGATTTTAAACTGGTAAAGGAACTTGAATTCACATACAAGACATTGTAGGCCCTTTTGCAAAACATGGTATTTAAATGTGGCTTGCTTAGAGAAGCTTCTAACAACAGTCAACCTCCACCACGTGTCCCAGAAGGCAGCAAAGACTTCATTCAATATCTTAGTGATCCTAAATAGCAGTCTTTTAGAGGGAAAACTATATTATTACTTTGTAAATTAAACCTGCAGCAGTTGAATTATAGTGTAGTTTTACAGAGGTGTTTTATATACCACAGCCACATTGTAAACTAGATTTTGTTTGCTTGGAATTATACTAGTGATCTGAAATCTGTCTCTGAGAGATGTGTGTGTGTGTCTCTCTAACCATCACATGCCCTAAGCAATTATGCAGAGTTAACAAAACCTAGAGAAGGCAACTGCTCTTATCTGTCTTGCCCCATGCCAAGTCTTTGCCTTCCAGTCTCTGCTGGGAAATAGTAGAAATTCCGGGCATTCTTTGGAAGGGAGAGGGTTAAGTTTAAAGAGAAGGGTATCTTGTCTTTCACCACTACTGGGGTGGAAAGATTTTAACTGTGCCTGCTCCCTAGAGGTGCTTTGTTATGGGTGTGATGATATGGCCTTGGCATGTCCTTGTGGGATAGGTTGGACATTAAGGATCTGTACTGCCAAGGTTCTTCCTTGTCATATGGACAGATTCTGGCATCGTGATTCTCAGGACATCAGAAAAAGCATTTACATGAGAATATGAGATTTCATAGTTGGTGTTATGTAAACTGATTTACAGCAAAATCTTTGTATGAAAGCATTGTTTGGCTTAGGGACTGCAAGAGCTCTAAGACTGCCACAGGGTGCAAGCACAATCTCTTCCCTGAAGAATGTCACAGTCTAAATGGACAGTACAGGCAAAAGGTGAGAAAGGAAGCAGAGACAGAGGTGCATTATTCAGCCAAGGTGGTGTGACAGATGGAGAGAACTAGGAGGATAACCTAAATTCCTTCAGTTCCAGTTCACTTTGCTACCAGAACAGACTACTGTTATTACAGCACACATTTTTGCATCTTTACTCTTCCAACTAAATTAATTTTCCTTGCCTCAAGGACTGACACAGTCCCTACACAGTCTTCTGGTGTATTTTAGCTATTCCAGAGAACTGGAACAACAAGCACACAAACAAGTTACTGCACACTGACTGATCATTGCTTACTCCTTGTATGTGAGGGTTTAGCTTATGGCCGTGAAAGGTAACCAGATAAAACAGCTTTGTGCCCAGGACAAAGCCAGCCACATAAGTAGAAGTTGCTTCTGGATTTGCACAGCTACACATCAGTCTTGCAAGTTCTGAGGACACTTACCTTTTGCTCTGGTCTCTGGGTTCCTGGTGCTGTGCACAAACGGGAGTAAAGCTAGGCAGTGCTAATGCCACATCAGTCTGCCCTAGCTCTGTTTTGGGCATGCATGTGCATTTTACCCAGACTCTGTCTGAGCTGTAGCCAGCTCTCCCATTAAGTCATAATGGTGTAAGTTCTTCTTGACTGTGTAACTTAAAAAGAGCAACATCTAAGTCCAACCAGACTAACTGGCCACCTACTCTTAGAACACAGAATAGACCCGGTTTTTCTGAGTCTCATTGAGACAAAGTGGCAGTAAGATGAAACAAATGCAGCTTCTTACTGCCCTGTACTCTGCCCTGGCTCCATAGGATGGTTTTATCAGAAAGCTCCTGTGGTTGCCCACTCTAATCTTGCTAGTGTTTTAAATTTCTTGCCAGACTCCTGCCTTACTAAGAGTTTGAGGGACTGCATTTCTGTAGTGCTTGGACTTGAAAAGCTGTGAGATGGAAACAAATAGTCCTGCTCCAGAAGGACCTAACAGTTACTTAGTCTTTGTGTGTTGCCTTGGTAAATTTAAAGACTTCCGTGTATTAAATGATGCAATAGCAAATTCCTTACAAAAAATAAAATGCCTGTAATCAGATAATGGTTGCTCTGGTGCTAGCAGTAAAATGACATTGAATATCTCTTGGTTTGGCTTCCACAGTTCAGGGGTTAGGGGAACTGGAATGGTGTTTACTGAGCCAATAAACTTCTCACTAAACATAATTCATGGGCTCTAGCTGGCTAATAACCAGGACCTCAATGCTCTAACAGTTGGCCCCATACATTTTAAAACAAAGCTTTATTTGAAGTGAAAACTTTAAGAAAAATGAACTTTAGGATTTAGTGGCCTCTAATATTATCCACCTCTACAGGCCATGAGAGGTCTTATAACTAGAGAGTGCACTTTTAAATATTTCTATTCCAGTCTCTTTGACCAATGCTAAAAGACTGCTTGCTCCAGAGATTGCCTCAGTATCATTTTTTTGTTGTTTTCAAACTTACAGTGATCCATACACTTCTTTTAAAATACACTGTGCAGGGATTTTTTCCCTACTTATGTTTAAAAGGAGTTTCTGCTGACCATTTGAGTGCTATAGGCAGTCAGTATTTCTTCAGTTAGAAGAATAAGGTGAAGAGCTGAAACAAGGCTTACTCTCTTTAAGATGGCATTTTAAAAATTATTTCCATAACCTTTTTTACAGTCCTAGTTTTTCTCTGGAGAGGAGAGATCTTCATCTGAACAGGTTTATTTAAACACTTGCTAGATTATGTAGCAGGATTTCCCTTCCTCTCCTCATGAATGAAGACCTGTGCCTCTGCAGGTTCACTCAAGGAGCGTTCCTTCTCAGAGCACTACAGAACTTAAGATTTGGATTGGTTTCAGATCCCCATCATTTCCCTGTGTGTAGAAGAGTATTCTTGTGTTCTGTGTTTGTTTAGTTTCTCATGAATGAAATTTAAATTCTTAAAGAATCCCTAGTGATTCTCAGAGGGCTGTGGGTGAGTGGTGGTTCTGCTTGCTGGTGCACGTGTAATTTGTACTGGGAGCAAAGCAGTTCATTTTTAAGGACTGGTAATCAGTTAATTTAGATTTCTCCTAATGGTTTTACCTTCTCCGCGAGACCTTGCCACTTTGTGCTTCAGCTTCTTCCGTGGAGGGATGAAGAAACAACGCCTGCCTGCCTCCTGTCAGATGCTTTGAAGTCTGTAGATGAAAGATACCATATGAATGCAAAGTACTTGCCAGTTAATGTCAGCAAGTCATTTTGCTTGTACCTTGACGGAAAAAGCTTTATTGTAGGCTTACAATGAATGGTTCTGCATATGCACCAGTAGTTCTTACCCTTTTACTTAAGTCTTTTGGAGAATTATATTGACTACCTCTCAGAAAGATAGAGGGAGGTTAAATAACAACATTATCAGAGAAAATTTCTTGTCACGTGATACCTTAAAGATAATACTTAGTAATATTTTGAAAAGGAAATAAAATAACAACTATGCACCCAGTCACAAGGAGTTCCTGCTAAATAGTCTCTCATTCAATGTCTTTCAGGGATTGTTTTCTGAAGCAGAGCTAAGCCTAGTTCCATCAATGCACATAGAAGTTCTATTATTATACACTGATTTGATAAGATAATATAATTAGTGTCTTGGTTCATTGCTGCAGACCTCTACTGTCCAAAACCAACATTAGGTTATTAAATCAATTCTTATATTTGTTACAGTAACAAGTTAAAATAGCATTATTTAGATATCATTTGGCTAAACTTAGATAAGTCATTCAACTGTATCTCTGTTTGCTTACCCACATTCTTCTGCTGCTTTTAAAAATCAACACAAATTCACTAGGTAGGTGTAGGCTTTGGATTTCCTGGCCATTATTGTTTGGTGTGCCAGTTACTGTGTCTTGTCTGTGTGGCTCTGCCTCCCCTGCAGCAGATTGAGCTCCAGTGGATAAATGCAGCAGTGGCAGCAGCTGCTTTCAAGAAGGGTATCCCTGAAGCAGGTCACAAGTAGGATAGTGCCTGGGCAGCTAATCTGGACAGATATCTACTAGCAATTTCTGCCAACTCACAGACTGGGAGACCCGGAATTGAAGGCTAAACTGGCACAGAGCCAAAGTCAACAGAGAGAAGAATTTTTAGGTAGAAAGGCAGGTTTAAGTTTCCCCAGATTACAGTTGTCTTGGGGAGCTTGGGAGCCTTCTGGCTCCAGAGAAGGAAGAAAGAGGACTTGCCAAATGCCCATTTCACATATAAGCTCTATCCCAAGCCCCTAGTTCATGGGCCACTACAGGTATTTACTATTCTGCTGGAAGTGGGTTGAGTTACTCAAAGTTGTAGGGAGTTGGTTTTGCAGGTAAACTTTGATGTGTTTTGCTTTTTTCTAGTTCTAGAGGCACAGATCCTACAGGACAATGACTGATTTAGCATTATTTTTTTTAATATTGCCTTTTGTATTAACATGAGCTGCAGACCACAATTCTGCTCTGTCCCTTGTTGTTTTAACACATTTACTTGCATGGGAACATCCTGCTTCTTGCATGCGTGAGGACTTCCAGGGTGAGAGCTGAGCCCTGCTCAGCTTTGTTCCCAAATTCTGCAGTGGAACACAGGACTCTTTCAGAATGCAGAGGGCCAAGTTGTGCTGCTGTGTGCTCCTGGCGTGCTGCTGGCATGACTGTGCAGGGCCAGATGGACAGGGAAGGCTATTTAATGGGGCCGTGTGTTATTGGAACTTGCCATCTAACATTCCTTGCTTTCCCCAGTGTGTTCTCCCCCTTCCAGAGTGGAATGCAGTAATTGCCATACCAGAAAGAAGCCATGATCTGTCTGTCTAGTCTGGCATCCTTTCTCCAAGAGAGGCAAACACCAGATGCTTGAGGGAAAGGTACAGGAACTCCTAAAACAAACAACTATGGAATAACTTGCCCATAGAGGAAGTTAGTGGTTGGCTTATGCCCTAAGGTGAGAGAGTTTCCAGTCTTTACATGAGTGTTCTGTGTAGCTGTGTATTCTTTATCATATACAACATACTTGCACTTAAGCCTTTCCTGCTGACTCCCTGCCTCTCGAACTGGGTACCAAGGAACTCCACAGGTCAGCTGCACCACTGCACACTGTGTTTGAGTGGTCTCCAGTCTCAAACCTTTGGAGGAGGAGGGATAGCAAGGTGTGACACTGCTCCATAGTGTGTTGCTGATATCCTTGCCTGTAGACCAGCGATCACTCTGTCATTCACATCTCCTGTTTATTTTGTTTGCTAGTTGTGATTGTCTGCTGGCTTTTCTCAGTTGCTCCCGTCTCTTGTGCTAGAAGGCATAAACTGTTTGCCTGCGTGTTTTGCATACCTCTATCCTCTGCTCTCAGCCCCTTCTACCTCTACCTGTACCAAAGTCTTTCTGTGCTGTACACAGCTTCATGCTGTGTCTCGTATCTTCCCTGTGTATTAGGCTTGATGAATACACTAGATGTTCCTGGTCTTTCCTTAGCTCTTCCTGGAGTTGATCCTGAGAGACCGTTGTTCCTGGCAGTGTTACCAAATGACAGGATTTACTCTGCTCAGTGAAGTGTGATCTGAGCTCTTCCCTACTTCTCCCTTCTAAACACAAGAGCAGGAAGGTTGGCTATATCGGTGCTCAATCAAGGCCACCAGTAAGGAAGCACTGAACCTCCTTTGTGAGTCAAGATAAGAACTACTATCTAGTTCCTTCCCTCCTGGTGTTCTCCAGTGGTTAAGTCTTTCATCACAAGCTGCACATATGAACAACATGTCCTGCCGCATAGAACATTGCTGGTAACTGGTGTGAAATAGCCTCCAGCAACTGAAAGCAAGAGGGAGAGAGGCCTGGCTAGAAATGAGAAAGACCTCAAGCGATAGCTTCATTCTCTGGTGCTGATGCATTAGTCAATATTATGCAGGACTTGTGTTCACCTTGGGGACAAGGAAGGGGAGAGTACATTTTTAATTATGTATTGCTAATTCTTTCCCAACCAGCCAGGCTGGGATTTCCTTGCATTCTGAGGCAATGCTTTCATCTGCCTCCTGTTTAACAATCTTGACTTGCTTGAGAAGTTGGTTTTCCTTCTTGTGGAAGATTGCACTGGAGACCGAATGTTGTTTACTTAATATCTATAATAAAAATTCTTTATCTATTTTTTTTCTTCCTCTCCTACTCAGAAAGGGGTGGCATGGAAAGTAGCACACATTCTGTGAGGGAAGATCTTTTCGGTTCAGCCTCTTTAGTAACCACAGTTACCTGCCCACTCTCACTTCAAGCAGTCGGCCGGTCTCCCTTGTCCTAGCTGGACTTTTATAGTCATTGGTTCTGATTTGCTGCAAGCTCTCCCAGCAATCATAGGTAAACTGAAGCAGAGAGTTTAAGTCTCTTTCCTAAACAGCAGCTAGAAATTTGCCATTACTTGCCATTTCTCCTCTGTGAAATGATTATTGCTGAGCCCTTTTCATGAAAATTGTCAATGCAACTAACTGAGTTGTTGTGTTGTATGTCCCTTGATGAAGCTGTAAGAGGTCAGTACTGCTTAGGTAAGCTGAAAAGTAATGCCATGAATGTTTCTTATGTGCTGTTGTCTTTTCCCATTTTACATGATATCAATGTCCTTTTTCCTTCTGATATTTTAATTTTTAAACATCACATGTGCTCTGGTAGATTGAAACAAAAGGCAAATGCCAAGACAGAAGTAAGGTGGTTTTTTTAATGCATCTTGAAATTTGTAGCCATGGATAATAAGAAAAACTGAATTTATGATTTTAGTTAGCTTATTTTTAAGTGGAGGGGAAATGAATGTTCTTTAGCATGGAATACTTCCTATGCCACATTCGTCTCCAGCATAGCATGTAACTTCATCCTTTGTTCAACCCACTAATCCCTGTGTGTGCATTCTTAGAATTAAAATGCTCTTAATTCAGTAAAATGAGATAAACCAAATTAAAGTTCCTTTTAATACTGAATGAGTGTGTCTGTACAGAGATATAATGTGGTTTAGCTAATTTACTTTAATTTCACAACTTTAGTTAATCTGAATTAAGCTTCCCAAGTCCTGTGTGTAAAGACCTCTTTATTTAGAAAAAGCTGCTCTTGTGGAAAGAGCAATGGATTCAGCCCTGTCTTGAGGCATTCTGGTGTGCAGCTAGCTTTTTCAGAGAGCGAGTTTCTGGGCATTAGCAAATTGTCTGCCACATCCTTTTCTTCTCTCAGAATGCCTCTGTACTACCTCATAATATTAAGGTTTCTGAGCCACTATTCTGTTTTTATTTGCTGTGAAGCTGAGGAAACAATATTTCAGCAACTTGCATCATTTCAGAACAGGGAAAGTTGAACTCATCCCAAAACCAGCCATGAACATACCTTTTGATTTGATGTTCACTGCCCAGGCCTGATACAGCACAGGAAGCAGAATGTGGGATCTCTACAATAACAAAGGTTTGTGCAGTAAAACCCGACTTGTGTTGCTTTTAGATGGGAAAGCCAAATGATTAGCACAACTATCTTTCAGGGTTGGAACTTGTGCTCAGAGATTTGTTCCTGGAAATACGTGCTTTTCGCTTGGAAATGTTCCTGTGGTCATGTTACGCTTTTCCTATGAAAGGAGAAACTGGTCACATGGGTCAAGTATAACCATTCAGGACAAACACAGCTTAATGAAACTTGCTGTTTGCCAGATGCAAGGGCTGCTGGACCATGTGAACTTTGACTGCAAGTTCTACCCAGCTCTGTTTATTGGACTGTTTTCCGACTCTTGCCCTAATGGGAAATTGTTCATAGAATCATTGCATTGTCTCATGGGCTGCTGTTTTTGCCAAAAGATCAGCTAGGGGGGATCAGTTGGCTTCCTCTAAAATTTTTCAGTTGGAATTTCCACTATGTTGATCATGGATATTCTGAATAATGTGTAGGAGATAACAGAGCAACTTTGAATTGGAGTACAAAGAGAGATGGACACAGGGGAGGTGGTTTTCTATGGGTCAGTTGATTAATTCATGTTCCTTCCACCTGGCAAAGTCATGCCTGACATGCTGAAGTCTCCAGAAGCCCTGCAAACAGCATGCACTGTGCGTGTGTACTATAAATAAACTTTTAAAAACATAATTTAAAAACACCTCTGGCAAAGCACATGCTTAACTGAAACTCGGCTGGTGAAGGTTGACTCAGGGGTGTAGGAAGGAGATGGGGAAAGAGCAAGTGGGAGGAAATAAATGGAACCTGCTGTCAGAGAAAAGCCACTTGTTTGTAATTTTCAGGCTGTCCAAGCTCTTGGCATGTCAGCTTTGGGAGATCCCTAGTGACTTCCTGGATATTTGCCCTTGGCATGCGTGTGTGTGCATGAACTCAGAATTCAAGTATTAACAAAGCTGCATGAGCAGGTTTAGTCAACCTACTAGAAACGGATCAGATATCTTGGAATTATGGTTGGTTCTCCAATTCTAGGACTCCAAATAGCTCCTGCTGACAGTCTTCAATTAATTAGACAGAATAATTTCAACAAGTCTTCTTAATGAATTTTCATGCGTTCAACCTGCAATTTAGATGGCTGCATCCCTTTATTTTAAATGGGCAATACTCTTGATCTGCGCAGAACCAGAGGCTGTCTGGGGAGATGGAGCTCTCTTAGGGTAAATTCCCCTCGTAGTATCTGTGTAGGTGTATGACCTGCACTGCTGCTGTCTCAAAGCAGGTCTGGCTTACTTGCTTGTTTTTTAAAGACGTATGAAAACATGATGCATCTTCAAGCAGGAAAAAGAAGTTTTCTACACCAGGGCTTCTTTAGCTTGGTTGCTAAGGGGTTGAACACATTGCCCAGTACTGGGAAGCCTGTTCCAAGGAAGGCATTGACTGGAACAAGGTTTTGCTGCAGACACACAGCTGATGTGCTTGCAGCAAAGATTGCAGACTTATCAATAAAGATAAACGTGCACGCGCTTCCAAAATGGTGTGTCCCTGCCACTTGTTTGGGATCCTTTTCAGAGACCAAGAGAAAACACAACATCTTCTCTAAGATAGATGCTACTTCGAAGATGGCAGCCAGCAGACTTTGTAGAAACAGAGACCATGTATTACTATGTGGTTTGGAACAGCTACAGGAGATATTAGTTTACCTGATTCAAAATAGTACTTGAGACCTTGCAGTATCGTGTGGGGTTGGCTCTTTCCACTCAATCATCAGTCTTTTGCTGAGTGTCCAAATGCTGGACAATGCTGGGTTTTGTTGTCCTCACTAAGTTACTTGCCATAGCTAATTTCTGCGTGTGGCTTTCTGCTGCCAAGCAATCTCTAGGCTTTACTACCCATTTGTTTGCCATTTCCCACAAATACTTTGAATGTTATTTTATTTTAATCCTGGTGCTGGGAGGAGGGGAATGTAGATAGTGTTTCTTTAAAATAATGGAATAAAAATGCACAGGATCAGCTACAGAATTTCTGGGCACAGAACAGACCTCTTGAGTTGCCTGCAAAAACAGTCACAATGGTAATATTAGGCATAATTACGGTGTAGCCTTGTAAATAATACTTTTTTCTTTATTTCCCTCTTTTGCTGCTTCTGTCACCAAACACTGCAAAGCAGGAGATGCAGAAATCAAGCACCTGGCTTCTTGAGGTCAAATTCCAAAAGTCTGCATTGAAAAATGTAGCAATTATTCCAGATGGTTGAGAACTGGCACTTTCTTTCTGTCCAGGAAAGTCTGTGCCATTCTGAAATCTCAGCCTGGGTCCCTCTGTTTTGCCACCGAGTCTGATTGACACCTACATGTGTGTGGCCCTTTTACACAGGGGTGGACTTAAGTTTGAAAATCCGGACATTTTTGGACTGTGACAACAGTTGGTATGGTGTTTCAATCCGTATTTTAGTTTTAAAAAATTGTATACATTATTTAAAAAGGGAGTGTAGCAACTTGCTGCAAAAATCAGAGAGGAGAACAGTTTATAAAAACAATTGAAAAGTTTCTTTTGGTAGCGTGAATGTTTGAATGTGATAGATAAAGCTAGTTTGGAGAATGTGAAAATGTGGGCTCCATGTGCTAAAGCTATTTGAAAAGAGGTGTGAGTGAAGGGGCTGAGGTTGGTGTGAACGTCAGACTTCCTGCCTTCTGCACTTTCTGTGTCGCAGCTGTAGTGCGTTCAGAGTGTGGCACTTCTTTTAAGAGGGACTCTGAACTAACCCAGCCTTTCAGGAAAAGACGAGCTGCAGCCAGAAATTCTGGCCCATCGCAGGATGACAAGAGGAAGAGCTTTGTTACTAGCTTGTGTTTGATCTTAGCTGCTGCTTTTCTGCTCTCAGTAGCATGCTAATGATACCTGTGGGAGGTGAAAAATGGGTGAATTCCTGCTAGGGTGCGGACAAGTTTAGTTTAGTTTAGTTCTTGTCCTCTTCTTCCCCTCTGGTAAAAATCTTGGGGGATGTCCCAGACACATAAAAAGGAACTTTTTCATAGAATAATTTTCTGTTTTACATCTGCTGAGGACTCTGAATCAGAAAGGCAGTAGCAGTTGACTCAGTTTGTTTTGTCTCCTCTCCCCCTTTCTTATGCTTAAAATTATAAGTATTTACAGGAAATGACTGGCTTGAAAGTCTAGGACAAGTCTGAGCTGCCCATAAGCCATTCCTTTGCCCCAGTTCAGTTTTGTCTTGTTTATTTTAAAGTTTAAAGCTCAAATGCCAAGTGCATCCTGAATTCCCATTCTGTTTCAAATGCCAGAGTTGCCAGTTTCACATTTCTTACATGTGATTCTCTACATATTACCCCACTCTCGGTATCAGAGAATCCAGCAGGGTGGGGAAGCTGTGCCCTGGGTCAGAAGAACAGGGTGATGGTAAAACAAGGATGCCAAGCGTGGAGGCAAATATACCCCAGTTTCTGCTGCTGCCCAGGGATAGGGTCTGCAATCCTGTGATAAAGAATGGAAAGAGACCAAAAGGGATGGGTGGGCCCCCAAAGGCAGCGATCTGGATGCCAGAATATCTTGCTCCAGCTTTGCAAGGAGCAGCATGCAAGTGCTTCAGAGGGAGGGCTAGCTGTGGTTTGTGGTTTAGGGAGTTGACACACATAGTCTCTGGACCCTTTTTTATGGGCCTGCAAAGCAGTGTTCTGCCTGGGGAACCAGAGCCTGTCCTCCTTGGTGTAATCCTTTCTTGCTTAGCAGGTTCAAGGCTGTGCTCAGAGCAAGCAGTCATGGCTGGCTGTCAGAAAGACTCCTAGCTTAAGAAGTAGGGTTCAGCATCCTACATAGTTTATGCTATGTTAGGTTAGGATGGACATGTCTGTAATTAAACACTTGGCTTTGAGTTTCTGTTTTTAAGCTACTGTTTTTAAGCTGTTTTAAACCAGCAGTAAGTACTGTGGCAGGCAACCTGTGACAGTGTTTCTGTGCCCAAGAACTGTATGGGCCAGGTTATTTTTGACTTCTTTCAGTAAGTGAACTGTGTAACTTTTTTGTGGACAGAAAATACAGAACAGCATGTTGACCTTCATCGCTGATCAAACTTCAGTTGCACCCAGATATAACTGATAGCAGGTCTTACCTGGATTTACTTTCTCTCAATGCACGTTGCTGGTCACACAGAGGGGAAGTGAAACACTTCGATAATATTACGGCACAAATGCCTGGATGGAACAATAAGAAGAAAAGTGTGTCAGAGGAGAAAATGCACTGCAAATCTTTAAAATTCAATAAGAAAACACTTCCATAGTTCAAATATTTCATTCTGCATGAAAGGCTGGTGCTGAACCTGATAAAAGTCATCCAGATGGAGAGAGATTGCTACCTCGTACTAATATACCAGCGTGCCTATTGACCTGTACTGTGCTCCCCATACCTGGCAAAGCACTGGTTACGCCAATCTCCCAGTCTGCTTCCCTTCCAATTGAGAGTTCTTCTACAGGGATGACCAGAGGGAATCTCAGTGATACTACAAAGAAGTCTATTTGCTTAAGGGGGCATATGTACCTCTTTTAACAATCTGGTTATGTACCTCCTTTGTGGGAGGATCCCTGACCTTATACAGTGCTAATTAACTTAATTCTGGGAACAGGAGGTGGTATGGGCTTTCTAAAGTGATTCTTTTGGGCTAGAGCTTACAGAGAGGTATTTGCTAGGACTGATGCCTGAGTTTGCTACAAAAACATTACTTGGAGAGAGGTGTAAACTTCCCTGGTGTGGCTGGAGAAGAAGTTAACCTCCCATCCCTCTGGTGTGGGTTCATGGTTTCTTGCCTAAAAATTGTTGGCACTGTGGCCACTTCTATGTTATTTAGTATCAAAACACAGTTATGTTTTCTGTCTTATCTTTTAGCACTGAACACAGTAAGTAGATCTAAGTTATTAGACCATTGTTTTGACCACCACTCCCTGTATGCTGTGAACACCCCATCTTTTACTGGCATTCCAGGAGAAAATTAATTTCTGGGACATTTTTTTTTTTTCCTTGGCTATCAAGATGTTCCTGAGCATCTTCCAAATTTCTCCTTCTCTTGCCAAAGAAGTGGTAAGGATTCTAAATGTTATCTCTTTGCTGTACTTCCTCCGAGCAGCTCAGGGCCACAATTACAACCACCCCGAGTGTGCCTCTGCCATATGATTTTTGTTCTTGCTATGAGCACTAAGCAATCAGTCCCAGTTGTCCTAGTGCAGATAAAACTAGAGGCAGCTATGGCACTGCCTTAGCAGCAACTGCAGAAAGCAAGAGCTTATGGAGATGTGCCTGAGGTGAGCAGGACAGAGGGCCATCAGTCTGACTCTGCTGAGGAAATGAAACACAGCTCTCACGAAGGAGGGAAGTCGCTGGAGACCTCCTGGCTGGCCATGTGTCAGGCTCACAAAGCATCTAGGAAGCTTTGGCTGCAGAGAAGTGGGCAGAAAGCTGGCCATGGGTTCTTACATCATGAGAGAAGTAAGAAGGCAGCTGATGAGACTGAATTTTCTTCAGGAAAAGAAAGGTCTTTGGTCACTGCTCCCTGTTGTCTTCTAATGTTTTTTAAAAAAACTCCAATAAAGCAACTCTTCCTCATTCCCCAACACCACCCCCAACAACAAAAAAGCACACGTTTGCTGGACCCTAAGAGAAACAAATGTAAGCACCTCTTTGGAAAACACTCCTGAGGCCTGCGGCCATCCCGCATTCCTGAGGAGGCTGCAGGCCTCCTCCCCAGCGTGCCTGCCCAGCAGGGCAGCCGGCTCCAGGGCTCTGGAGACCACACTGCAATGCTGCCCCTCTCACTGCACCACAACACCCGCTCAGAGTCCAGTCAGGGGCTCAGACATCTCTCAAGCCTGTCCGTAGCCATGTTTTGTGCTGCTCGTGCTCAGGAGGTGACTGCTCAGGAGAACAGAAGCAGCATCTGCACCATGCGGTGTTTTCTGCCATACTCGTTCAGGGGGCGGCTCCACGCCTGAGTGCTGCCAGGCTGATCCATGAACATTGTGAAGCAAACAGCTGCCACGTCCTCATCCTACTTCTTGTCACAGCATTGCCAGTAGGGCAGGAAGTTTTTCAGTAATGTAACTAAGTAAGGGGCATTTCTTTAGATGGAAATGAAGGTAAAATTCCTATTTCCCAGTTGGTTTGACCCCTATTTACAAAGATCTAGTAATGCATGTATGTAGAAGAAATATCTACACGAGTGAAAATGTGCCCTGCTAATATTAAAAGGTACACTGTGGAATTTTGCCTAAGGATAAAATGTAATTTTAATTGAAAGCTGCTGTAACTTGATAGGGAATATCCACAACAGTCTTGAGGATCTACTTTAAAATATAGTTAAACACAGAGCCAACTCCCACCACTCTGTCTCTTAGAGCTACATGTCCTCTTTGATCCATCCACGGTGCTTATGATTCCTAAGAGACACGCACACTGCCAGCAGTCGGAGCTCATTAATATTTATATGATACCTTCCATCTGAAGATGTGCGCTTTGCAATTATTAATTAAAACAATTTTGCAAAACCCTAAAATTTAACTCCATTTCATAGCTTACAAAACTGAGGGCCAGAGAGTTTGTGTGTCCTTGCATGCGACAGAGTAAGATTAGGAATGTGGACGCTTGCCTGCACGGACACCTATTATGCTGTATTTATTTATCTTTCCTTCACCAGTAGCTTTTGAAAAGGCAGCACAGGTTTCCTTTGGCAATAAGATGCTCTATGAGCCTGTACTACTTAGGTGATACTGAGAAGGTGAGTGAAGGGAACCTGCTCTTTCATTGTGGTTCTTCACACAGCGTTTGCTTGCATTTTAGAAAGCCTCTTTAAAAATATAACCTGAAAACAGCTTGTCAGCCCTTCAGGAAAGACCCTGAATGAATCTTTACTTGAACGTGTTAAACCCTTCCCTAGCAGACTGTATTTTAGTTTCCATGTAAGAGCAGACAGAAGGGATGGTGGGTTATAATCCATGCCAGACGTGGGCTCTCAGACCTTCCTGGTGCATATGCAATGAAGGAGCTTGGCTCAGTGTGAAACTGATAACGAGAGGGAGGGCTTGCCATGCAATTAGACCAGTTCACTGTAAACACCTAAGTTGCACAAGTGGCTCAAACTTTGATCTTTTTGTTGTGGAAAAGAAATCTGAGACTCTGAAACCTGCCCTCAGTCACAAACAAGGAGGTGGACATTACTCAAATCCAACTGTGGAAATGTAAATACAGATAAATGTGATTAAAATGGAAAAAGCACTTCTTTCTTCCCCATCCTCTGCTCCCTGGTGTACAGCATCTGCTTTTACCAGGGGCTCCTATTCCGACTTGCCTAGCTCTGTTTGTGAGTGCCGGCCCCAGTCCCACACCTGAAACGCCCAAATCCAAATGCTCCCAAGTGCTGTCTGGGATAAGGTTTAAGCCACAGGTGCAATTAAGCTTTTAAGTGGTAAGCCTATTTGGTTAGGGGCACACCTAGAGCCTGCAACAAGCTGAGAGAAAAAACGATCAGTCTTTCAAACTGACAGGCGGTTCCTGAAATACTGCTGGAAGGGTTAAGAAGAAGCTACAACATTCGTAATTCTCCTGGTATTTATTGTAACAACTCTCTGAGCAAGTTCTCTGTGGATGCATCTGGCTGCCCTAGTGAGGTGGGACTTGATTTTAATTACAAATCTGGTAATGGATTATCAAAATGATGGTGTTGCTAAGGCCCTGGGAACACTACTCTTAGTTTTCTCTTCTTTTCCCCCTACCCCTTCCTTCCCAAATCTCCCCAAGTGAACACTAGAGCAAAAGGAGAAGTTTCATAAGAGTGTAGGCTGTTAGCCTGTGGTCTCTTCTCCTATTGGCATGTGGAGCTTTGATTAGATTTTTAGAGGAAAAATGTCATAGTGAGTTGTCCAGTAAAATGCTGGTGAGTATTTTAAGATGCAAATGTTCACAGGCATTCAGTGAGTGTATGAAAGATGCTGGATGTGAGACTTGAGCGATTCCTCGACATTCTGATTTCTTTGCACTGTGTCATGGCTTTGCTCTTATAATCATTAGGACAACATCAGAGACCTTTGCTTTGCATAGCCTTGAGTTCTTGGGCGAGGATTTAAAAGCGGAACATTAAGATGTGTTAGTGAACACATCCTAATTAGTCACTGCCTTGGCTACCACACGCTCAAAGGCCGTGAGCCTTACCTACACTATGCCTCTCAAACGCCTTCAACAATATAGCATTTTATCCTAGTCTAGACAAAGTCTTAAGGGTTATGTTGTCTAGTCGACTAATCACTCCTTTTAGTGGGAAAACTGCTTTCCTTCAGGATTGTTTCTCTGCCTTTCTCTTCCTTGCTGTATCTTTTCTCCTCCCTTCCCTCTGCATACCTTCCCTGCAGCAACTCCTGTTCCATCTGCTGTAATGTAAGCATTAACTATTTGATTGCTGATTAAGAAAATCTCATCGTGGGCTTTGGAACAATATTGGAATGGGAACAGAGGAGTGAGAGGCAGAGGAAGGAGATGTGTGAGTTCCCAGGGACCTGGGAGGACATTAGTCATTCTTGGTGCCGTGAGGGTGTTTAATGTCTCTTCAATCTAAGGGGTAGAATGGTTGAATGGGATTTAGATGTAACTGAGTCCTAGTCATCTTTTGCTGATGAACTTGCTATTTGACCTTGAGCGAGCTAGGCCTGGCCTTTCCTCCCTTAAGTGGAGAGAGGGCAAGTACTGTAGCTAAGTGCTTTGAGATTCTTGAATGCAGAAGACATACTCACGCAAAGGACTGGTTGCTTTTCCTGTATAATAAAATACTGTGGGGTTTTGGAATTTTTTCTTTATGTTTCTGCACTGAGTTGCACAGAGTGAGTTGAGAAGCTGGAGGAGACCTGCAGTTCTCCAAGCAGTGACAGCCCTTTTAGCTCTATGTTCCCAAGCAGCCATATGGGGGCTTTTATCCAACTGACTTATTTCCTTGTGTGATGCAAATTCAGCTGGTGGCCCCCTTCTCTCCCCCTGGCATCAGCTATTCTAAGCATTCTCGCGTTATCAGCATTTCAGCTTCTCTTTGCACTTGCAGTACCTAGTTGCCACAGTCAGCTGTAGTCTGTAGTATAATACTTGCAAAAATTCAGCACACTCGTGGAGGACTGTGGGTGATGTGGTGAGAAAAGGTGTGCAGGTGGACTCTGCAACCCATGTAGTTGGTCTCTGCCCCAAGGAGCCACGTCTTTGTGGCTAGACATAACTGCTAGTTTCTCACTTGGTTTTGCAGGACCCTGAAAGTTGAGTCAAAGGTGGGAATTGGACCTTTTCCTTTTTGTCATGAAAGGACTGAAATATTTTGATAATTTGAGAACTAATGAAATTTCAATTGTAAAAGACAAGAAAATGGTACTCTTAGCAATTAGCAAGGGAAAGCATTTTAGTCAGACTGAAACTATTCTCATTTGTATGGGGAATTTATTGTTAGCAGATGTTTAATTTCCGCAAGCAATTAATATTTGGAAAGCTTAAAATTATTTATATACATGTAAAACCCTTGTATTTTACTTCAGTCAGTGGGTAAGCACTCACACAATGTCTTCTCAAAGACCAGAACTGGCATCCTTGATACCTTCAAAGAACAGATGGGTCTATGTGTAGGACAGCACAGAGGAGAGGGTAAGTGTATATAGGGGCAGGGAATGGAAACCAAGGAAAAAAATACCTTTGAAGAAAGGGACAAAAAAATGCCAATATACTTCTCATGCTGTCTGCCTTCATCACGAACAACCCCCACCTCCTCTCCCCCATTTCCCACCTCAAGAAAAACCCCAATTTAATTTAGAAAACATCCTTGCAGATCACATGGCAGCTGGCAAAGGCTGCTAGCCCTTCTGCCAAAGACAGCTTAGACTCCTGAAACAAAGCAAACTCGGTTGAAATTCTAGGCATTAAAAAACTAAAGCAGCTGCCTCCCTGACATCCTGGGTTGTACTCTGATTTCAGTTTCACTTCTGCTAGATCTTAGGTAATGTCATTGCTACGGTGTAACTGAAATGAGAACTGGGTCTGCTAATCTTGACATTGGGTTGCCCATTGGTAATCCATTTGTTATCTCTGTTACATTTGTGGGAGCACACACGCCCACTCCCTTTAGACTGCAGTAATTTATTTGGCCTATTTTATGTCTGATGGTCACTTGAAACTGTACCTCTTGCCTGTCAGCAGCTGTAGTTGTTTTGCTAGGTGACTATCTAAAGTGAGACTTCCTTGTGCAAATGTGTATTTTAGACACTGTCACCAGAAATCCAGTGGTTCTCCACTCCCCCTGCCCCTCCCGTCCCCTTCAGCTGTTTAGATTTCAGGACACATGGCTTAAATGAACGTATGCCTGGAGTTTGCAAAATGGCTTGGATGACAAGAGAAATCGGATCACACAATGAGAGTTCAGAACCCAGCCACCAATTGGTACAACAGGAGTCTGCAACTCCCTTACGCTCGTTATTGTCTCGGCGTAACATCCAGCCGTGTGCGTTTCTCCTGTCCCCCTCTGAGAAATGGTAACGCAACTGAACCGCGCAGGCGGGGGAATGTCACCACCTCCCTTCGAGCCGCTGGGCTGTCAGCCTTTGCTTTCTGTGGTACCCCCAAGGGCTGTGGGTATCGGGGTGGAGAAGGGCCTGCACACCTCATTGTGCCTTCTTGCTTACACTGGAGAATCTCCAGCTTATCCTGCCAGTGCAGTGACTGCATGTGGAGGAGAGGGAGAGGTTGTGTTGCAACCTCTGAGAAAATTAGTTGTCTCTATTTTATCTTTTGCAGCTGCAGCACTTTTCCCCCCCCCCCTCATCACCCCCCCTCCCCGATGCAAGTGGTATGTCTGAACCATATCCTTCAAAACCAGTTTTCTAAGCAGATTAGATGGGTAGCAGAGACAGCTATGCAATCAGGCAAAAATGTGCACTCAAGCCCTCATTTCGTGCAGTGGCCAGAGCAGTAAGTGTCTACCACCTGGATTACTTTTTTTTCTTCATTCCCTCTTTTTCCTGTTGTTCTGCAGTGCTATGGTCTGTTGCTATTGTAGACTGAAACAAAATGCACATTCTGGTTCTTAATTATATCAAAAATAGGGAGGGGAAGGAAGTTGGGTTCCATGTTAATACTCATTAACATTACACATAACGCATGTTCCCTGGCTGGCGTGCTCCACCATGCAGTGACATTTGCTCCCTGTGAGCATGTTGAAGGGTAATCTGGGGATTACCCTCGGGTCCTCCAATACCAACCCTCCCCTGACCAGTCTGGAAAACCAGCGTCTAAGTTTACTGCCCCTCTGAATTCAGTATATTCTCCTGGACTGCCACTGCATGTGAATTTAGTCTCTTGATATGGATCTTTCAGTGCTCCCCATCAGCCTTGTTGCATGCTAGGAATCTGACAATAATGGTCTTCACCTGCTTTGAGATATCACAAGAACTCTTTAAACATCAGTATTGGTTTCACATCTGATCTTTTATAAGACAACGAGCTGAATTTGGGATTAAGCTCTACAGACAAGTTTGGAAACCTTACAGCTTGTTCAGTGTGGGTGGAAAATGGGGATAGGTTAGTGGGCTGAGTGGTAGACCTGAGGAAAAGAGAGTTGAGTAAGCTTTGGCTTTCTTCCAAGAGAGGAAACGGAGCAAAGTGTCCTGGGAGCCATTTGTTGCTTCTCTGGAGGAGAGGAAGGAACCCAGAGCAAGGCTATCCAGAAATGTTTTTCCCTACGAGTCTGGAAAAACACCATGGTTAAGAGAAGGAGAGAGAGAACTCATATGATAGGACTAGAAAAGTGAAGTTGGGGATTGAGCTTTGGGGGAAGAAGAGAGAAGGAGAGAAAAGAAGCCTTTTATTTCCCATATAAGGTAAGGAGAAAGAAAAGTGAAACTAGCCCAAAGACTTCTGTGTGCTTTATGGGGTAAGAAATAAGCTACCAGAAGCCCAGAGAAAATTATATTTGAAATATCGATAGAACATTGTGTTTTAACGTGTTGGCACGATGCACTTGATTATCTTCTGCTGATCCCTCAAAAGTAAAGAATTACTCTGAGAACAGGAAAAGATTGCAAATAAAAGAAAGACTCAATCTTACTGGCATAAAGGGGGTGAAAAAGTGGGTGGAAAGTTGGTTGGATGTGTCAACCACAAAGCGGTGAGATATGATCATAAAGAATTCAGGTCTTAAAACGCAAGGAAATCATGCAGAGGTATTTTTCACACTGACTCGTAAACAGCGTCTTTGGGTGTGCAGCATTGCCAAATTTACCCTTGTTACAGGGGTAACTTACAGTAAGTTCCCACCAAAGCCATACGCCATCTGTTTGAATTACTTAGAGGAAAGGTTCGTCTCCTTATTCCCCTTCTATTAGATATGACAGATTAATGTCTTTGAGGGCAGATCACTGTTAGGCTAAATCTTTCTCTGGTTATGATTCCTTATAACTATAAAACAGTCAAGGTTATGGGGTTTAAAAAGAAGAGGTTTATTGCAGTTTCCAGCACTGAAACTACAGGCTAAGTGTCTCTCCTTTTTCTGTTTTTCTAAAGTAAATCAAAAGCATACATGCACGTGCACTCTACCTTCTCTCAGATACACAGACCTAGGGATAAGAACACACATTACAAGAGAAGCATTAAAGAGTCTACAGAAAAACCACTAAAAAAGTGTTCTGTGAATACATACTAATCCTTCCACTGAATCCTCTCCACTTGTTTTTGGAGCTGTTTGTTGAGCAGGAGTTGGTGGCACCCCGAACGTTTGGGGCAGAACTTGGAGCCGTCAGCAGCTCCACCAGACTCATTTCTACCCAGCTAATGCAGAAGCCGTGTCCACACCTCGGCTGGAAGCAGCAAGGGATTGACCATTCAGACATCTGTTGCAAACCCTCTAGTTCAATACTTGTCAGACTCTCTCTAAACTAGTCATTATATTTGGTTGATGTTTCTTTGGAGGAAAAAATATAGTTTCTTCAAAATAAAAACTTTTTTTTTTTTGAGAAAAGCCCAATTCTAGATTTCTGATCACCTGTAGAATTAATAAATTATATTTTAACCAGAAATATTACATTGACCTGTCTGTACTACCTGAATGGGAATACCTCTTTGCTTTACTTTTCTTTTAACTCGTCTGAAAGGCTTCATGCAGAATTGGTTCAAAATATTGTGTTGGATTCCAGGTAGTCCTTGGCTGCTCAGAGAGCCATTGTCTGATATACCTGTCCTCTTCTGCTGGACTCCAGGGGCCTTGGCCTTCCCAGCTCTCCTGGAGACTGTGCTGTGCCACAAGACACCTCAGTGTGTGCTGTGGGAACTGCTTTCCAGCTAGGGAGTCTGACCCAGAAGCGACACCAGGGTTATCGGGCTGCCAAACTGCAGTGTTGAGGCAATGCAGCGTTGTGGGAATAGAAGCAGTTCAATAGTGTACTGACTCAGAACTAAATTTCTCGGGTCAGGTCACCAAACCAAAATGAACCAACTTTGGTTTCAGTAATGTAAAAATATTCCGTTTCAAATGACACAAAATGCACTGGTGTTCACAAATAAGGTGGGGGCTTTTTTTTGTTTTGGTGTTTAAACTTATGAACTTCCGTTCCATAGAGTCTCTGATTTCAGTTTTTCTCCCTGAATTGGGATGAGAGCAAATGTTGAAATACTGGAATTTCTTCCTTCCTGGGGAGGAGGCAGCTGATGAGTATGAGCAACCAGTTTGAGGGTTAGGACAGCTGACTCTGAAGACCTGTACACTGGAGCAGAGCAGGTGATGGTGGGGCAGATAGGTGATGGAGGGGAATGGGCAGGCAGGAGAGGAGACAGGAATGAGAAGTGGCAATGAGGGCTAGAACAGAAAAGTAAGGAGGAGAGATCAAAAGTTCTACTTGGCTTCCTGGGCAGTAGGAACTGCTATGTTTTTGTGCTGTATTATGCTGTTGGCCGTTTTTAGCTCAGCACCTCCTGCTTTGCTGAGTGACCAGCAGACAGGCAAGCTGGTTCTGGACTGAGAGCTCCTGTCAGAGAGAGCTTGAAGCACTTCATGGAGGGGGCAAAAGCTGGGTGAGGTGGAGCTGGAAGTTCACCCCAGTGCACAACCAAGCAGTACTGCACAGTTTCACTTCTGCTCACTGAGCAGTTGAGTCCTTCCGTCCCGATCGGACAGAGGTGAGTGCAGGACCAAACGATGAGCGTTTCTCAGTTCCTATCCAGGCTCCGAGCAGGGTACTGCAGCCCTTGCAAGTTAGAGAATCTCTCTGCCACTAAGCCTTTTTCTGCAAAGCAGAAAGAACAGGAATACTCTTTTCTGGTGTGACTGGGAAGGAGCACTAGTGACTGTTCCTAACGCACCACAGAGTGTTTAATATGCTTATGCTTTTATTATTTAAGAAGTTTCTTAACTTTTTTAAAAAAACATAATAAATTGATACACTCCATCCATCAGCAATGCCCTCCAGGAATGAGTAGCTAATTAGAGAGCAGGACTTGTGAAAAGACAAACCCGGGTTATGCACAGAACAGGTTTCTCCAGTATTTATTGCCTATGTTACTGGCCAAGCTTCCTTGTAAGTAATAGTCAAATAATCGGCCTGGGTTCTTTTGTGAATGGTTTGAGTCTGTGTGGTCCTCCTTTGTTAGAGCAGCTCATGGTTTCTGAAAGCTTCTGCACCCCCTGTTCTGAACAGCAGAGCCTGGTGGCACCAGCTGCTTCTGCCTGGAACAAACATTTGCATGCGACATTAAAAAAAAAAGCCAATTTCAAAATGTATTTTTTTTCCTTATCCCTTAATTTTTCAGCCCATTTTAGAATTCTGGAAATATTTAAAAGATTAATATATTCAGCCTTTGCTATGAGCATCTTCTAAACAAGTAAAGCTTGAAGAGGAAAGAGAAATCTTTCCTTCAGAAATAAAACAGCAGCCAGTGTTTGGAAATATTTTAACAATAGACCATATGGGAGTCCCAAACTATTAAGCTTTATTATTCAGAAGGCGGAAAATGTGGTTTGATATTCAATTGATATACAGCATAAATGAGAGCCGCAAACTCGGCTCCCTTGAGCTGGGATTCAGATGTTCTCTTGAATATAATAACTAACACTTTGGCCTAGTTCCACAGAATGCATCCAGCCTGCTGATCACAAGCCAAGAAACCGTAGGGGTTTTTTTTTCCTTCCCCTCTCTTCTCCAAAGTACTTTCCTCTCCTGCCAGCGTGAGCTTTTGGCCTGAATATAAATCTCCTGATATTAGATGCATATAGAAAATGGGGAGGATGCTAATAGTGCACAGCAGCAGAGCTGTGTGTGTGTGCATGGGTGTTTGTTTTTGTTCTGCTTTAATGATAAGGTTTTCCCTCGGTGATGTGCTGTCAGGGGATTACGTTGGTCATCCTAGGTGGGAGCTTCTTTGTTCCTGTTTCACTGTTTGTTTCTTAGTGCTGTGGGAGCAGGTGAACATCTTCTGGGGTTACTGTGAAGTGGTGCCAGAGACCATGAGAGTGTGTAATTTGTTGGAGAGGGAGACTGGAAGTGGTTTCAGTTTCTTTTTTTTTTTTGGGGNGACTTGCATATAGTTATAATTGCCTTTTCCCCTTTCTATTGTGTCTCTCTCAACTTCCTCTCCTATGAGGAAAAGAATCCATACAAGTTGCTTATAAAATATTACATTCATGGACTAAGATTGCCTGTATGCAAAGGGAGACTGGTAATTACCCAGACACTGCCATCAAGTAATGGCAGGCAGGATCACCTGCTATTTTTTGACACAGGATCCTTGATTCACACCGTGTACGGGATGGACCAGAGTTGTCAGTGTGATTGTGGGAGGTGTGGTATGAATAAGGCATTGCAGGGACACAAGAAATGGTCTTTCAGGTCTGGCAGTTGAATCCTGCCCCGAAACACCGAGTTCTGTGCTGGTTTTGTCAGAGAGCCCCCCGAGAGGCCAGTATCACCCTTGGACATGACTGAACGACATCCATTGAAATTTTCTCCTGTATGCCCCTCACCAGAACCCACCTGCCTGGGCACACACCTCATGCATGGAAAATCATGCAGATGGTGATGTTTAACAGTCAGGTACACCAAATCAAGTCATACTCTAACAGCCTAGAAGCAACCTTAACAGAGTATGTTTTGTTTCTGCCCCCTCCCTATAACACATGCAACGTGAGATGGCTTTGTATGTATTTTAAATTGTAGGTGTTGAACATTTTTCACAAATTTTTGTGCTGCAAGATGTGACAAGTATCTATAAGTAACTCTCCCCCCAGTTTTGTGACAGACATCATCAGCTGTGTTGAGTCCTATCTTTCCTAAGCCTCTCAGAATCTGAAATCGACCAAAGAACCTTCTCTCTGGTCTGTGATTCCCCCTGAGTAGGAGACTACATCATAAAGTGCTTGGGCATTTTCCTCTAGAAGTGTGATGAGCCCAAGGAAAAGACTTTCACTTTACGTGTAAGTCCAGGAATGCCTGTAATACAGAACACTGTAGAGAATATAAATTATGCACTCTGAATGTGAAGTTCAGTTTTGTCTTCTGTCTTTCCTCCATTTCTCTTTTCAGTTGTTCATGATAGCTGAAATTTTCCATGTTTTTGTCTCAACCCACACACAAATTTTTTCCTTTGGGGAAAACTGGAGCAAAATCAATTTTAGTGCAATTTTTCAAGCTTCTTTGACTTGCACCTACATCTGTTTGGTGTGGGGGAGTGGAATTTTATCATAAAACGTTTGATTTATTTAATGTATTCAATAAGCATCCAAGATGTGCCAGGTACTTTCTCAGCCTTTTTTGGATGAGAAATCTTGCAAGCTAAGAACTTATTAAACAAAGAAGCTACAAAACTCAAATTTTCCCTGCTGTTAAGGTCTCCATGTATCTAAGGAGTAAACCAAATTTGAGCAAAGCAGATTCAGAGACTTGTGAAGTACAAAATGTCACATGCAGTACTCATAACATTATAGGAACAACTGTTTTTTACATATTTCTTAATCCTGTTATCTGCCCAATTTGCAACAAACTCAGCTGAGATGGTTCCCACAGCAGATCCACTTTCATTGCAACTATGAGTCTATTTTTATTGATCATTGCTATCATAAAATCATTACTATGATTTTATGATGCTGTGCTAAGGGCTCATCTAAACACGGTCATTGATTCAGACCAAGGTAAGTTACAAATCTGATGAGCTATTCCCAACTAACTTCATCATACTAACGAAGAGGTGATTTGGAATAGTTAATAAGGAATAGGTGTTCTGGAATAATCCCTTTTTAAGACAAACCCTTACTCTTTCTATAATTGCATTCTAGGAAGCTATTCTGTACTGAATCAGCATGGGATAGAGTGCCTAGAAGACGTTCAGACCAAGCACAGCTAGCGGTGAGTGGGGCAATATACACTGGGATGCCCTATTGCAACTATTGTGAGTGAACAAAAGAATAGCAAAATTGGTTGCCTGTGCATCTCTCTAGAAGGCAAGAGGAGGTATTTTACCACTGTACAAAGGCCTCTCTTCTAGCAGGGCTGAAGTACGAGTTGCTTGCTACTGTCTGAGCATTAACCCCGTGCTATGGACAGAATGCATGTTTCAGCTTGTAACTTACTACAATTTGATTAAATGTTGGGGTGTGGAAAGGACTTGTGTGCCTTTTCAGTGTGTATATTTACATTTTTATGTGGGGAGCAATCAATTTATTAAGCCCATCTGATTATTCAACAGTGGGGAAAGACAATTGGTTGGAGGAAAACTTGTATCTACGGTGGACAGAAAATTAGTTTAAGGTTTATCTTTATTTGAGAAGAACCTATGCTAACAAACTAATCAAATGAAGGAAAAGCCAGTAATTTATAATGCCATGAAAATTTTCCTGCAGCATAAAATTTTGTGCTTGACCTTGTCAAGGAGGATGGGCTGGAGTAGGGATGGTGCTCTTGGACTTAATGCATTGTAGTTGTTATATAGTTGCTGTTAATTCATAATTCTCCTGACTTTTGGAATTCATCCCTTCCCTTAAAAGGGAAGGTGGAAGCCTGGAGTGGAGAAGCTACAACTACAGCCCTTTGGATGTTAATCCACCTTGACTTTCTTAAGCCTCCTACTTAAATCATTATCTTAATGAATCACCATTGCTGCTATCTTCAGTGCTACACAGGAACATGCAAATTTTAAACAGCCTGGGGGAAAGACCTTTTTGTCTGTAAAGTGCTCTGATACTTGCATTTAGATGTTGCCATGATAGGTACCTTGGATACTACTTTCTGCCTAACTCCATGGATAGATCATGGGGTACAGTGTATCACCAGTGTATGCCTGCTAGGTGGCTCTCAGGGCTTGCCCCTGAGAGGAGATGGATGTGATTCTGCTACTGACTGTAAGAAGCAGCTTTAGCTCAAGTGGTTGAAGCCAGATCGTTGTGCAGGTTTGTCATTCATCTAACTGCCTGTTGGCTATGCTTTTCTTCAGTTGCAAAATGACAAGGAGTTAAGGGAGTGAGGATGGGGATCCCTCCTCAGCTCAGCAGCTGCCGTTGTGACTTTGGGGAAAGTTTCTTCACCTTTGCACTTGACTTTCTTAACAGCACAAAGAAATATGCCTGTAAATGTTAATGTAGCAACTAAATTCTACCAGAATCTTAAGAACATTGATTTGAGGAAAAACTGAACATAGTGAAGTGACTGCAAAAAGTATCTCCAAGATTTTCAGCATTGTGTTGTCCAGATTTTCCCTCGAAGTGTCACCCTGGTGAGCCATTGAGCTCTGCCCACTTTCAGCTCTCTCAGATGATCACTTGAGAAATGTTTATTTGTTGATGGTGGGTATGGAGGGAGCCATGTACAGCTGTTTCAGATGGCAAATCTTTGTGGTTATTTGCAATATGCATTGAAAAATTTGATTCTTTTATTCATTGAACCAAGAGGTGAGGAAGCTGTCTTATGCAAATGTCCTAGATGATGATGAATTACTGCAAAGTAAATTCACCTGTTGTCCCCTTTATATGGCTTAGAAAAAGAGCCTATTCCCTTACTATGGGTAACCTTCCTCACCAGTAGTAGTTCTGCTTCTGGAACAATAGCAGGATAAATGAAGAAGATACCAGGTGAACAGAGATCCTCTAGTCTCAACTGGGAGAGGACCATATTGACAGAACTGAGCCTAAATGCATTTTCTGCAACTACATTATCAATTGTCAAGTCCTGCTGGGAGAGTTATGCCCACGAGAGGCCAGAACATCTGTATCAAGGAGGGCATCCTCATTTTTCTCAGCTAAATCTTTTCTGAAATCAGTTGAGTTGGGACTAGATGTTTTTAGACAGCACCTTCCTGGACAGCAGCAAGCAACTAGTCTTCTGACTCAAACTTCCTTCCCTGCCTGGTGCAGCTCTGAACTGACTGACACGTCCTTGTAATAGTGTTTAAGATACTTTTTGTAAACTGCCTTACAATGATCATTTTTCTGCTCACTGTGATCACACTGCTGTGTTTTCTCTATTCAGGTCCCTACCTGATTTTGATCCCCCATTGGATGGCAGTGTTTTATAGTACAGGGGCTAAATTAACTGGGGAAGCCATCTATTAGATTCAGCACCTGAAGAACAGTCAGACTAGGGATTTCAGAAGAAATACCAGAAATTATTTATATACATGTGTGTGTGTGTATAAATACTGGTGTGCATGTATATATGTGATGTATATATTGTGTGTCTATTTCGAAAAAGAAAATGGAGATGACTAACATTTGAGGCTGAATGCAAAACTTAAATGCAGTTTTTTCTCATTTCAGTCTTGGAAAGTAATGGTGATGGGTGTGGGCAGGTCTCTGGCTGACTTTCTGAATTGTCTTCATGTCAGAGCTCCTCTAAGGGATTTGGTGGAATTTCTCATCCTATTGAGTAAAAGTGATGTTCTATTCCACATTAGTTCCTTAGGAAACAGAGGGAAAGGGACTCTTGTCCCCAGAACTTAAACACACCTAGTGTTATTTTTGCAGGCACTGTATGCAAAATGTTCAGAAAATGAGATATCCAGAAGGAAGGTTTAGATTTCAATATGCTGAGCTGGCTTACATTATTTGCCTAGCTTTTGCATGCCATCTTATGCTCGTGGGTAGTACTAGAGTTTTGTTGATGTACAAAGGTTGCTGTTTCTATAGTTTGCTCATTCAAATTCAGAGGTTTGTAACTATGGAAGTAAAATGTGTCTGTGCTATTATTTTGTTAAGCTGTCTTGAGCTACTTTTGTTAACCACATGTTCACAGGAGTCTGTGTTTGCTCAAATTACCTGCTCAGTGTTCTGGTCAGGTATGCTGAGATGCAGCGTTTCAGCTCATAACTTTATGTTTTGTGTTATCTTTCTCATGGTGCGTTGCAACTGCTTCCTAAAAATTCTGAAATTGGGGTCAAACAAACTGCTCTGATGGTCCTCCCAGCATTTGCTAATTTGGCAGTATTTGAGCTGCTACTAAGCCACATAAAGAAACTGCAGCTGAGCACTGTGACTGACTGCTGTTATGAACAAGTGATGCACATAGCATTACCCAGGTAGATGGATTTTAATCTGCAAGCATATCTATCATTAATTTTAAGGTCTTTTGGAACCATGGTAGTTCAGCTGAGGGAGGGGAGATAAGCCAAGCAATTATATGGAGCAGCTCTGTTTGGTGAAGCACGTCTTCTGGGATTAGCAGGGGCTTGTGAGGCAGGGTAGTGAATTGTGCATCACAGTACCAAGTCTGACTGATCTTCAGGACAGTCACTCATTACATGGGAATGCCTGGGAAATTTCTTAAGACTGGGATATTTGCTGGCATAAGCTTAAGAAAGTTTTCTTGGTTGGTCCGTATAGATTTTAATCCAACAACTCTTCTCCTGGTTTGTTGGGGAAAACCATGTACTTTCTGCTGCTTGTGGGGTTTCTGGGCTTTGTGGCTTGTGGGACTTGTCACTGGGTGTACAAGCGAAAGAAAGTAGCTGTGAGGTTTGAGTGGCTGCAAGCTGCCATGCTTTTGTGAAGACTTTGGGGCGGGGGATGACAGAGATTTGAAAGCTGTGAGTTTGGCTTGAATTGGGTAAAAAATTGAGAGATCTGTGGCAGCAGTTGTTGGGAGGTTAAAAATTTCACCTGTCGCCTCAGCAGGCTACTTAAGAGCACTATCTGAAATGAGTCCCTAAAAAGTTCTTGCAGAGAGACTAATGGCCAAATGAGGGCAAATGTTACACTGCCCAAAGAATCAACAAACTCTCTGGATGTTTATCCAAGCTGGTAAACCAAACAGAAACCATCAGTATGCTGCTATGTAAATTCACGGTGTGCCAGTATCTTAAACATCGAGCAGTTCTGGTTACCACCTCTTCAAGGTAATGGAGGGTTAGGGAAGGTCCAGAGACCATCAGAGATGGGTCTCAAGTCAGTCAGTGTGATTTCTCTCTTTGCCATAGCAAAGAGATGACTTATTACTGAAATTGCAGATGTTTTTTATTGTCATGAATGGGGTGGGGAGGGGGAGTAGGGAGTGATTCTTCATGGTTCTCGTGTTAACTAAATTGATTCAAAGCAGGCAAAGAGGAGGCACTCTGTCAACCAGCAGTTACTATGTGAAACTCATTGCCAAAGGGTGTTATGGATAGCAGAAGTCGAAACAGATTGAAAAATCGATGAAGGACAGATAAGTTTGTATTAAAAGTGATGGCCTGGATGCAGCCTCTGTATCAGGAGATCTTTAACAATTGTACAGGGTGTAAGAAGGGAAGACTGTCAATACCTCCGTTTACTCCATCTCACCCCTCTTCCCTCTTCCCTCTTCCCTTTTCCCCCTATTCTTGAAGAACAGACAGAGAGATAGACCTTTGCTCTTGTATGTCTGGTTTTATAGTTCAAAATTAGAAAGGAAACTAGCTACACTGCAGTGCAGGGTACTAGTTTTGTCTTGCAGCCCACAAGTAATGTAAAGCACACTGAAATTAAGATAATTTAATACCTTAAAAAATGTGCATGTTATAAAATGCCTCTCTAAGCTTGCTTTCTTCGTTAAAATTCTGACAACAAAAAGCTGAGCTTGTTAATGAAGCAGTGAGTCACTACAATGTTTCTAGTTATTTTTCTCACTTTCTGTGTTTGGTGCTAGGGTCAGTTGGGTTGCCTGGTAATGCACTCATGAGCTGGGTTAGGCATTTAAACTTGGGTAGTAGTGGCACTTTGGGCTGGAAGCTGAGGGTGGCTGCCCTCCACAGAAAGGATCAGGGAGCACGACAGAGAGGGAAGAAGCAGCAAGTTGGGAAGGAGGCTGAAGAGGAGGCAAGATACTAAAATTTCATGTATATGAATAAAAGCAGGAAAGTCTAATGCAGACTTATAGTTGTGCCTGTAGTGGCAACAGTCAGTTGGTATTTGGGAGGTGAAAAAATCAGTTTTTCATTTTGCTAGACAATTGTACTGTAATACAGCAGTGCCTCCTGGCAGGGAAAGCAATGTAATGTAAAGCAATACAGCGTGGAAGAGCAGTTGGAGAGCTGTCAGAAGCTGAGTAGCTTGGAATGCTTCCACGTGAACCTGGGAGCAAGCAAGCTCGCTGCAGCGTGGCATTCCCTGCCCTGAGGAGGAGCACGGACTGCAGCACGGGTGTGAACAGTGCACCTTGCGACCAGCACAGCTCAGCTCTCTGGAGGAGGGCTACAAGAGCCTTTGCTAGGCAAAATACTGAGAGTTTCTTTCTTCTCTTGGGAGATTTGTCTTCTAGCTCACTGAGCCCTACTGAGTTCATGTGCCAGGCAGCCCTGGGGCAGATGGGTTTGTACCTGTCAGCTGTCATTGCCTGGCACACCTGAGTACTCAAGGGCACAAGGCTGCCAAAGGGGTAGCAGAAGGCTAGAGCTCTCTAAGCACAGGCTGCAGGAAAGCTGCTGGGTCTCATCTGATCGGGCAAACAAGGACGTAATGACTTGGGTTTTAAAATTATTATTATTTTTAACAGTTTGTATTTTCAGAGGGCTTTGGTGCATGGCATTGGCTTTTATTCCAGTTTTTAGATGTTGGATATACTCAGCAATCTTACCTATGGTTTTTAACACCCCTCCTCTTTCCCTGCCCCCATCACTTTCCTTCCCTTCAAATCCTCTGCCTCACTCTACCTATTGCCACTATAAACCGCTTAGGATTGTGGGTCCTGCTTCTTACTTGGAGTCTCTGGATGCTATTAACAAGTAACTGCTGGAAAAGCTTGTTTAAACATCAAAACCCTACATTATTTTTTAAATTGCCCTTTGAGGTGGCTGAAATGCTACTGAAAGATTACTTTCCTTTAATACTGCACAAGGAACTTCATTAGGTAAGGGAAATAGTTTTCTTACTGGACTATTTCAGAGGTACTAAGTCATCTTCCTTTTAAAGGGATGTGTACTTGTACTTCCCCTGGTTGCTTCTCCCTCCATGCCAGCAAAACAACTGATATTTATAGCAAGGAGCAAAGAGGTTTTATTTGCTTTATCCCTTCAATGCATCCAGGCTCTCTTTTTTCAAAAACCTGTAAGAATGCAGCTTTCCATTCTCCATGTTTACTCTCTAGCCACAACTTGCAATCCAGCGATGCTGGTAAATTATCCAGGGGGATTCTCTCAGTGTCCAAGCTACATATCCGAGGGTTGTCCAGCATGATGTAGGACCAGGGCACATAGATCTTAGGGAGTTTAGGTCTGTCTTTATTCAGGCACTACTTGTCTTCTGCCAAAGGCTGAAGGAAAGATAGAATGCTCGACTGCAGAAAGTCTGTCCCTAAGCATGAGGAACAAGAGTTTGTAAGAAGGTACTGGGCCTTTGATTGATGTCTTTTGCAGGGAGGCTTTGTGGCCATTTGTGCAGATTTATTTTTTTATATATATATTTGAGTTTATTTAATGCAGTAAAGGATTTCAGTTGAGAAAACAATGAAAGATTAAGAAACTTAGGATGCTTGTTTTCCTTTTCTAAGCTGGTGAATAAGAACTAGGTATAATGGGAAGCAAATATCCGGTAGCTCTAGATTTTAAGGGACAAGGCAATGAGAATTCAGTTTTAAATCATCAGCGACAGCTCACTTCTCTTCATTAAAGAGTTTGTTTTAAATGTTAAACATGTTTGGACTTAATTTTCTTATAAAGCATGCTAAACATTTAAGTCAGAAAATTCTCAATGGATGGTAACTTTTTGAATATTCAGGCAGATTCAAATGAAAAAACACAATGTCTGATAAAAGTAATTGGCTGTTTATTAAAATAATAAAAGGAGGGAAAATGTCAGCTGGATAAATACCTGTAAAACAGAATAAATGTTTCAACTGGAGATAGTGCAGCTCTCTGGTTAGCAAAAGATAATACCAAATTGAGAGCAGCCCATATTTAATTGCAAATAAATGTATTAGCAGTTACCAGCCACTGATCATCCTTTATGAAAATAACTAGAGTCTAAATGTAAAACAAGATTAAAATTGGTAACTTTAAATTACTTTGATTTAAATCCACCCTTCTTCTACCACTGGATGCAATCTGAATAAATAAATAAGTAAAAGCACATTTAGCTGCTGGCAAGGCATTGCCATGGCTTTTCCTGCATTTGCTATGATGTGATACACAGATAAAGAAAACTTCCCCTGTGTGTTCATGGATTAAGTCACTAACATAACACATGGACCCTTTTTTCCACCTCCCCTTCCTGTGTATCTCATCTCCATCACACTCCTCCAAAATTTAAATGGGCAAGTGAGTCTTGTATTTGTCATGTTTTACATACTTCTCGAGGTGCGTGAGCTGCCTCTGAAAAGAAGTGCACCTGGCCTCCTGTTTCCCTGTCTTCTGTATGTTTGGTACAAACTGAAAGAGAGCCCTAAAGAGGTTCTTCTTATTTTACTCGTGGTCACATGTTTGCTATTGTAACTTCTGAAAATTAAAATTAATTATGACCTTAGAGGCAAGACAGTCAAACAGTGCTTGTAATTTATTTGAACTCTGAAATTCTGCTGGTTAAAATTGTGTAAAACTTTCCAATAATTTGTTTATATGTTGTTTTAAGAAAAAAACACCTTAATTATTAGTATGGTTCCTTAATAAAAAAGGATAGCTCTCTGGTTAATTATTGCTATGCACTAGGTCGCTAATTTTCTTCTTAATGACAGTAGGATTTTTGCCATTTTACCCCATAAAACTTCTTCAATTATATAACAAATGAATTTGGTTTAAGGGGAGGGGACGCTGTCTAGGATTTTATCCCCCAGGACAGGCATGTCATGAAATAGCTGTAGGTTGGTGAAAAGCCTCTGTTGGATTAAATGCTTGCAAGTACTGACAAGAGTGGGAGTTGAGCGTTTGGATGGAGGCCTGTACAGAGGCTCATGGACAGCTCTGTTCTCAGCTACTCCTACTTGAAATGAGTTGTTTTGTTCTCACCAAGAAATTCAGACTTTCTAAGTCTTCAAAGGAAATGCCTGTGCTGCTCTCTCCTATGGGAACACACAGCTCCATCTGGGTATATGAAGAGGTTGCTCATAAGAGGACCTGGTTTCCCCAAAGCCTGAAAATTTTGTGGAAAAATGAAGTGAATGATTGCATTCCTATACTAAATGTGGGGATTTTCTTTAATGGCTTCTTAAATAACTGTTTCTGTGTTAGATGTGTCACTAAGTACAAAGGTTTCTGGAAGTGCACATTGACAGTTACAAAATACAGCTGGGTCTCCATTTGTCTGTTGGGGACACAGACCTGCTCTTGTGACTTGGTTTCAAGTTGCTCGAGAAAGACGTGACAGTGTATAGTCTAAGATCTCACGACAAATGTGTAAAGTTAAGAGCTCGTGCCAGGCTGATTGCTAACTGGCCAGGAAGTCGCTAACACTGCAGCTGGTGAAGAATAAAGAAAATGTAAAGATGCTAAATCTTGGTTATGGGAAACTGCTCAGCATTTAATGTCCTGGTGCCTGAGAACATGGGGTGGCATTTGCAACAGATGTTTGCCTGGTCATCAAAGACCCAGTGTAATAAATAGTTGGTTAAAGAGTAAGAATTCACCTGGCAGTTAATGCTGATTTTTATGACTATGGACTTAAGACCTCTTGAAAATGAGAAATGCCAGTAGGAAGAAGTGCACATGTTTCTAGGGGTAGATGGGATTTTGGGGTCCTGCTCATTTGTTTGAGAATGAAGTCTCATAGAATGGCCTTATTCTGGGTTCATTTGAATTTGAACTGATGGCCAGTGAGGTGAACAGATGACTGGGATGTGAGAATTCCCCTTTTCTTCCAGCCTGTGCTGGACTCATGAGTTGGGTTCATTTAAGCCACTGTATCACCCTGCCATTGAGGGGTTGTAAAGCAGAGGTGGACTGAAGAAGTTCTACCTACGCCATTTTAGAAGAACGTTTAGCTTGGCACTGCCTTCATCCCTGACAGCTGCTCATGATGCCTGGGGCCATTTGCCAGAGGGATGAGCAGACAAACCTGGTGTGTGCTCAAACCTGGAAATCTGAATTAATTAACCAGTGGAATAACTTATAGATGTGGGAGATTCCTCATAAATCAAGATTGGTGCGTGCATTCTTGCTCGTGCACTCTCTAAAAGCTGTTGCCTGTAAGAATCACTCACTGGAAAATGAAGGCACTTGGGCTGTGAAGGATGAATAAGAAAGGAGGATCCTACAGGGCCCTGTGGTCCTCCACCTCTGAGCTCATGCATGCTGGTCAGCAGCTTCTCACATCCATCGGTGCTCTGGCTCCCTGTTAAGTACTACAAGATGCTTTTCATGAGATGGGTGGCATGGAGGCAGCTCTTATTCACGCTGAAGAATACCTTTGTATTGTGATGCAGAGCTGTAGCTCAGCCAAGTAGCTCTTCTCTTTTTACCATCTGTGCCAGTCAGGAAGATATGACACAGAAAATGCCGTTAATGCATTTGCTGCCCTAAAAATTTTCTTGATGGCTTTTTCAGCTGCTTAGGCCAGCAGCTAGTATCCTCCAAGGCTTAGTGAAGAATTAGGCTGAAATTGCCAAGGGGTGTCTCTTCCTGCACTGACTTAGGGATGTATGACGCTCACTCTGCTTTGTCCTTCCTTCATCCTGCACTAGTGCCTTGTGCCCTGTCAGCATTTTCTGCTTGGGAATGCCTGAGTAGACCTTGCTTTGTTAGCTGTGCATCTTTTTTTTATTTAAAGGAGATCTTCAGTGTCTGTTTGGCATAAATCAGTTGAGAATTTGCTGGTAATAAGTGCAGAGGAGGGAGAGAAAAGAATACTTGGAGCCCTCCATTCACTTTCCCTTGGCAGTGCCTCGTTCCTTCTGCTGGAGAAGGTCTTTTGCTTGTCCCTGAATTGATTCAGCCCCCAGAGCACAAATGCTCCGAAGCTGCAGTTGCAGGGTCGCTGTCTGTCTCCAGAAAGTCATGTGGCATGGGGCTCTGCATGCTATGGAGAGCAGCTCCCCCCGTCCAGGCAGTTACAGGATACCACTGGGGGTAGCTACAGCTGGTCTGCACTGGTACTAATATAATCCCACAGGACCGTATCCATGAGACACAAGTGTGACATGTGAGGTATTTAAGGAGACACACCTGTTCTAGGCACAGGCCTGGGTATTGCATGCCTTGGAAATGGAAGGTTTTGGTGAAGCAGGAAAGACTCCCATTTCATCCACAGGAGGGCTTTGCTTTCTTCTTTCTCCCCAGTTTCACATTATTTTATAATTCCCTAATACTATGCAATCCTGTGGCCTGTTAGCACTGGGCTGTTTCAAAGGCCAGGCTAGTGTTTGCATTTGATCTTTTTTTACCTTAGTGTGTGATTTCAGAGTGATTAGCAGGAGAGAACAGCTTCTGGGCTGAGTGATGGTTTGGGTGTAACTGCTCCCAAGAAAGGGCAGAGAATTCGGAGAATGTCATCTATGTGCGGGGCTGGGTTTTTCAGTCCTTTAGACAATTTAGATTTTATGTTGTATTTACCTGTATTTTAATTATAAGGCCTCTGTCTTGCATTTTGGAGCAGTGAATCACATAAGTGATATCATCTTACCAAATTTTGTACAAAAAATTTTTGTTCCTTTGGTTTGAAATCTCTGAGTGTCTTTTCCTCTCCCCATCTGTCCCCCCATCCCAAAAATGGTTGTAAAATAGCTACTTTCCATACAGAAGAAAAAGCAAGCAAATGCAAAACAAATCTCATGGTTGCACAGTATAAAGAAATTAACTTCTTAGATTTTTATCTCTCTTTTCTAAGGTAATCTGACGCTTGTTTGGCAGAAGATGTTTTGGGGTTTTTTTGCCATTGAAAAGGGGATGTATTAAGATGGAGGAAAAAAATGGCAGGGTCTGTCATGTGACCTGATTCCATCTGTCTGTCTGGCTTGGCTTTCAAGTAGAACGGAAATTTTCTCTCAAACTTCTTTTTTTGCATTCCTTTTCTGATGTTAATGTGGAATCTCCTAGTTTGCCCTGGTCTCATTCCATACGCCCCTTCTTCCATGGATTCCTGCTCTTGGTGAGGTTTTAGGTGCTTGTTGGTTTGGGACAGCTACCAGGATTGGGGCCAAGATTTCTCCTGTACCTGACAGATTGTTGTGTGAAAATACTAGCAACTGGACAGTCTTTCCTTCCCATCTTCATTTTAAATAGAATTTGCCAATAAACATCCAGTATACCAATTGTTTGTAGAACTAATAATGGCTGGTGAAAAAGAGAGGGTGAGAGGCATATTTTACTCTAGGACCTGGTTGGCTTGAGCAATTAGGTATTTTGGGGGGAAGGTGGTTATTATTCCCTACTGTAACAATTCTGAATTCTGAGTGGGATGGACTGGAATAACCAGACCCTGAGGGGACAACAGACTCTCCTCCTCAGACATGAAATGTTGTTGGCAGGGGAGAAGATCCTAGGAATGGAGACTCCTTGGCTCCAGCCTCATCTGGCCCATGGGGTAGGCTCTCTGTGAGCAGGTCATTGACCCTATGGCAAAAGGATATAAATCTGAATCTTGTTAATGCTAACCTGAAAGATGGCTGCAGTGTGGCAAGAGCCTGCTCACCTGCATGGGTGAGCAGAACTGCTGACCAAAACCCATGGTCTTCTTTAGTCCCCATATGATGGCATTCACAGTTTGACCAGCCCCAAAGACTCAAATAGTTGTCCTTCCTTGTGGGCAGACACATTTCTGTACATATGAATGGGAAAAGACCTTTGATTATGACACTGAGAAGCAGGATATTTCATTGTAGGGAAGCATTACCCTCATACGGCTGTGGTGCCTCCCAGGCTAGCTTTGTCTCTCTGCACATCACTGCGTCTTGCTGCACAGGCATAGCCTAAGGTAGATATGGCCTCACTGTCCTTGCTAACTGGTAATGGTGGGCTTTCTCCCACCCCTGTCCTTACTGGCTTTTCCTAGAGTTAATCGATTTCCAACCAAAAACTGAAGAGATTTATTCAGGGAGGATGGTTTGGTTTAGTGGGGTTTCTTTGTTTCTTAACTGCACCCAGCAAAATGTCCTGACTGAGTTGTTTCCAAATACTGGCATCTCTAGGGAAGGGGTTATAAATTGCTAATTTAAAGCCTGCAACAGGATAATTAACTAACCAGTTTGATGTAAATGGCTTAATGGGGCTTTACTAGCCCCTTTGAACTTAAAGTAGCACTAAAAAGTAAACTGTAAATACCTTCAAGGAAAGTACTGGCATGCTTGAATGTGGGGCTGCTTGGCTGTAAGGAGCAAGCCTGCTTGACTTGCCAGGACCCCAGTGGCATGTGTGACAGCAAATGTGTCAAGGGGGTGAGGGGACCAACCAGACACCCCTTGGGGAAAGCTCTGCAACTACCCTCGTTCTTCAGGAAGCACATAAACTCTGATATATCAGGCTTTCAAACCTGCCCTGCCTGCTCAGGAAAATTTAAATCACAACCTCAGTTTAAATGCAACTGTAATTAATTTCATCAGGATTTAAGAAAAAAAAACAACAACAAAAAACAACAAAACAAATCCTGAAGGAGAGGCAGTGACTAGAGTCCACCCTAATTTTCCTGGAGTCGTATTTGCATTAAGGTCTTCTGGCAAGTCCAGGCAGAAACACTTTATTTCATAAGAACTTGTTACCCATTGAATCTGCTGAGACAAGGTACTGCAGCTGATGACAGTTTCTGATGTATCCTGGGGACTTTTGGGAGAACCTCTAAACCTTCAGTCGTGCTGGGCTGTTAAAAAATTCCAAGGGAGGAAGTCAAGAACTACTAAGCATCTAGAAATGAAGATTGTTACAAAGTGGCAGCATCTCCTATAGTGAGGCATTGCTCTCACTTCTAACTATGCATACTGGGTTGTCAGAGGAATATTCCCCTCTGTTCCTTCCTCTAGGGGAGAGAAGCTCCTCCTGCTCTGAGTGCTGCTCTGCTCCATCTCAAGTGCTCATTGCACGTGTTGCACGCAGTGCTCACAGAACTTTCTTCTCTTCATTGTTCCTGTCTCACTACCATCTCCCACCTATTACCAGCAGTCATCCTGGGTAGTGGAGGATGTTCTGGAGTTTGCAGCATGATCCTCAGTTACTACTGTGACCTCTGACACATGGGATTTGGCTTTACAGCCAGCTTTGCTGATGAGTGTTCCTGGTCCATTGCTTTGCTCTCCCACCTGGTCTGTCGCACTACCCCTGAGGTCCACGAAGCTGTAAGGCTGAGCCAGACCAGGACTGATGCAGGGAGAAGGCAGGAGTTAACCTTTTCAGTGGAGGCCCTGACTTGGATGGGCTAAACCAGATCATGATGCTTCGTCATCTATAATGATGGATCTACTTCTCTGTGGTTTGGGTTTTTGTTTCTTTTTTTCCATTTGGGAAAATAACGGGAACTCATGTACCACTGGCAATGTTAATGCTGGCTTTAAAAAAAAGAAACATAAAAGCACTGAGGTCTGTTGTAGAGGGCAATGATGCAGAAGTGCTACATCTTATTTTAAAAGCCATGTCTGACAGAGGATTATTGCATGCAAAGATCAAAATGTTCTACTGTGGCCTTTAGAAGAGGTAATAAAATGGCACTTTTTTGCTCCTACATGTTGACAGAAGTTGGCACCATGGCACTACCTGCTCACTGTGTGTGGGTGGGAGCTCAGTGCAGGATTAATTTGGGGTTGATTGTGTTGGCGGTGATCTGTCAGCAGAGCTTGCCCAGCTGCCTGTGTTATGCTGTAGCTGTTAATCCTTCACTTTTATGAACACTAACCTAGATCACGTATTTTAAAAAATTAAAAATGCATGCACTATTAGAGAGAGATACTTGCAAGCAGGAGAGCTCTGCACACATGCAGTGCTGATGGCTGGAGACCCCCTTCAAGGACCGCCAGAACACCTTAGCGTGCCAGCTTTGATATCTTGGCATCTGACTGGGAAATGCAAATACTCAATCTTAATCCATCATTCCCACATGCTGACATGTATCCAAGGGGAACTTCTGTGAATGTTGTTGTTATTCCCATATAATTTCAGCTGCTGCTTTGCTTCCCAGCACCACCCCACCATGAGTCCAATGGAGTGCAATGTCTTCCAGGCCTTTTATGCAGATCTTTTGGATCTGTTTCTCTCATGGGGAGGCAAAAGGGCATTAGTGTGCATGTGCAGCAGAGGAACAGCCTCTGTGTCTGGAGGGAGTGCGGTTGTTTTTAGGAGGTTTTTCTCTTTCTAATACCCCCCATCAAACCCTTCTGCAGATTTTCAGATTCTTCACTAAGTCCTTTAAATAATATGATCAATTAAAAACAAATGAACAAGAAAGCTTTTTCACACTTTCCAGAAAAATAAAAATTAAGTTAAAGAAAAAGGTGGATCATAATAATCATCCTTTCTTTCACATGAGGGATTGTCAGAGTTGGAGCTTCTTTCTGAAGCTCTGGTATGCTTTACATATCTTCTAATAATTAGATGTTTGTGTCTTATACTGAAAGTCTTGTATGGCCAACAATGAAAAATACATACGAACAAAAGCTAGCATGACTAAGAATTTCTATTGTGCCACTCATCCCATTGAAAGACCCAAACTCCTTGGGCATTTTTGGGCACATCATTAAATTTCAGCACAGTTGTTAATCCCATCTGAAGCTTTGCGTATCTCTCGGTGACCCAGTCTTTTCTGGAGGGGGAAGAAGTAATATTTGCAAGATGGCAAAGCATAATTTATTTTCTCAACAATTTCACTATTTATTAACTGTCTTTTAAAAAAACCAACAATAATCCTCCTTCCAATTTTTGTTTTGAAACCCACTGAACCTGACACCCATATTTAATTTGTTGTTTAAAAAGTGAGAGAGAAAATGTGAGCACTAAAACTTGACCCAGCACACTTGATGGCAGCTGCTAAGAAAGAGCAAATTATGAATAACAGTGCTCTCCTGACCTTTCCTCTTGTTTTTTGAAACATGAAAAATGTACTCAGCACTTTTTTTCCTGGCTATTGAAAATAATAGAAAGTTGTGTGAAAATTTGGACATAATGAAGACAAATTTTAGAGTGGTGTTTGCTGCAGGTTTTGGGTGTGTCTGCTGAATTGCCTCCTGCTTAGAGAGCAGCTGTAAAATCCAAGTCCTTTCCCAACATGTCAAAACTAACTTTTTCAAAGGATGCAGTAGCTGTGCCAAAGCACCTTACTTGTTTGTAAGCAAATGCATACTATTGGGACTATCCCTGCCTGGGCCAGCATTCTTGCTTGTAGCTGGCTGTATTAAGCCAGTTTGATGAATTACTATATACTTTTTAATTTTTCTGCAAGCAGGTCCCTGCTATTTCTTGCCTGCACAAGATTACAAGGGCTTTTACATTACATGCACTGTTATAAGACTTTAATTGTCTGGAATGGGTCTGCATGTGCAAAGACTGGTCCTGGAAGGGTCTGGGGATTTGGAATTATAGTCAGGCTTCTTAACATTGAGGCAGCAGAGAAAGAAGATGTGTGAAACTGTGTTAGCATCTATGATGGAGGACAGTCTGTGATTAGAAGGATGGCACCTATGCCACTTAGTTGACTGTTTTTTGGTTTTGGATTTTGGGGTGGTTTTCCTGCTGTTAAAACATATTCTTTGAGTGATGTGTCTGCCAAGAAAACGCCTGAAGAAGGGAACAGGTTAACCCTAAATGGACTGACTTGATGGGTCAGAGAAAGCTGGATGGCATCAGAACATCCCTAGGGCTAATGAGACATATCTCTTCCCAAGTTCAGGAGCCTCAGGACGTGCCTGTTTTGGTGCACCTGCACTGTGGTATAACAATGCCACAATTTATTCAGCCCTTCTCTGTGACAGAACTGCGTGTGGCTGAATAATGTGCAGCCAAGGGCCAGGGCCTGAATGCAGCTAGACACTAGATACAGGTGTTTGGGAACACACAGTGCCAAGACAGGGATTCTAGTCCCAACATATCCTCACTAAACATACTTTTTGCATCCTCTGGGAGTCTCTTGATGCTATGGTATTAGTGGGCTCTGCTGGGAGTAGTAAGGATGTAAGAATCTCATTTTTTCCTCCCAGTCCAAGGTTTAGTGTCAATGTTTGTTGTGGCTGGTAGCAGTAGTTTGTACATGTATTACTCCTTTGGCCAGATTCTGATCCTATTTGTGTAGCTATAAAACTGCGGAGTTGTTTCATCTGTGTAGCAGAGGTTTCAGTCCCTCTGGCTGTTTTGGTTTTTCTGTTTTGGTTCTGTTTGGTTTTTGTGTTTGTTTTTTTTTTTCTTTAACCATTTTCCTTGCTGAGAGGGGAAAGCTCTATGGAAAGTGATCCAAGCAAACTTTTAAAATAGCCTTTTAGTATGGGTTTGGGTTTTTTTAACTCTTGCTCAAGCTTTTAAATATGTGAATTGTCTCTCTGAATTCTCATCTGAGTGCCTATGAAACCTGCCAGCCAAGCCTAAATCTTGCAGGAGGTGCGGCTGCATTTGTGTGCTCAGAGCTCTCTGGCACAGACACCTGGTACACCTGTGTCTCCTGCTAGTTTCAGTACTGTCACAACTTCACCCCTCATGCCTGTTTCTCTGGTACCTCCTGTTTTTCCCAATATTATCTTCTATAAATAGAATCTGCTCCAGCTGTTCACTCCCCCACACCCGTCTTGAGGAGAATAATTACCATTGAGATGGTTTTAATAGTGCTGAAAGGAGGAGGGTGATCCATTCTGCTATGCTCTTTGAGGCTTTTTTCTGACAGGAAATAAATGCACAAATTGCTTAGCAATTTCCTTAGGTGACAAATGCAAAGTGAGTACCTTTTGAAATACTTAAGCTTAAGTATTTAAACATTTGATAAACCATGGGTTATCTGAAGAATAAAACTGTAATTTTTTTGGCACCCACAGAATTCCATGCAAAGGTCTCAATCTGAGTATAAAACCTAGCCATTTCCTTAACTGTTGTTAGACTGCGGGAGGTAACTGTGATCTCTTGTGTTCACCTGTCCAGAAACCAAACCCTGCTCAGCCCAGACTGGCAGAGATGCTTTGGATGACGCAGCTGTCAGCACATGACGCAGCAGCCAGAAGACACAGAGATTTAGAGCATTCATAAACCAGAAAAACTTCTATAAAATGAAAACCATAATAAAATGAAAACATGTAAAGGTTTGAGGTGATGATGCCGACTTTACTGTCCTTTAAACTATGCCTGCAGCAGCCCATAGCTTAATGTCATATAAACCAAGAGAAATGAAATAGAAGCTGTCTCTATGGACTACACGATTCAACAGGTGAGCAGTTGCTCAGCTAGAGTGCTCTGCACGGACTAAGTGCCTACAGATAGAAATGCTGGGTAAAGGAATCACTGCTGGCACACAGACACATGCTGGCAAATTAGACTGCATTTGGTGGAATGATAAGAATCTATTACAGCTTTTTAAAATCACCCGTGTCGTGATCACCTCGTGATAAACATTAATCTCTCCAGTGTAATTAAAAGCATAGCACATTTCCCAAATAATCTCTTAAAATCAAAAGAGACCGGTGCATAAGAGTAAAGAAGTCAGAACAATCAGTCAGCCTGTGGTGCTACTACCCAGAGCTCAGAAAGGAATGGGAATGCCGGTACTTTTCAGGTTTTACAGCCATCTCTTTGCTCTACTTTGACAATTATTTATTACCACTGATATTGTGCTCTATAAACTTACTCAGTGCTTTATGAAACAAGACATGTTTCCTATTTTAAAGATCTTACAATCTTGTGGGCTGATAAGGGGTGCGATTATCCCTTGGATGTTCATAAATAGTATCAGCACTAATTGTTGTATTAGTGCTGGGTCCTTCCAAGCCTGTGGCTTGCTCTTAACAGCATTTTCCCAGTCAAGTGCTGAAATAAGGATTTCAACACCTTGATCTTTCAGGCTGGAACAGTGTGGGCATTCTTTTATTTTGCTTGTAGTGAAAGAGCAAAACCCAGGCAGAGTCCCAGTGCAGTGATTGTTCTGCATGGGTCTAATCCACCGTCTTGGCTTGCCTCTCTCTGAGACTACAAATCTGGAGTTTGGGTGATGGCAGCAGAGAGCAAGTTTGGGAGGTTTGTGTGTGTGTGTGCGCGTGCGTGTTTTAAATAAACAAACAGCAACTTCAACAAATTGTGAGTGGTGCTAATTTGTTATAGCGCTGTCTTGCCTTCTGGCAGTGTTGATTTAGGAGAAGCTGAGCAGACTGGAACGGATGCGGGGAGCCACTGGTTCTTTTGCTGTGGGGTGTGTATATAGTTCAGTATAAAATGCTTCTTTCTGTCCTGTCCTGGGAGCACCCAGATTACAGGGTAAAGCACATGCATAGGCTGCCAATCCCCTTTGCAAAACCAAATCTGGGGCAAAAGTACCCTCCCCTCTGCCTTGCTCCTCCCCTTCCACTTTTTTAAAATGAAGAGATGTTTTAAATCTTGATTGATGACAAGAGCCTGTAATTTGTGTGTTTTGAGGACTGCCAGAAAATCCTTGACTTTGACAAGAATATTGTATGGGGAAGGAACGGGGGAAGATCCTTTGCTTTGGATTATACCAAAGTTTTCCACACCCCATGACCTTTCTGGGCTGCCTTTCATAATGTGCCTGGGGCTGTAATCCCCAGAGCTGAGAAACTGTCTGATAGAAAATGCTGGCCAAATGTACATCTGCAGCCCTGGACCACTGGCATGCAGTGTTGCAGGATCAGGATGGAAGCCTTGCTGGGAAGAGGTGGATTTTGGAAGCATATGTAGAGTGACCTCTTCGCAGCCTCTAAGTTGACTTTAAAGGAAGTCTGAAGTCTCAAGTGAAGAAGACAGAAATAAAACAGTCAAAATGAGAAATGGTGGTTGAGAAGAGGCAGACAAAGAAATGAAGAATTTTGAAATGAGTAAACCCTGCTTTTCTATTAGGTTTTCTTCAGCTTGGAAGTATGCAAGAAAAAGTTTGGACAGTTTGCAAAACTGTGAGTGTGTTAGTCCATCTGCTTTTACAATAATGGCTTTCTGGTATCCTCCTGTATGCCAGGCTTAGAGCTGCAGAAAGACTTTGGTGGTTGCAAAGAACCAAATGTATGAGGGAGGGTTCAGGATGATCAGTGAAGCATCTGATTTGGAGGGATGTTTGGCAGGCAGTCTTGATGCTGCCAGGACCAATTGTTAAACAGTGGTTTGCTTGAAAGGCTTCACAGGAGTGGAGTTTGGAGACAAAGGTTTCTCTGGGAGGTACAGGGCTGAGTAGTGGGCAGTTCTTGGTAAAAAAAAAGAAAAAATAGTGGATAAAGTACAAAAGGTGCTGTATTTAAGGCATTGTTTATTTGTGTTAAGGAGAACTGCTGCTGCTGCTGCATTTGCAGGTATGCATGAGTTAAGGGAATGAGATTTGATCGTGTAGAAGAAAATGAACCAGCAAAGTGTGTTTCTGTGCTCTCTGGTATCTGGCATGTGGTGAGGTGACATTTGGGTCCAAGGCTGTTACTACCCATGTCCTTCCTGCAACCCTCAGCATGAAGCTCAGCATTAACTATTGCAACAAGTTCACGATATTAGCAGTATTCTGTATGCAGATACTTCTGTGCAGACTGCTTCTCTCTGCAGAAAAGTTTGCTGAGTCCACACAAGAAATAAAAATAAGCAGGCCAACTGGGAGGATCTTTATCAAAACCTCCCAAGAGTACTCTGAGGCCTTGTTTGCTCTAACAAACCCTGTAACTAAGGGGTCTGAGCCACAATCGCTAGTGGATTTAACACACTCAGCTGCCTGCCCCATCCCTGTCCTGGAGATCCCTCCCCAGTTGCAGGGACAGCTGAAAGGGCCATGGGTTTGCTCCAGTATTGCTGCATTTCGCAACCCAGCTATCAGCTTGTACCTGTGGTGACTCAGAGCCCTAAAGCTTTGCTGCAGCTGGGAGGGAGCTGTAAGACAGCTGGGAAAAGTTGGAAAAGGGTCACAAGGTTCCTTCTTCTCTATGGGGCTGTGTGCTCTTGCCCCCAGAGCAATGCCTGGCATGAAGCTGCCACCCTGTGTACCCCCTGCCAGCTCTGGCCTACCATACTGACTCACTCCGTGTAATTCATAGCGTTATTGATTCTGCCTAACGCTCTCTAGGATTAGCTGGGAGGTAGTCATGTCCTAAATTCTTGCATTGTAAAGGGAGACTTCTATACATCAAGGCTCAAAGGTAGCTGGGAAACAGGAATTTTGCATACCAAAGGGGCCTTAGCTGGTGGATGGGTAGAGGGTACCCTTCCTCCTGCACCAGCTGAGCTACTCCACTGAGTATGTGGGTACTTTAGTGCAATAAGGAGTTGTTAGATTAGCATGGGACATCAGAGCTGCCTTTACCACTTGCAATGCAGGTACAGTTGGAGCTGAGCTTGCTCAGTTGATGCAGGGCTGCAGAAGAGCCCAACATCTATTGCTGCTCACTTTATTTGTTTTGTGCCACTGCTGTGTTCCTGAGATCAACTGTCTTCTGCAGATATGCAGGAATTTTTAGTGCCTGGCTCTGCTTGACAAGATCTGCAATGTCCATGCCTCTTCTTCTCCCACTAAGGGTTTGGGTAGTCTTAGGCTCCTTCATGTCAGCAGTGAAAATGCATGTATAATATACAAGGGCTCTGTTTAGGAATTGGCAGGAAGCTTCATTTCTGACTGCAGTGTGATGTTCTAACAGTAGGAAACACCTTTGTTTTAAGCAGGTCTCTGCTAATCTCTGCCCTAGAGCAGAAATACAACTATGGAGAAGAGCTGCTTGCTTCACAGTAGCAAGAAGCAAATTGCTGTAATCTGGGTGTAAATCTGCATTTGAGCTACTGTCTCAAAACCTGTCCAAGAAATATCTTTATGCAGCATTCAGCCTTTCTCAAACTGAGTCTTGCTGGTATCGCCGAGTGTTTCACAGAGCCCTGATGCTGGCAGATGCAGCCAGTAGTATGTTGCTCGTATGCAGTCTAGAACGTGTGATCTTTTGAAGAGGGGGGAGCTCCAAATCCCTGAGGCTCGGCCCATTATGCTATTTAAATGTGAGTTTGCCTGTTCATGCTGGCAGTGGTCGGTTCAGACTGGTTCAGCAAATGCTCTTGGCTCAGCATAGCCCAGGTCAGTAAGCAAACACTTGCTTACATTTCACTTCTACATTGTATTGACAAGATTTAAAAATCTTCAGTCTACAGCAGTCAAAACAGGGCAATCTGAATACAAAGGACCCATTAGTTCAGTGTGAAAGGGATTTAGTTACAGAATTGTGGGGATAAGAATGCAGGTAGGACTGATGGGAACACTGTCCTGAGTCCAGCAGATGTCCAGGAAGAAGGAAGAACTATTTCCTTCCATTCGGTGCCCTTTTCACAAAGACACTTCCTATTTGCCAGGCCAGTGTCCTCCTTTACTTTCTCTCTCATCCAAATACATTAATTATTGTAAGTCTTTTTCATTTGGCCTTTTATCCTTTAAGGTTGAAATGATAATCAATATTCTTCTAACTTTTTTAACTTAAATTTCTATCTCTGGCAGCACAGCTGGAGAATGCAGCCATCAATGTGACAAGAGCTATGCAGAAGTTTCACTTCACCATGAGGGTCTAAAAACCTATTCCAAGTTCCCGCAAGGCTGCAGGCTTATTTCTGTTGTGGTTTTTTGTTTTGTGGTTTGTTTATTTTTTCACTGGGGCAGCATCACCACTTGTAGAGAGGGACCTGTGCTTAGCATCTACCCTGAGACTCTCCTCCTTGGTAACCCTGCCAGAGCTGATTGCAGGAACTCTGGGGGAAGGAGGATATGCACTGCTGTGTATCTGTGTGATGTGCCTTTCCCTGACATGGAAAAGGTGTTGTTGCTTTTTCCTCTGGGCAGGGAAGGGTGGAATTGTAGATCTTAAGTTTTGCGAGTCTTGTACCAGCTGCAGTTCACTATGAATCAACTTGATCTCCAGTCTCCAAGAATGTAGGTTATCAGTGAAGCATCATTATAAGCAGGAGAGGGTATACAGTATTTTCTTTTCCCGTCTTGCACCACAGATGTAACAAAAGCCAGAGGACCCAGCCTAGCTCAGTGCCATAACACCTCTAGAAGATTAGGATTTCAAAGATATGGGAAGGGGGTCAGGGAAATGGGGACAACACAGAGGGTCAGCATTTAAGTGTTTCTTCCATTGCCTGTACTGTGTGGGGAACAAGCCCATGAAGCTCTGGCACCAGGCTTTTCTCGTTGGAGAGGCATTTCTAAATGGTGATATTTGGTTGCCTGAATTTCTGTGTAGAAGGAAGCTGGTACAGACATCCTGGGATTTGCTGTTCTTGGATATATAATGGACTGGTCCCTCTGAAGCTCAGTGCCGTTGGGAGTCCTGAATGGAGGTGGCCAGAGAGAGTCATCAAGAAGCTTGCGGAGGCCTTCTGCTCTGTTTCTGGCACAGTTCAGCAGCTCTGGGGAGATGGGTGTGGGGAGGTTGTTCTAGTTGTTACGTATTTAAGGCAGGTGGCCGTTTTAAAATGTACATTTCAATTTTGATTGCAGTTTTTTAATTGCATTTAACAGCGTCCCTGCTGGTTCTCCATTCTGCATCCGTGCAGCCACGTTCTATTGATGGCCTGTTGTGATTTCAATGGAACATCATGGGATGTACCTGGCACGTCGGGCAGCACTGGATGGAGGTGCCTTTAGCCCAATGTACCTGGCATGGTAAGCGGCAACCAAGTGGTTAATCTGCATTCTACTGCTCATAGTCTCAGCTTGTATGGCAAGGTATTCTTGCTTTGCTGCAGCCTTGCACTGACTAGAAATCACTTTGCTCTCCTGATATTAGTGCTTTCGTGCACACAAGGCCCCTACCCTTTACAGCCATGGAGATTCCCCTTCCCTGGGCAGTTTGCCATGCAGTAGAGAAGGGCCCAGCCATGTCATGCTCTCCTTGTTCTTCTACAACAGGAAAGAGAAGGGACTGGGGAAATCATCTGACTCTTTTTCTTCTCTCCTTTTTGGGCCAGGAGCTTGTAGCAGTTGAGCATGAATTGCCCACATACCCAATGTCCAAACGTTGCCGCACAGAGGTACCGAACAGGTGCTTGTGTCCACAAGCAAAGCTGTGCTGTTTCTGCAGGAGTCCTGCAAGAGCTGCTTCAGGGAGCCAGGAGGGCAGTTCTGCCTGGCACTAATTGGAATGTAACAAACTAAACAAGGGCCACTTTAAAGTTTGCTGATGTGGTATCCTCTGTGAAATGATCCTCCATTCTCCTTCTCCTTTCCATGTCCACACCTGCAACATCAGCTGCACATCCTGCTCTGTCCCGCATGTTGCTTTCTCTCCCTTCCCCAGCTTGGCAGACCTCTCCCCCTGTAACTTGACATGTTGGTCTTACCTATTTCGAAGTGAGAGATGTTCCTGTAAGATAAACAAGGGTGCTGCATCCTATTTTCTGCTTCAGCCCAACTCACAGAGCTTTTGCTGTTCCACTGCCAATGATGAAAATGCATGTTCTTGCCTCTGTTCCTGAGTTCTGCTGTCTGCCTGCTTACAGGCACTGGGGATAGGGAACTGTTTGGGCTAAAACAGTTCCTGTATTCCTCCCTATGCCTCTGCTGCTCTGGAATGTGAATACTTTTACAAGGCATGGGCTAATGACCTGCCAACTGCAGCTCCTGGAGGGAAGGTTAGTGGCCATGAAAGCCCACCTCACCTCAGGAGAGTCCCGGAAATAGGTTCTGTTGGGATGTGGGGAGAGGAAGATCAGATGAGCCAGTTAGCAACAGGAGAGCTCTCTTCCTAGTGGGATCTTCAAGTGCTCTAAAAAAGTTAGTTCATCTGAAACTGAAGGGTGCAAAAGTCATTTGTTTCAGTTTCACCCAGATCCAGCAGCAGCTGGACACAGCATTTTTAATGTCAGAAGTGAATTGGTGGGAAAGAGCAATGTAGGAAACAATTTAATTTTGTCTTGTTCTTCCCCATGCTCACTGCTGCAGTGTCTGCTCAGTGCAGCACAACTGCTTGGGAAGGTGGAGAAATAAGTAAGCAGGCCACTATCTTTTCTTAGATATATTATAACATGCACAGTAGGCTAACGATTTAATGGCTTCTAATTTGATACATCACGTCTAATCTGTCTGTTGGTTTTTATCTGCAGTACTGTTAGTTCACTGTTCAGGTGCTCGGTGTCTAGCCTTCTCATCCATCCACAAATCCTCTACGTGAAATGAGTGATTCCTTAGATCTGTTTTTGATTGATTCTTTGCTTCACTGGTGTTGCTTCTTAAAAGGTAAACAATATTCATATGCTGCAATCTATAACTCAGAGATGAAATCAAATAACACCTCCTGCCAAAGGCTGCTGAGATAACACATTTAGTATTCATTCAGCAATTACTTTTAGGAGAAGTTTAGTGATATTAGAGAGAATCAAATCTATAATGAATATGTAGATTTTATACTACTTAAAGGGGTGAAGGGATCCCTCTTCTCCAGTACTTTGGCAATCTAATTTTCTGTGATGTCCAGACTCTTTGTGGAAATTGAGAGAAAATTAAGTTTTTCTTGCCTTGTAGTGAGAGCAGCACAGGTCCTGGAGCACTCTGAGTCTTCTGCACAATCTTCATGCCCACAGGATCACAGCGTGCCCCAGGCTAGGCACAGCAGCTTGCAGTTACCTAGCTCCTTGGGCAATATTGCTTATGAAGACGCTATCAGCTTTTAGCTTGCGAAGCTTTGTTTGACGTGTGGCATCTGCTTGCAGCATTACTGTATTCTGTGATTTGTGCCCTGTATTTTCATGTCTTTGCATGTGCTGTGTCTCAGTGTCACGGATATGGTGGAGGTAGTGGAGAGCTTCAGTCTTTCTTCATTCCCTTCTCACACAAGAATATTTGAGCAGTTTCATTGCTCTGAAAACTGTCTTGGATGACTAGGAAGCAACCTGAATCTGAAAAAAAAACATGTCTAATGCATTTGTCCAAAGCCTTCTGTGATCCTGTTATAAATGCAAAGGAGTGAAATTTTGCACAGCAAATTCAATGATAAAAGTCTGTGGCCCCAGTGAGAGATCTACATACTCTTGAGGTCTGGGGTTTGTTTTGTTGGGGTTTTTTTATTATTTTTTTTAACTAGAAATGTATCTGAGCCTTTTCTGAGCCAGGGCTCCTCTGAACTGGGAGTATGTTTTTTCTATCTTTTTGCAGAAACCAGAAAAATGAAGTGTTCTTAAAAATGATACGGAGATACAAGAAATGTAAACCACTGTGATTTTTCAGGTCTTTTGGGAGCTTCTGTTGTCATTACTGGTGGTGGTGATGTTATCCAAATGTTCAGGGTTTAAGAGCCATTCTCTGCAAACTAATGGATAGCGAGGCCTTCGTAAGGCTGCACCTGCCATTTGTTTGGGAAGATCTGCTAACTTTTATGCTGGACTTAACCTCATAGTTGTCTTTGGGCCCATGCTTTCCGCTAGAAGTGAGATCTTAGGAATGCCACAGATTAAGGAATAATGCCTGCTTCTCTTTCGCTAACAAGTTTTCCAATACACCCTTCTTCCCCCACCTGAAATGCATCATTGCTAAAGAAGGGTTTGTAACTGGTCAGCTCTGGAAAACATCTGGAATGAATTTATTTTGGTTCAGGACTGAACAAGATACACAAGCCAGGTTGATGCTATAAAGCTTTTGTCAACATAGGTACGTCAGTCAAAGGTGTGTTCTCTGCCCCCTGTTGCTGTCCTGGTAAAAGACCTTAGTGAGCAATTCTGGCAAAATTTTAAACATGGAGCTCTAAACCTGGCTGAAGGCTTTGTTGCCTTGTTCCATTACAATCATTTTGTTGGGGTTGCTAAATCCATGTTACACTTCAGCTAACAAATTCAGATTTGATAGGCAGTGTTACAGTGCTTAAACCTGACCACTGCTTTTAAAATTTACTAAAGGTAATAACCTACCTCATACTTAGGTCCTACTGAACATGAATACTTCTGCAAAATTTGACATGTGAGATAAAGAGAGGTAATTTAAACAACTTGTACTAGGTTAATTTTTATGCTGCAGACATACTGAGGTTTAATAATAACATTATCTTCCCCGTGAAGGTCAGTAAAAAGCAGAACTGTAAGTCTGCTCCTGTTTCCAGGGCTTTCCCTGCAGGCTCACTACCTGTTTTCAATATAATTTAAGGCAGAAAGAGAGTAAAAATCAAAAAATATTTCCTGTTAGTAGCTGCAGCAAGCCTTGACTCTTTGCAAAGAGTTTTTGCAAAGGCTTAGACAAGCATGTATACAGAGATTTCTAGACCTCTGCTTCAAGTGCTCCATGAATGGGAAATAAGCTCACTTTTACTTCAGTAACATACTTTCTTTTTATTAGTCTGTTTAGGCAAAAAATATTGGCTGTGCTGTTTCCTTTCCTTTCCCGTATTTGTCCTTTATGGAACACTTAAAAATCATATCCAGGGATTTTGTGTGTTACATGCATGGAAAAGCACCATTGTGTTTGCAGTAGATACTGTAGCAGTATGCTGTCTCTTGCTATTCTTGAGCAGGACGCATTTATATCTATAGATGCTGTGTTATGTTGCAAACCCATGTTTTTGTCCTTCCCTATCAATATATCTCAGTGACCCAGAAGTAAGTGCTTTTACTGGCCTGACTAGATAAAAGTGGGTATTTGGTGTCTCTCTGCTGTTGCTTCTTCCTCTTAATCAGCAATTCTGGAAGCAAGCCACTAGAACCAGACGCATTGCCTGCGTGCTGCAACTCTGATGTAACTAATTACAGCAAAACTTGTTTTTAAAGTGCTCAACACTGCTCAGTGGTGGTAATCCCTGTCTCTGTCATGTTTTTGTGATGCTTCGGGGTGAATTTCTATGACAGAAACACTGTAGATGGAGAAGAAATAACTGTCTAGCATCATGGTGAGCCTGCATTTCCTCCTTCTGGCTGCCACCCTTCCTAAAGCCAGCCAGCTCTGGGAACAACATTAATGTGCACAAAGGCACAGTGGTGAATTCACCATCTCCTTGGGTTCCCATCCATTGCTGAAACAATACAGAGCAGAAAAGCAGAGCAGCCTTTTTAGCTGTGGGTTGAGGTGACAAGCCACTGAGATCTGTGTGGATGCCAAATTAGGTGCTGGTGCCCTGAACAGAGGCCACAAAATTCTCCCAAATGCAGAACCAACTACCAGGCTGATGAGCTACCGAAGTGAAGAAATGTGCCCTGTGGAAGAAGGGAGGCACCTGCTTGGCAGATCTGTTGGTAAAAGTATAAGTACCAGGATAGTCAGGCAGCAACACTGAAGGAAAAATTGCATTAGTTTGCTTTTTGGTAGTTTTTTTCATAAAGCAAAGTCTTTTTGTTGTGCAGATGATAAGTAATATTGACAGTATCAATCTCTTTTTTTTCTTGTGTACACATAGTTGACACACAGGGAAGATAATGCAGTCTAATGCTGCTTCATTTGAAATCTGATGGGATGGAGTGTGGTAATGGGACTCACAAGCAATAAAACCATTAACTGATGATGATTTTAACATAAAACTTAAGTTCTCAGTTTCTATGGATTTATGGCCTGCTCCTCCTTCAACAAGAAAAATCTGTTTCAATAGTATAATGAACTGGGAAAGGAAGGGAGTGGAAGGCTAAAGGTGGCTGGTTTATGTTTGGTATCCAATTCCTACATTTGAACCTCAGAAACTATTTGGAATCAGCCTTAACAGATAAATGCCCATTACAAGTAGTATTTGGCACTTTCAAACAAAAACTCAAGAAAAAATGTTTAAAAATTGCTCTTGGATTCCTGAATGCAGCCCCAGATTTAAATTTGAGCTTTTATGTATTGTAGTATCTACCAAACGTGCAATTACAATTAGTTCTGATAAGCCTCAAGCTATATATTTCATACAGTCCCTATTACTGGGAAAGCCAATATAAATACCTACACTAAAGTACATAGTGAATACTGTTTGGGAAATACATGAACTACACAGAGGTAACCACAATATTCCTCTCTTCCCAGTATTTCAGGGTAGAGAGACTGACTTGAGATAAGTTATTTGACTCTATCAGTTTAACCAGAACTCCTTCAAAACTAAAGCCAGGGCAGAATTAACTTAAGAAAACAGATGGTTGAAGACATTTGGTGGCATTTAGCTAACTCAGCATCCTGAATTTCAGCCAGTTCAGGGTTGATTCTAGCCCTTCATGTCAATGGATTGGGATATGGACATTGCCAGGGGGGTGGTTTTTAAAGCAGCCTTTCATACTCTTAAGGAGATTTCCCATTCACACCTCAGTGTCATTAATTCAATCTTCAATGGATTTAGTTGCTACATGTCATTTTCTCAACCCTGAAGCAGCTGGGTGTTGTAAGATTTCAACATGTAAGAGCCAAGAAACAAACTACATGTTAGAGCAGGGAAGCTGCAGTTTATGCTAACTATTTTACATGCTCAGATATGCAAATGGCAGTGAAGTAGATGCTTCTTTTTTCTTCCTTTTTTTCTTGCTCCTCATCTTCCCTTCAGATTTGTTTGGAGAGGGCAACAGCTTTCCCCTGTACCTAACTATTGATTTCCTGCTGGTACGTTTTAAATAGTAATTCCAGCCAACCATGATTGCTTTTGTCAAAAGATATTTACAAATCTGATTTTTGAAAGACTTGAATCAAATCTTAGCGTGAGAAATACTTCTCTCTGTATTCCAAGCAGGATCACAGCTTGCAGGGCTGAACATACTCAGAGCTCCTCAGTCAGTGTCATGCCTAACATAGACTGGACCACATCAAGCCAGTCTATTAAATGTAGCCTTGTTCCAACGGAAACAGCAGGTTCACACCTCTCATCCTCCTGTTTTGCAGGTGGTAAGGTGAAGGTGAAAGGAAGAGAAGGTGGAGATGGAACTGCCAAATCATGCCAAACAACTGCTACTGCAGCTGAACCAGCAACGAGCCAAAGGTTTCCTCTGTGATGTGATCATTGTGGTAGAAAATGCCCTGTTTCGTGCCCATAAAAACATCCTGGCAGCCAGCAGCATGTATTTCAAATCCCTTGTCCTGCATGACAACCTGATTAACTTAGACACGGACATGGTGAACCCCACCGTGTTCCGGCAGATCTTGGACTTTATTTATACTGGTAAGCTCTTAACGACTGACCAGCCCGGTGAACAGAACTTTAATGCTCTCCTCACCGCAGCAAGCTACCTCCAACTGCACGACCTGGCAGCTCTCTGCAGAAAGAAGCTGAAGCGGAGCAGCAAGTCCTTTGCTGGCAAGGCCGGTGGCCTTGGCGTTGGGAGATCTGCCAGGAGTCAGAGACTTTCCACTGCTTCGGTGATCCAAGCTCGCTATTCAGGGTCAAATGAGGGGTTGAAGGGCTCGCACTCAAAGGAGCTGTCAAAGGGAAAGCTCTCCGATGACGAGGTCTTCATCAGCAGCTCCAACCAAGAGAACTGTCACTCCTTAAGCAGGGGAGCCAGCAAGAACGGCGGTGGGGGCAGCAGTGCAAACGGGAGCACCGGCGACCAAGAGCTAGGCCTCGACCTGTCCAAAAAAAGTCCGTCACTCCCTGTTGCAGCCTCCCACGATGACACGCAGCACAGTGAAAGCCAGCATGGCTCTCCCCAATCTGCCTCAGCCCCCGCAGCCAACAGTGCCTCATCGTTCGACGAGTCTGGAGTTGGAGCCCCTCACAGCATGGCGGACAGCAGCGACCCCATGGAGATGGATCTGAGTGAAGAGTGCCACCACGCGCTGACGGAGAGCAGCCAGCGCAAGGGCCTCCGGCACTCGTCCCGCAAGAAGGAGTGGATCAAGAAAGACAATGCCTTTGACCGGAAGGAGGGGGGCAAAGACAGGGACGAGGGTGAAGGGCTGCCCAACGGTATCCTGCTGGGGTCCTTGTCCAAGTCTGTGGAGCGGAGTCTGGCCGGGGCCTACGGTGCAGACCTACCCTACCCGTGTAAGGAGGAGGTGGAAAATGGTAAGGAGAACAGTGATGACAGCGGCCAGAGCGAGAGCGAGAGTGGCGGCCATACCAGTGCCAACTATGTCTACCGGCAGGAGGGGTTTGAGCCAGTGGCCTATGGTGACAACCTGTATGTCTGCATCCCCTGTGGCAAAGGCTTCCCCAGCTCTGAGCAGCTCAATGCCCATGTGGAGACGCACACCGAGGAAGACCTTTACATCAAGGAGGAAGGCACGTACGGCGGCAAAGACGAAGCCGAGGATTTGTCAAACCCCAACCAGTCCTACGCCGCGGAGTCCAGACCCTTCAAGTGTTCAGTGTGTGAGAAGAGCTACAAGGATCCAGCCACGCTGCGGCAGCATGAGAAGACTCACTGGCTGACGCGGCCCTTCCCTTGCAACATCTGTGGCAAGATGTTCACGCAGCGGGGCACCATGACACGGCACATGCGCAGCCACTTGGGGCTCAAGCCCTTTGCTTGCGAGGAATGCGGGATGCGCTTTACCCGGCAGTACCGACTGACAGAGCATATGCGTGTCCACTCAGGAGAAAAACCTTACGAATGTCAACTGTGTGGTGGGAAATTCACCCAGCAGCGCAATCTGATCAGCCACCTGCGAATGCATACCTCTCCCACATAAGCCAAAGACTCCAGAATGAGCTTCGAGCCCATCCGCAGTGATTTACCTTTCTGTAGACTTGCTGCTTAAAAAAAAAAGAAAAAAGAAAAAAAACAAACAAAAAAGGGGGCAACTCCCCATACTCTGTTCAGTCATGGGAGGCCTAAACAAATGTAGCTTTAACATTTAAAAAAAAAAGTTCCTTTTTTCCCTTTTTTTAAAAAAAAGAAAGGTCCACAGCCAAGCTGATGCATTTAGTTCAACTCTCCCTCCAAATCTCGGTGATCTGGCAAGAAATACCACTCTTTTTGCACACATTGACTTCATTGCCATATTGATTATCTAGAGCAAGTAGGGGAACCATGGGGAACTTCCAGCCTCTGCGGGCTCCCCCCTAAAAAAAAAAAAAATTGTGTTACTGTCACCCTACTCGCCTCCTCTCTTAAAACCAAACTCAGCAGGGGCATTTCTTGCCATTAACAAGAAAATAAAGTACACCTTTCCAGTGGCCTGAGTAGCTGTGAAATAAAGTAGCATTGCATTCAGAAGCGCAGAAGCTCTGTCTGTGGACCATCTCACAGGGTTGGCAGCCCCTTCAGATACTGTGGGAAAGCCATAGCCATGGTGGAACCCACCACCCTTCCCCTGGGCTGGTGATGGTGGGGAGAGCAGTCTACCTAGGTGTGCACCAGCCCAAGAACTTCACTTAAAGAAACAGTGATGCCTCCCTTACCATCCCTGCCTCTTTTGGTTTTGGTCTTTATCCTCGGCACACGTAACCACACGCCACCTCTTCCCACAAAACACCAACCTCTTCTGCCTTACCCATGACTGAACAGGGACTGGATGCCCTGGGAATTTCTTTCAGTGAGCAGGGGGTCGTCTTTACTTTTCTAGTAGTTTCGTATGAATATTCTTTGCTTAGAGGTACTTGTTTTATTAAAGGAAAAACCATTGTAACGTTTATGTGAATGTTTGAACTGGAAGGTCTGAGGTTAATTCTAGGGTGGGTGGGTGGGGAGGGGGTTTGATG
>VZRW01010584.1:790451-948883 GCA_013398125.1 Aegotheles bennettii
TTGATGTAGGCTGGACTTGCTACAAGTTCCTTAGGTACTTTTTTATTATTTTTTATTTTATTTTTTTGTGTGTGTGTATGTTTTTAGCTTTCCTCCCTCACTAAAGAGCGAGTCTGTGTGGACAGACTTGTTACCTTTGCTACCTCTTGAATTCATGAGAACAATAAGATGGTTAGTGAAAGATTAGGCATTTTTTTCTCTTATTGTAAGTAATTAAATGTATAAAAGTAGAAGCTAAATTAAAGTTAAGGGATTTTTACCACCCCGTCCTTCCATCAAAAGTCAGCTAGAGAAATGTTATAGCAAAGCTTGGCCAAAGACAAAGCAAAAAATATGTTTGAGCCAGAGGCTGGGCTGGCTGCTTGGACTGGCTCATTCGCCGTCTCTTGGCTGTTTGTAGTCACTTTTAGATAAAAGAAGAAAACTTCTCTGAGCTTTTTGGGCCCTTTCCAGCTTTGTTTATTGAATCTGGATACTATGGGGAGGGGAAAATGTCCCCCTCATCTTCCACTCCCCCAGCACATCTGGGTCAGTCTGTAAACACCTGGCAGGACAGAGGGTGAGGGCATAGCAGCCTATAATTTACTAGAATCCAGAGTGCAATAAGGTGGGGGAGAGGAGGAGAAAGCAAACCAAAGTGTTTCATATCCTCCCTTTTAGACAATTTAACACACGCACAAAAAAAAAAAAAAAAGAAAAAAAAAGAAAAGAAAAAGAAACAAAATGTTCTTGCAACATCTGCATAAGACATCACAGCCAACAGCTGCTATTGGTTTAGGAGAGAAGACAGAGAACTTAGCCCACTGATTCTTGGCCCCCTTGACTTTGTTGGCATGACCTTGTGGAAAGCTATGGCTTATTTCAAGCCTCCCGTGACTGTGGTGGTAAAAATTCACAGCCAGTAGAATCATCCCTTCTGAATTGAGTAAGGTTTACACTTGTGTTTTTTCGTTTGGGTTTTTTTTCCTCCACTCAAACCAGTATAGTCTCTATGCGTAAGGTTTACCAAACCTCACGTTTTGTCTTTTTTTAAAAAAACCATTTTTTTAAGTTTTGACCAAAAAAAAAAAAGGAAAAAAAAAGAAAAAAGTGAGCATGTTTGACTAAAACAAAGAAATATAAGCTTCATTTTCTATTGGTTTTTGTTTGTTTGTTTGTTTTTGGTTTGTTTTTTTTTTTTGTTAAGGTAGACTAGTCCATAAGAAGTTTTTGGGTCAATCGATTGAACTGAGGAAACTGGAATCCAGGCTCCAAGCAATAGACAACCCAAAGGCGCTGAGCCTTGGCCTGGTGTCACATTACAGGGAACACGCTTGCCCCTCTCGCCCGCCCAGCTCCAGTGGGCTTCTCCCAGTGCCATTGTCTGCTTGCTCCCAGACGCCTGCGAGCTGCGGCACGTGAGAGGGAGCATGGACTTCCGTTTTTTTCTAATTGTGCTGAGATGTGCTGTTTTCTTTTGGGGGGTTAGGTGGGTTTTTAGTGTCTTTAGCACTTCCACATTTTGAATATATATTGAATTCTTTTTTCCTTGATTCTTTGCCAAACCCCCCCTGAGAATGTCCCCAGAGTAGATTTTGGGGAGACCAGGGAAGGCCTTGCCATCTACCTTTTTCTCAGAGCAGATCTCAGCAGGGCTCAGGGACAGCCGTGCAAGATTAGTTCCTAGGCACTTCCACTGTGCCTTTACCTTCCCTCCAACCATCCTAACCCTGAGCTGAATCCCACACTGGCTTGGGCTGCAGCCAGGGCAGGCTCCCCTTGCTGCCGGCTGGCTACGGACCCATCAAGTCCAGGTTTCAAAACAATTTTTAGCTCCCTTAGTGAGAAGGGCATGGCCGGGGATGAGCCCTGTGCCCCGCTGAAGGGTTCCCTTACTCACTTGTGGCCCTGCAGTTTGCTGAGACAGGTCTGCCACCGTGGTGGCACACAGCCAGCAGTGGGGACAGCAGGTGGGTGTCTGTGCAGAAGCCACCCTTGGGACAGCAGTGTAAGCTGTGACTGACTGAGCCAAGCCACAGAGCAGCCCAAGGTGTGAGGAAGCAGTGAGCTCCTTAGCGGGCCTCTCACTCCACTCCCCTGTCACAAGCAGATGTGGGGGTGATGTACCCTCTCCCTCAGCCTCACTGCTCATTTGCTTCTTAAGCCTTGAGAATCACATCATTGAAGTTTCAGGACCCAATGCTATTTTTAAAAAAAAGATCATTTTGGAGCGTCTTTTTTTTTTACTTTATCCCCTCCCCAGCACTTAAACCATACGACATAAAGTCTGTGTACAGCAAGAGTATTGTACAAAAGGAAATTTTGTTCTTTTTTCAAGTAGCTGTGTAAAGTTGTGTTCCATAGATTGAGTAAACAACATTTTCCAAATTGTGACAGTAATAATGAATAACGAATAATACTCAAAACTTCAGGGACTGTTTCAGGCCTGCTTGGGGCCTAAACACTCAACTGCATTTGTACGACATAGTATTGTATCAAACATTTTTCTGTATTTTAATGAGAAAGCAGAACACTAGTTTCATATTTAAGATTTTAAGAGTTTTAGGGTGGGGGGGAGGGAGATGCATTTTTGTTTTTTGTTTTGTTTTTTATTTTTTATTTTATTTTAATTTTTTTTTTTTAAATACACAAAGAGCCTCAAGAGGAATAAAACAATTTTAAAACAAACAAAAAAACAAAAAGAAAAAAAAAGAGGCCAGGCAGCTTAAGTATATGCTTTAGTCACTTAGTTCCAGAATGTTTTCGGAATAACAGGAAAAAAAAATAAAATAGCAAAAGTTGTATAAAAGAATAAAGAAGCTCATACCCAAATTCACAAGACTATTTTTTAAACCAAAGCACATTTGAATGAGTATGGAACCTCACTTGGCTCAGAAAAGTACTAATATATTTATCTCATTGTTTACATAAACTTTTACAGTTTCAGACCTCAACAGATCTAGGGGCCAGTCAAAATTAATCTTTGCTTTTTCCATTGGTTTGTCTCTGAAGGCTACGCTGTGCTCCCCAGCTTGGGAGGGGAGATCTGTGTCGCAGCCTGAATTCCAGCACTGCTCGGGGAGGGTGGGGAGAGGGAGGGCAATTAGAAATATGGCACGTAGATATTATTTTTTTTTGTCTTCAACCCATAAGAGATGTTGCTGGGAGTGAGACCCAGGTAGTATTGCAGAGGCATTCCAGCCCACCTCTTCCTCAGAGGAGTTTGAGGGTATCAGAGGGTAGAGAGAGATGTGAGAAGCTCTAGGGATAGAGAAGGATGTTGTCAGAAGATGGTGGGAGCTGCTGTACCCAGCACATCTCCTTAACATTAGCCATGGGGAGCTGGGCTGAGCTGTTTTCCAATCCTTTACCACAAGACTTCCAAAAACAAATTCTTGGGAAAAAACCTAAAAGCCCAGCTCTGTGCATTTGGGGGAGTTCGCAGGAGCCACAAAGATCACAGAAGGCACCAAAGAGCTATTGACACGCAGCTTCTGTGAGGCTTTGTGGCTACTGACGTGGAAGAGGACACAACTGAACTGCCCCTCTGCATCAGGCAGGGGCTGTGGCAGAGGTGGCTGATCTCCCTGCGGTGACTTGGGTAGCTTTAATGGTCTGGTGTGAGGGTGAGAGCAAGGGCACCCAACTGCCTTCTCCTGTTGAGAGCCATGCTGGGGCCTGAGCTGTACTGTTCAGACCATCTGAGCCACCTTTTAATTAAACGGCTGGATCGATTCACTCCAGACCTTAGTCATGTGCAAAGAGCCCAACCAAAACTCCTAAAGCTTTCTAGGTGGAAGCCTAGGCTTGGTTTGCATGTTAGAACAGTCTAAAGATGACCAATGAAGATGGTTTGCTAAAATACCGCTGAAGCCAAAAAAAAAGAGAAAAAGATTAAAAAAAAAAGCTCCCCATTATTAGTCTTGACCCTTTGTAGCTTTTACCTTCTACACCAAAGCCACCTCAAACATTTGAGGGGGGGCTGATGGAAAATGAAATATTAATTTTGCCTGGTCTTAATATCTAACAAAGATGGTGCAAACACTATTTGACAGTGTTGTTTTTGTATCAATATGTATGTGCAGTAATGAATGTATTTATTTCTCAGATTCTGTATGCACAGTTTTGCAATGTAATTCAGAAAGTTGCAAACACAAAGATGTGTCCGCAGGGTCTTCTCTACAGGATTTCAAAAAAATGAAAAAAATATATTAAAAAAAAAAAAAGAATCTCAGAGACTCTCAGCATAGCCATAAACCATAACCTGTGAAGACAATACAAAGACTGGACTTTTGTAGCTTTGCATAGAAGAGGAATTTATGTTTTGCTGTATTTAAATGTTTCCATTTACAATGTCACTCTGTTAAGATTCCTGTTTTGTTTGGTTGTTTTTTTTTCCTCTCTCTCGTGTGTGTGGAAAGCATTGTTTTCAAGCAGTGCAGGTTCAAAGTCTGGGTTAGCAGTATTTTACCGTGTCGCTTCAGTTCTGAAAAGCAGGAGTGTGGGTCTTGACCAGGGAAACATCCAGCGCACTCAGTGAAACAACACAAATTCTGGGGTGACTGCTGGCAAAATCTGGAGAAGGTAAAAGTCATCAGAGGAATGGTTGTGTGCTTCTGTTTGTAGCTTGTGACGGAGACAAGTCTATTGTCCTGCCTGAAGGACGTAGCTCCTTTACTGAAGTCCTCCTCATCCCCCACTCACTGTTTACTGTGGTAGCAATAAGGATCTCAAGAGTGGGGAGCCAATGCCTAAGACAGCTAGAGGAAGCTTCGTGCCAAACCCAACAGCCTCTGTGCCAGCTTGTGCTGGGCCTTGCAAACTATCCTGAAGCATCAGAGTCCCTGTAGCATAAGGTGGTCAGAGTCCCTGGGAAAAGCTGTTCTTCACAAAACTTCTTGTTCCAGTACTAGTGGAGCTAGTTGTGGACCTGCTACAGCCTTACAAATTAGCATGAAAAAAGGATGTTTGTTGATTTCTGGGTATTTGCCAAATTCAGAAACCTTTCTAATCAGCTGTGCTGGAGTTAAGGGAAAACCAAGTCAAAAACAGAGAAAAAAGCTCCCCACATTTTGAGTTTGAGAGGCTTTAGACGGTAAACATCTAGCTCTCCCCTGACAGCAGAAATGCTCATCATTGAGATTCCATGTTTGAATAAACATTTGTTTAAGCAAGTTTAAAATCTAAATGAGCTCTGAGCTATAACTCTTGAATAATTAAATAGACTTCTAGCACGTTTTCTCAGTTTTTGTTTAAACTTAATGATTTGCTAAACATCAACAAAGCCTCTCCATTTACTGTAAACGCTTTCTTCTCGTAAGCTTACTCTTGCACTCCAGAACTGGCCATGTTCTTGAAAAAGAAAATTTGGAGGTTGCTTTCAGTAGCTGAAAGTAGCTTGTCGCAATGTTAAGTCCCATGATACTTCATTGTCCTGATTTTAGTGCAGGAGACAAGTGGCCAAGTAGTAGCTGATTCTCAGTCCCTTTCCACTTGTATTTTGCATTTTTCAGAGTAGGGTAAGAAATTTCTCCTTTGATGATTTCCCATTAGACTCAGTAAATTTGCTGCTTTCTTTGTAAAAGGAAAAGATTTGGGATCCCACGTGAGGCAGTTCCAGCTCTGCTGTAAGGCTCCTAGCTGCAGCTCCTAGTCAGGAAGGCTTCCTTGTTTCAGCCCTAGTTCATCTCATCACAAAGAATTGCTATTTATTCTGCTTTCTTTATTTTAACTAACTGGATTCAGAAAAACTGAAACGTAAGTTTAGAGCTAGAAATGCATTTTTTTTCAGTTGCCTCCCATCACCATCCCCTTCTTCCCCTCCTTCCCCAGTTTTCTTAAGCATTTCAAAGCCCGTTGTTGAACACATAAGGATCAATGGATCAGTGTTTTCTGAGCAGAGCAGACCCTGTAGGATGCAGTAGGGAAGGTCTAAACCAGAATACTTCGTGCTGCATTTGCTGGCAGTTAGGGGACACACTTCATGGGTCTTGCTTTTCCTGAGGAGTGGGACATTTTTATAAACTTTTCATTCACAAGTTACCAATCGAAGCACATAACACAACTGTTGCTCTGACTTCCACAGGAGTTTTGACTGGCTGGGGATAACTTTTCTATGAGGAGAGGATCTTGTTCTGGCTGCATGGATATTTTTCCCCATTTTATTTTAATATTTTAAATACAACTGAACAAGGGATGTTGCATCTCTCTCTTTTTTTTAATTTTAAGCCTTAACTATCAAGTCAGTCTAGAAGCCCTGGATGTTTCCTGCAGAGGGAGAGAGGAAGGGAGGGCAAGGGAAAGGCCGACATTCCTGCTGCAATGTTCTGTTCATTTCCTTCAAGAGCTTGAATTCAGGTCAGAGCCACACATAGATGTGGCTTCAACTCAAGTGTCATATAAAAAGATACAGAAATTATAATATGATCTCAGCATTCAGAAATTTGCAGTCTTAATGTACAGTGATGAGAAACTGTTATTTTATGATCTTTTCATTAAAAGCTTGATTGAAAAATTACATCTTTTGCTCTAGAGTTCACCTTGTTCCTATAGCTGATTCTCTCCATGTTTTCTCCTCCCTCATTTATTCTTGCCCAGATCTGAACCAGCTACTTCACAAAGCAGACCCTCCCTTCTCTCCAAACACACACACAGCCTGAAGAGCCACACTTTTTATGCACTTATGCACTTTGCTCATGAGCCAAAATCCAACACTCAGTAGAATATAAGAAAGGATGAGCTGCATGGGCCAGGGTGGCGTACAGTGAATACGCAGGCAATGGATAATGGAGGAATCATCATTTCACCTTTTTTGTTGTGACCCTGAGCGAGTTGAGGCTGTTTTTGAAGAGTTACCCCTGGTTTGTCCTCACCACAGTTTGAAAGCAGTCTCTGTCAGAGGCAGTAGATGGTAGATGGACCTGCCGATCCATAAATCCCTTCAGTCTAGCTGAGCTGTAAGTCTTAGCTACTGGGCACACCTCTGAGGAGCAGAGAAGCAGCTGAGGCAGAAAAGTTTCCTAAAATAAATCATGGTTCTCCATCCACCTGTGGTGCAGGTAAAACAGGAAATGCTTCCAGGGAAGATGGCTGTAAGTGATGACAAAACACCCACTGCAGATTTCAACTTCTCAAATGGTAAGATCCAGACATTACTCCTTGGGCAGGTTAAATGTGACCATAGCAAAAATAATTAAGATTTCCTTGGCCTGGGTTCTTAACGGTGTTTGCTGGTTCCTAGGCCAGCTTTTTGGATCTAAGGATCCTTCAATAAAATACCTGTTTAATGGAGACAAATTAAGCATCTTCACCATAATGCAAGAGCCAAGCAGAGTATTTTACACTGTCTTGCTTTGTAACACTACTCACCACCACAGTTTTGCTGTTTCTCCCAGAGCCTGTTGTATTGCCTTAATATGCAGCAGAATAACCCTGATGTTGAATTAATGTATTTCCTTTTTCTTCTTCTTCCTTTTTTTTTTTTTGAACACAATGCTGACTATATTTTAAAGTGACTGACTGAAGGAGCTTCAAGTTTAGTCAGTTTTCTGACAGGTTGCGAAGTCAGCAGCACTGGTAAGAAAATAATTTTTGTTTGTCCTTGGAGATGTGTTTTACCCAGCAAGGTTAAAGAGAAGGACAAAAATGAACAGAAAAAACAGATTATGAGCTACAGAAAACCAGCAGCTGTTTTTCAACAGCTCAGATGTGCTAATGAGCCTGTACTCTTCTCCCAGCTACCAGGGACTTTTCCTTTTTCTCCTTTTTCTCCTTTTTCTTTTTTTTTCTAATTTCTTCTGCAAGTTTTTGCTTCCTGGCACCCACTTCTCTGTGGCATAAGTGGTTTCCAGCATAGTTAATAGATTGCATGTTCTATTTTACTTTCTTTGCTGTGGTGAGCTCCTTTTCATCTTGTAAGATCCTGTGACAACTATACAAAACTCCTCATATAATAACTCACAACTGAAATGCAGCTGCCTCTGCAGTGGAACTGAAATATGTACAACTGAAGTGCAGAGCGCAGGATGTAAAGGATACCAGATATGTCTGGAATGCCTGGGAATTTGTCTTTTCTTCCCTCTGCTTTCATTGCCCCCATTTATTGGTAGGACTTCTTTTTCCCAAACCCACACTTGCTTTCTCTCTATTACCCTTCTCCCTCCTGAAGAGAAAACAGGCATCAGGTCAAACCTTTGAATGACAGGTTTGGTTTTTGCTTTCCTGCAGGAAATATAATTTCATCAAAATTGGAACTTTTCTATGGGAACAAAACTTAGAATTTTTTAAAATGAAATTTTGTTTCAGACACTGTTGAGGTCCCATTTGGTTCCTACAGATGCAGAATGTTTGTTTCATGAGAACTCTTGATGACTGATATCACATTAAGAAGTTAAAAGGGAAGAACAAGTTTTTAAAAGAAAGAAAAATTCAGGTCAGTAAAAGCCAAAAGACTAGCACTCCACTTTGCAAATTATTTGTAAAATATGCCTTCATCCTGTTTTGTATTGAAAATAAACTTTGAAGCACTGGAGGTTTTATCTGCAATAATGACAAATTTTCAATAGCTCTGAGGATGCTGAAGCTGTTACCAACTATTAATTTTGTTTATCTATCTGGGTTTTGTTTGTCTGGATGCACTACAAAGTTGCTCAGGTTTAAACAAATTGATTTTGTGTGCACTTGTGCAAAGCCTGCTGTGTACCAAGTTCTGTGTGACCTGGCTTAAATCAGCAATAGCTAAAGCCAGTGCGTTCACCTTAGCAAAACTCATTGTTCTTTGGCTCATTCTTCTCTTGAGCAGTGGGAGCTGCCTCCTGTAGTCCCCCATAAGCTGCACCTCGAGAATCCAACTGAAGGGGCTCCCAGGGGAGAGGCTGGGTGCTGTCACCAGAGCCATTAGGTCCCTCACTCCTTCCATGTGGTGTACGCATAGTCTTCAGCTCCCAACGCAGGACTGTGGGATTCTTTATGGAAGGAAGCAAACTACCTAAAACATAAATAATGCAATGGTTGCATCCAGCTGGGAGCCTAGCCCCTAGGCTGCAGATAAAATGCTGCTTTCATCCATCTCTGTACATCAGTGTTTGTCTCAGGCCACAGTGTGCTTCTGCTAACGCCACTGTTTCTTGGTGTTAATTTCATTAAGGCCATGTTCTTCCAGCATCTGAAACCAACGCCCATGCTACCCTTCACCTTGAGGTACCTGCATTACAAACCTTGGCATGGAGGCCCAAAAATACTCCAAAGTTTGCTCTTTGATCCAAAAATTGCTTCCCTTTGCACTCATTTGGGCACTGCTCTTGCCTCAGTTCTGCAGTTTCGTCCCTCCTGTAGATCACCACACCACATCTTCCTTCTTTTCCTTCACAGGCTCTGTGTCAGTGATCAGTTTTGGTTGTTTTTTTCCTCTGCAGCTGTGCTGTGTCTTAGTGATGAACACTATTGGAAACTGCTGCAGAGCAAGCTCTGAATCCATATGTTTCAGCTCGGTAGGTTGAGCCAATTGTAAGAAAGAATGATCTCCCTGCAATTACAGTGCATCCATAGCTCCAATACTATAGAGTGGGAAACATTCATCATACTGTCTTCTGCTGTTCCAGGTGCTAAGAAGAGGGGCCAATGTAGCTGGTATGTATCAGCCTAGGAGGTGATTGATGGTCCTCTGCCTACTTCCTTTGCTTTCTGCCTCCTCACCATTTTGCCCCTTACCTTAGTTTCTCGCTTAATACAGAGAGCACTGGGATAGGAGAGATGTTGTGGGGCTCTCTCAGCAGGAGAGGATCATTTTTTTGATAATTTGGCTCTGAAGCAAAGGCCTAATTCTCCCTCTGCTCTAGTCCATCCTCTCCTTTCTGTACACAAGAATTGGCTTTAAAAAAAACAGACAGAATCCCACGCCCCTTGCCTCTGGATTCAGACTCAGCTGCCACATTAAAGCTACAGGTTCATTTACATTTGGTTATGGATTTTGAATTTGATAAAAATCAAGAACTGTTCCAGAAGCCTGACTTGAAGCAAGCAGCACTTAAGGCTAGTAAAAACATGACACAGCCTTCTCTTGATTTCAGAAGATGGTGGTGGCAGAGCAGATGCTAGCTCTAAGGTTTTTTGGTCAGCCTCCCTGCACAGCATGTGTGTGCATTGCCTAGTTGTTTGGTGTGCACCTACTCCCCAGGACAGTGCTGAGGATTCAGACACAGGAACCTGGCCAGACTACATAACCACATCCCCTGGTTGTGGCCACACAGCCAGCACTTTATGAGCACTAGGCAGGAATCGAGCTCCATACCCAGGCAGATGCTGCTTCTCTGTAGCCCTACAGATCTGTGTGCCCAACCGATCAAATGCCATCTGGGACTGGCCAGACAGATCTGACCACAGCACAGTGGAGGAGGCAGCATCACCAGGTGTCACCTCCCAGGCAACTGTAAAACGTGCAGAAGCTCTGGGTTTCCAGCCTTGTCACAAGGGGCTCTCTCTACCCCACCTCCTGGCAGCAGTCTCTTGCCAACTCCAGCTGGTCCCCTTGCCACAATAGCAGCCAAAGGCCAGCCAGGGAAGATTGCACAACCAGGCCTTGATCTGTATTTTCCACTGCTCAGCCAGCAAACCTCTCCTTTTTTCCAGCACAGCTGTTTTCCATCTCTGCTCAGGAAACATGCCCTGTTTTTGATTCCTGGGTCTTTGCTTTATGAAGCAATCATGGGCAGGCTGTCTGGGTGGAACGGGTCACAAAGTGGCTGTGGGATAACTCTGGATTCTGAACGCCAACACAGAACAAAGGGGAGCTTTGCCAAGGCTCAGGTGAGCCTGGGGTCAGCACACAGACAGGCTACTGACGCAAGCACGAACGCAGGGTTTTCTTTCTCTGGACCATGGTGTTTGAAATCCCCCCCTCCCTTTTCCTCTCCTGCCTGCTTGCCACAGCCTTTCCCTTGTTAGATCCACATTTCACTAACAACGGCGCGTGCATGGGTGATGGTATCACTTTTTCGCTACAACTAACTCATGCAAAACTCCTAGACCATGGTGGCTGTCTCTTCTTAAGCCACCAGCCCCGTGTGGCTAGGTTAATAAGCTGCCAGCTTGTCCCCTTCTAGGCTTTTTGCTTTATGGTATCACAACACACAGCTGCAGTGTCATAACTTGCAGCCCTGCGATTAAAAACACTTGGCCCACTGTGCAAGCCGAGGATGGTGGGGTGGCAGCCAGTGGGTGGAGGCCCAGGATGAAGCACAGACCCTAATGTGCTCCCCTCAGGAACACCAGCAGCCAGAAACACCCTGGTGTTGCACTTCTTGGCTCTCTCTCCAAAACGCTGGAAATTAGCCAGCTCCCCAGTCATATCGACCTGGAAATTAGCGAGCTTCCTCAAGGGTTAAGGCATTAATGTTAACACCATCTATATTAACTAAAAATAATATGTGTGCAAAAAGGGCTGAGTTACAGCTGTTACAGGAGTCATACCTTGGCTTTTCCGAGTCCTTACATGTGAAGTGTGGTCCTTTACAGAAAAGGTCCATAAAGTGTCTTTTAGACTGGAATGGGTAGAAGGGGCAGTTACATTGAACAGCCCTGGAGCTCACAAAGATGAGCTCCAGAGTGGGCTTGGAGATCACCAAGGGCAGAACGAATGGTGGAGGAGGCTGATCACTTCTCTTTTTCCCCACAAGGGCAGGGCTAAAAAACAGCCTGGGCACCATCATCAAACTGCCTGGCTGTGCCTCTAGGTAGAGGCAACAGATAGAAAAAGAGAAGGGAAGCAGAATTCCACCTTCTTTTCTTTTACAAATTTACATTTGACAGTTCCTGGCCACTCTAACTGGTTTAACAGTGTCCACACAAAGGACTTAACTGCCATAAGAGAAAGGATTCAAAAATCCCTTCATTGAATCGTTGCTGTCAACACATAAGCCGCAGCCTGCAGCAGCAGCAGTTGATGTGTGGGCAGCGACTAGGGAATCTTCTGCTATAGCTTGTTCTCTGCTTTTAGTGGGAGTCTTTGTTTCAAGGCTGGGGGTGCAGGTGGGAGCTGGAGGATGGGAAGGAAAGCCTGCAGGCCCAGATGTCTCTAGCAGTGCGTTGCAGTCCTGCCCAACAGAGAGATGCAGCCTGCTCTTCCAGTCTCAGGTTTCTTCTGAGCAGAGCATGCCACTCACACCAGCTTATGCAATAGCAGTTTAGGATGTGTACAAACACTGGCAGGAGGGAGATCTGTCAGTCCTTCGTGTAAACTCTGACCTAGCCTGGCTTCAAGCCACTGATGGCAGTGGTGAGGTATGTATACGCCAGGGCTCGTCACACACTCACAGTGCAATTAACCCTTCCCGACAAGGTCTGTGTGGCTCCTCCCGTGCTTTCCTTGATATGTGTATACACAACAGCCTAGGAGTGCTTTGTCCTACCTCTTTCATTGATGGCAGCAAAGGTGAATCTCCATTATTTTAGAGAGCATTTAGCTTCATCTCCTGAACTCCTTACAAGATGGGTATTCTTCAAAACTTCCTGACCACTGCGAATACTTTCTAAAAACACATATTAACCTCCCTTGATTTGGCTGGAGTGCCTGCCTACTCTCATTACACTTTTGCCCTGCACAATACTATTCTGCAAACTATCATGCTACAGAAGACCTATGACCACAAAGTCCAGGCCAGTTCCTGGTCCATAGCAAAACTGTAATACAAGTAAAACAACAATTTTCAGATGGATCGCCCTTTTTGTCAGCTTCAAGTAGCCCAAGAGTGGCTCGTGCATGGTCTGTGGGGCACATCCTCCCAGCAGCATGGCCCTTTCACACCCTAAGAACCAGTGAAGCAACATTCTTGAGCAACAAAGGGAAGCATGACACAGTGGCACAAAAAATGAACTTGTTAAACTTCTTCCACTGCCATGTTCTTTCTGCCGGACTCCGATTTAACTTTATCTCCAACACTAGTACCTTGCTCTTACCTTCATTCCCATTTTGTTAAGTCATTTTTACATGTACATTTTACTACAAAACAGTTGTTTTCTTTTGCACAAGGCTTATTCCCTAAAGAAGCTTAAGGAAACGAAAGACTTGCTTCGTTTTGATGCCAAAGGTAAATTTTTTGAATTTCTAAACAAGAAACGACATACCTTTCAAAAAGCAGCTTTCTTGGGGTTGCTTTTGCCCTGAAAACATATGCACCTGGAAATTCCAGTGCTTGAGTGAGGCTATAGAAGATCAGTGCATAAATTTTGTCGCTGCACTTGGGAAGGTAGAAGATAGTGTGGATCCCATGCTCTGTGGCTTCAGTTTTCCCTAGAAATGACAATAAAGAGTCAGCACTGAAACGTAAGAGACACTAACTAAAAGACACTAACTAAAAGACAATGCTTCTTTGCCTCTAACAAGATCTCTTGAACAGCCTTCCTCGACATCCCAGTAGAGTTGGCTACTGAGATATTCAGAAAGGTGATGCTTTGACAACCTGATCTCAAATCATGCAGTATACCAGTATAGGTAAGAGATCTTCTAATACTGCAGGAACAATGTGTGCCATTCAAGCTGATGGGCCTGAACATGTATTAACCATGCAGTGGGAGGGAAAATTTCAGAAAAGGTCCTTTACATCTACAAGCCTTTGATCATTCATTTAGCCTTTTGTTCCTTGGTACCTGCTACAGTCAAAGCACTCCACCAGGCAGCCGAGGGGATGGCTGGTTTAGAAGTCTGCATAGCAATAAGGAGAACTAGCAAAGCTGTGTCAGGTTGCTCTAGGCCTTATCCAATTGAGTTCTGAAAATCTCCAAGGATGGAGCTTTCTTACACTTGCTGGGCTGCCTGTTCCAGTGCTTAACCCACTCCCACTGTGAAATCTTTTTCCATCTATCCAATTGGATAGGTAATTCAGTAAGCTGAGGGGTTTGTCTAAAATGCCAGCATTATACTTTCCTCCCTAAGTTGACATGCGGAGGCTCCAGGCCATCAGGAAAATCACACAGTGACAGCACTACAAAGGGAGCCTGCAATGTAATTATGTATGGGCACACAGGCTGGAGGGGCCCAGGGGCCTGGAGATGAAAAAAAGACATGGTAACTGGCTAGGCCTTGCCTTTGTTTCTCAAGGCCTGTGCCAACTGTGCTGCCAACCATGTGTGCTGTGCACATTAGGTAATGGTCTGGAAAAGCATTCCCTCTAGAGGCATGTTCTGTGTTCGTGGTCTTTGCTGCTATGCAGCCAGCCAGCTCTCCTTCCAATTCCTTAGCGTTGTGAGCCTGGGACTGTGAAGGAGTCAGCTCATGTAAGGGCTGCAGGAACAGTCATCATCTTGTTCAACTCGTCAGCTTGCTAAGGAGTGGCACTGTGCAATGCTGAAGACAGAAGCAGGGCACAGATCCTGAGTGGCAGGTGCCATATGACACAGAGCAAGAGAGGGCCTGGGGAGATCCAGAATGCTGAAAGCAACAGATGCCCCTCTTCATCTCTTAGGCTAGCGGAGTCTCAGTGCTTTATTTGCTTTTACAATTTAAGTGATAGGGAAATCCATATTTAGAAAGTGACAATAGGAGGAATTCAGTTAGTGCCACCATATCTGCATCCACTCTGCTTTCAAGAGTACTTAGGGCCTTGCTTTCCTCTGACAAATGGGTGAAGGGAGAGGCCAGGGACTGGACATGTATTCAGTTTATTCTCCTGGCTTTGAAAGGCTTAGTTATAGTAAGGCTGAGAGCCAAATGCAACTCTGTTTTGAGCCGTTCCTTCTCCTCCCTCACTAAAGAATGATCTTTAAGCTCTGGACCCTCATCTCCACCCAAAATGACTGGCCTGATTTATTTTATGCCTTTTTGTTGTTTCCTTTTAAATCACTCCTAAGCTAAGCTTTTGTTTGCCAAGTTTTCAGCCTGGAGCAAATTTTTACAGTCGAATTACAACCTCCTTTCCTTCCCCTTGAAAAAGAGGTGTTTTTCTGGATATGCTGCTGTCCCACCCATTACTCACCTTGCTGCTTGGAGGCAGGGGAGATGACAAGCTTTTTAAATATCAGTATCTCCAAATTCGGTGTTGCAGGCATGGGCATACATCTGGTTAAACCATTTCCCTCATATCTTGGCTCAAAATCCTTGGCTGAAACATCTCACGGCAGTAGACATGTCCAGGGAACTGAGAGGCAGGGAATAAAGGAGACAAAGTGGTTAGGTTTCTCAGAAAAGGAATGGTTGTGGGCTGGAATATAAAGAAATGCCAGGACTTGAGAGTCTGCTCTCTCAGCACGTTACAGGGTTTTGACTCTTCAGGGCAGCATGATGCTAACCCATACTTTAGAAGCCCCCTCTAAAGCACAGGCTGCAAAAAGCAGAAGACTGCAGAGACCAGTGCCTTCCACTGAAGGGAGATGGTCTGAAAAGGTACTGTGACCTGGGGCTTCGAAGGGGCTTGAACACTTCTTTTCCTCAGCAATTTCAGTTTCCCCACTTAGAAACCAGTGAAATCCTGAAAATCCCTGCTCAGCTGCCAAAGAATTCTTAACGCTGATTTTGAAGCCAGGAAGGTTCTGGAGAAGACATTTCAAAGCAAGCAGCTTCATTTTCCCAACTGCCTGCTTTACCAGTGGGATCGAGTCCCTTGTGCTTACTCAGAGCATGCCTAAAAATGTTATCTGGGCTCTGGGATGGAGTGTGGGAGGGCGTAAATGGGACAGGAATAAAACATATTTGGTGGGGAATTCCATGTGGATGTGTCAGATCATGATTGAAAGTCCTTCACTGGATTACAGATGTTTCTTGTACAGGAATTGATGCTCTGTGTTATAACCTTTTATTATTTTTATCAACTTATTTCCCCTCCTCCCACAACATCACTCAACAAGCAGAAGTCACGTCTCTCACTCCAGGTAAATTGCCTGACTTTCTACCATGCTCCCTCCTCCAAGGAATTGCTCCATATTAGGAGACACCATAGTGTAAATAAGGACATTTTCACAGACATAGACATTGGCAGCAATTTATATGTTTGCTCAGCTTTACACTACCCTGTGCACAAGTCTTCTAGAAAGGCTATTGACTGGGAAGCAGAACAACCAGCATTCAGCACAACAAAAAGGCCAGTTCTGGTATTGAGCTCCTCTGCAAGGAGGGGAGATGGACCCAGAACTAACTCTGAACTTAGTGGCAGCATCAGATGTGGAAAGCCATGCAAGACAGTGCACCTCACATTCTGAGAAAGTCCAGGGATAAAAAAAATCACATGGCAAAATGGATCTCTTGCTTTCCCCTGTGAGTCAGAATCTAAGTGGGAGAAAGTAAGAGAAGCCTCTTCCTACAGGCAAGCACTGTCCAGGGAGTCACAGAAACTGAGGACAGAAAGGAACCTTCTGGTTCATCCATCAGCTTGCTCCAAGGCAGATCAGTTCCATCTGCCATCCTTGACTGTAATTTTTATACTCTTGTTTTAAATATTTCCTCCATAGACCCCACAGCCACATTTGCACCTAATGACAGGGCTTCATTAGCTTTACTGCTATAAAGATTTTTCCCAATGTGTCACTGTAGTTAAAAATCTTGACATTTTGTCCTATATGCCCTGGATACAGAGAACAAATTATACCCATCCTCCTTGTATTACTTGTATTGTCCCTCCAGCCCTTTACTACTTCATGAGCTTATCACACTTCTCCTTCATTCTTCTTGTTTAAGAGCCTCAGGCTCTCTCAACTCTCCACTTCTAGACCTCCTAGATCCTCATCTCATACCATAAGGCAAATGCCAAGCTTGCTGTCTCAGGAGAGAATGGCATAGCCCCACACTTGAAGAGCAGGAACTGAAGTGCAGCTACTGTAGCTGTCTCAAATAATTGAGCTGGCTTAAATATGTGTTCTTTCCACTGGCTTTGCTGTGGTACTATAGCTCACCCCTTTCCCCAGTTGTGATTACCACTTAGTCTGCAGGCTATGTTCCAGCACAGCCTGGAAAAAAACAGCTTTAGGAAAAACAAAATGGAGAGCTGTTTTTAGTGGAGCTATTTCCAGGGATCTATGAGAAATTCTCAAGCTAGTTTCACCTCCCAAGCCAGCTAATCACAACTACCCTCCAACAGGTATAGCTGCAGCTGTAGCTACAGAGGTTGGAGGCACCACTAGAGATCATCTAGTCCAACCCCCTTGCTCAAGGCAGAGTCAACTATAGCAGGTTGCCCAGGACATGTCCAGTTGGGTTGTGAGTTCTCTCTGAGGATGGAGACTCCACAACCTCTCTGGGCAACCCATTCCTATGTTCCAACAACCGTACAGCAGAAATCAGTGAGAAGAGTCCAGTTCTATCCTCTTTATCCCCTCTCATCAAGTATTTAAACTATCGGCTAATCATATCCAACTCCAAAAACTTGCTCTTTTCTTCTCTTCTCACATCTTTTTCCTGTTACTACTTGCTTTGGCCAGTGAAATAAACTCTAGTTTTAGGGAGCTGCCAGGGTGACATACACAGCTAAACCGCTCAGGTGAGCTCAAGTGTTTGTTTGCTTCTGTTCTTATTATATCTACATGACCAAACCCTGTCATACTTCACAGTGATAAAGAAACAGGGATGCACGCACCATACGTATCAGGGCCATCTTCAGAAGACAGGGATGAAGGACTGCTGTACTCATCTTCTGTACCACAGTCTTGACATTCATTAAAAAAGGCGCACGCACACATACCCACATACCCACACACCCACCATCATGTCTAGAAGCCTGCAGGGTGGTAAATACTTAAAAGCCCATGTGTAAGGAATCTTGTGATGTCTGCCTGAATCTGTAGCCAGTCTGAGAAGCATGAATAGCTGTGTCTTATTTCAACATGAGATAACTAAGAACCACAGTTCTGGAAAGCGTAGGAAGGGATAAGAGAGCAGCAGCCCAGTACCTTTCCCAAAATACTGAATTTCTTACCCAGCCTACAAACTACCATCCCAGCATTTCCAAGGAAGGAGTATGATAGGGTAGAAGTAGAGAGAGAAACTCTGCTCCTCCCTCTACTCTCAGTGGTGTGTCAAGATCCCAAATGGCACTAATTTGACTTTGCAAGACTTTTCAAGGAAACAATTACATGGGTCTCTGCCCTTGGGAAAAGGGTCTCCAACCCTTCAAATATGTATGCACTTGCTTGGCTTATAGCTCCTCATATCAACATGATATGAATGAGTTACAAGCAAAAAAGAAAGGCAGGGGAATGCATACTCTTGCAAGGGTTGTCAGAGAGTAGATGATTACAAACCTTTTCTCTCTCCACCTGGTGAAAAACTTTACAAACTGTGGACACCTGTGACCATCCCCCTTGTCTAAAGTCTGATTTTTCCCTGGAATATTTCTCTTTCCTACATTTCCCCTCAGTAATGATGTAATCAAGCAGAATTCTTCTGCTATTAATCAGATGAGCAGGGGAGCACTTTGTGGTTAATATTATCAATGGGGATGTCAGTAAGACTTTGACAGGATTACCCTTGGAATTTGCCATTTATTAACTAGGCCATTAGCTAAAATGGCACGGCTGGGGTGGGGCTGGTTTTGCTTTGCACATGGGAGATGGTTTGTTTGAGGGTGGGGAAGCTGAGGGTGGTGGAGTTCTGTCTCCATCTGATTCAGAGATCTCGAACAGCTGCCCTGGCAGCCCTGAGATATCTCTCCCCATCTGTGCGTCTTTCTTTGCTTTCATCATCTCTTCCCATTATTGGGAAACCATCACAAATGAAGCTGCAGACTGAGCTGGGAGAGCTTGCACACCACCAAGCGTGGGCTTGTGGTCCTGACCAAGGGAGGACGGTAATGAAACCCCGCTGTTACAGGCTGTTCTCATACAGGAGGCCAGAGATAAATGCTCCAAGCCCCTAGCCCAGGGCACCAGGAAGGAGAAATTTGTTTAGAAATTAGAGGCATATTAGACTTGCAGAAGCAGCTGGGATACAAAGCAGGCACACACAAAAAGTTTAGGCAACCAAGGAAAGCAAAACATTTGTTTTCTCTCCTATAAATTTAGCCCTGGCTTGTCCAACACAGGGAGATGGATAAACATGGCCAGGTAATGGAACAATACAAACGTTAAAAAGGAAACCAATGTAAAAAATATAGCTGCAACACCCTTCCCCTTCAAGCAGGTTTCTATCCCAAATTCCAGAGGCACTAGGCACCATTTGCTGTGCTCCAGACAACTTTCATGGGCTATTACTGGAGGGAACTTCTGCAAACTTCAGTCTCAAAGATCACTGCATGGAGCAAAAATGGGCAGATGAAAGAAACATTGGTCTTCTCAGACAAACACTGAAAAGAGAAAAGGCAAAAAACAGCACTCATTTCTAAATCCTGTCCTACCTTGTCAACTAAAGAAAGAATTAGCACTAGAATCAAAATGCTGCAGGAACAGAAGGACATCCAACCCATACAGTCCCCTCTGCTTCAATACACACAGAGAATGTATTTACGTATTTCCATCCACCCTTACTTCAAATGTGGCACTTACACATAAAAAAGCCTGCAAAAGGAGGCCCTTGAAATCTCAGTAATATTTGTAAAATGGATTCCCTAGATCATAAACCAAGATCTTGCATCAGACCTTTGCCATTTATTCAGCAGGAACAGGATTAACTGAAAATTCAACAGCTAGCCCATAACTTCTCACATTGCCTATGGAAAAACCTATCAACTCATGTCTCAAAGTCCAGGTGTGAAATTCCTGTTTCTCAATTTGTGCCAGCAATTGCTCTGATGAGGGAACATCCCAGAAAAGGTATTTCTTCACCAGGTACTTTGCAGAAGCCTGGCTTCTGAACCCAAATTCCCTATCCCAATGTCATCTTCTTCACTTTAGTCTTCATTTAGAAAGAAGGCTATGGATTCTTCTTGAGGCAGCTTGCTCCAAAGAGGTCCAGCCAAAAGATAGATGAAAATCCAAAAAAATGTCAACATAAAATAGAGACTGAACCTAGCAGAACTGCTGCTGATATTCGGGAGCAGAAACCACATGCCTCTTGCCTGAACAATTTCCAAACCATAAATGATGTTTAATGTGGAAAAAGTAATAAATATACAAAAGTTACTTCTAAAACCCAAAACACAGAGTTTCTTACTTACAGCTTTGATGAATGAAGTGTTTTGTATTCTGGCGTCACGCTTGGCACTCTAAGGAACCCTTCTGCTAGGTGGAAATTAATGGCACTGCACGTCAGCATGTCCACTGGCTTTGCAGCAGGCTGGTGAGTGCCCTTCACGATCCTAGCGCAGGCTGTCTCTGTTGACTGCTCAGCAAGATGGACTATGTTCACTTTCCATGAGTGATGTATCACAATAAAGGGTTAAAAAATACTAAAAGGACTTTAGATGTTGCTTTCCATTATGTTCTTTTTTGCTCTCAGTTTTCACCTGTCCTTCAGTTACTAATTCTCTGCTATCCAATCCAGGAAGAGACAATGTGTGAATAAATCATGCACAAACCAGAAGTGGCTCACATAAAGCAAAGCAGGTTAAGGTATTTCAAAAGGACACAGGAGCTAAGGAAACTATGAGTCTCCTCTCTGTTGCTGTTGATTTGCAGACATTTCCAAGTGTGTTCCAAAACTATATTTAAAATTAAGCTTTTAAAGTAAACAGTTTGCACTGGGTGCCAAGATTGCTTTAATGCCAAAATAATGCTCTGTCTGGCACATGCATCACTTTCCAAGCAGGAAATCCAACAAAGCATTTACTACAACAGACATAATTTGATAGTCTCAACTAAGACGCCCACTTGGCACTGGCAATAACCAGTCTTCCATCAACTGCATCCAAAAATGATGCTTGCCTAGCTCGTTATCATGCAAAACATTAATGGGAGTATCTTCCTCTTTTGAAGTCCGTTGGAACTGGAATCGTAGGCTGAAAACGCCTGGTACACAACCATGCAGAACATCTGAGAACCACCCTTCCGAGGTGGAAGCAGACAGAATAACATTGGAAAGCAGAGCTTCCCAGCCTTTTCTGTACTATGAGTCACAGCATCTACACATAGTGCTGGGGAATCCCTAGGGGAGCTACGGCCATGGGGAACACAGGGAAGCAAAGCTAATTATTTTATATTATGTAATCCCAAACTTCTATTCAAGGAACTTTTTCCTCTTCCTGCTTCAGTGACAGGCATGGGGTCTTCACCTGGTGTGAAAGTGATCTATATTAACTCCTTCGCTCACAAAGATGAGTGTCACTTAGGAAAAGCTGTGATGGGTGGTGTAAAACGTGCTACTAACATGCACGTATTTCTGCTTATAAACATACGTATGACAGCAGATCCTCAGGACAGACTTTCTATCAACACTTAAGATTCAGTTTTCCTAGGCAAAGGTGGTCTGCTGAAAGAAATTCATAGCTGAAAATATTACACCACTGTGTGATTTGTTCAAGCATACTCCTCAGCAATCTTCTGAAGCCCTGCCCCTACTCAGAGAAAAGGCACATTACCTACCAATGGATCTTTCTGAGCTGGTCCTGATAGTTGTTTTCATCATTTCTAACAACCAGTGACTCAGTTCTCCTTTTTCCCTCCTGCACCTCACTCAGGGAATTAAACAGGCTGTCAGTGGCTCACAGCCAAGCCTGACCCTCTCACTCTGACAGCATGCTTTTAATTTTGCTGTTCAAGCACTTCTTCCAGGACAGGTGCCCAGTAAGTGCTTTAGAAACCAGTGTTTATTATTCACAAGAGGAAGAAGTTCAGGAAAAATACCATCATAACATCCATGACGGGTGTTTTTTTGTTACAGCCATGTACTTTTGGCATGCCAGCCTTCTGAAACGTGCCTCTTCTAGAGCCCAGCCCACTCTAGGTTGCAGCTTTCTGTGCACCTGGTGTGAACATTGCCTCAGGTCTAGTAGCATCCAGATCCGTGGCATTGTTCTCCCTGGGATAGTGGGAAGCAGTGAATAACAGAGTCCTTAAAGCCAAGTAGTTAGAGCATTAGTATTTCAGAAGAAATATATTCCTTAACTTACCCACTGTAGCATACCCAGTCTTTCCTTAAGGCTGGAACTAGAAAGACCCAAATCCTTTGTGTCTCAGCAGACACCTGATTCCTGAACCAAAGTTCCTTTTCTTTTTCACTGTCAGTATATTTTGCTATTTGACTTCTAACAAGTTTTCTCCTCAACGTAAGTAACTTCTACATCATACTAGTGGCTGGTGCAGCTAGGTCAGAGTCTACACACAGCAGAGTGTCACATACCAGATGCAGAAGAATGCTCGAGTTCCAGGTGAATGATGAGGCATTCTTCATCAGTGGTAGTTTTGTTTTACTCTCTTGCTCATTATCGAATGCTGCTCCTGCTTCTTACCCATTTGCAATGTGCCTATGTCTATAGAGCTTCTGTACAGCTCCCAGCAATCCAGTGGCTGCTCCCATGCTCCATCCTGGTGCTTGCTTGCAATTACCTTTCCTGTTATTCCTATCCTTTTCCCAAAAGGCTGAGGCACTTTTTCCTCTTTGCTTTTTCTCAGCTATCGTATGTGTTTTCCTCACACCTATTCAAAATTCACCACCATAATAATTCAACATGCCACCACTGTCTGTGTCACAGCAACAATCTCGGAGCAGTCATTCCTGGAGCTGCTATGGAAACACAATGATTGCTGAAGGGGTTTTCTGGGAAGGACATGGCTTCTCACCTGCAGCCTGGGGGCACACCACCTGAAGCTGGATGCCCTGTTTCCTATCTCATTAAGGGCAGAAGGTAAATTGCAATCCTTTATTCCCCAGCACGAAGCACGGAAGTATCCTGAATCAATTCTTTGTTTTTTAAAAATATGCTCGTTTCTTTTGGAGACTACTTCCAAACTTGACTTTTAAAATGGTAAGGAATGAAGAATACAGTGGTAGATTATCAAATGGGTGAAGATCCTCACCGCTGTAATGCTGCACCCCCTTTCTCACCTAAATTTACTGAGCTTCAGCTTTTAACCTCTAACTACTAACACTTCTTTTTTTGCCCTGGTTGGACAACTCCATTATCAAAGCTGTACTCTCTAAACAAGCACCAAGAGATTACAATAAGACCCTTCTTCTCCATAAATTAAACATATTGTTAAATGGGGTGCTAAAATTGATCGAGTTACCAAATACAGAAGTCTCCAGCTGAAAACCACACAGAACAAGGGACAACAAGTGTTGATACAACTCTGAGTCAATGGAAACATTGGGATTATTTCCACCAGCATTGGTGAAAGCATAACCAGGTTATAATGCAATAAAGAGACGCTCCAGAACCCCAAATTCCTCTAAAAGAAATGATCCTTAGACCAGGCTTGAACCTTTCTAGTGAAGAGACACAAAAGTTTGTCCTGTTACCACACAGACTTTGTTTGGTGACTAAGTATGCCTGAGTATCTTGTTAACATGCCCTAGGATCTTGAAAGCTGACCCTTTGCAATAAGAAGTGTGACAAAGAAACAAGCTCTTGAATGGGGGGAAAAAAGGCTGTATGCCCCAAGCACTGTAACCCGAATAAAGGTGCTTTCTAAAGGAACAAAGATGCTTGTACACAGGTGCCTGCTACAATTGCTGCTCCTTGAGTCAGCGAGCAAAGTGTGAGACAGCAACGCTGCTGGGAATTGGGCGGCACAGGAGTCTGAAGCAGAGGCAGGTCTGCTCAGCCTCTCGATTTCACAACAGTTCCTGAAAATTTCTGAGTTCCAGGAGAGCTGCCCGACTTCCTCTGAGCCACTGCCTCCGAGCTGCATTTGCAACACTGGCGGCCTGTGTATTTCAGGAATGCGAAAAACTGGCACAGTGAGGTCTATGATTCAGCCAAGATGATGTGTTGGGACATGACTGAAGTTAATTAAAAGGAGCTTAAGACAGACAGACAAAAAAAAAAAGAGTTTGCAAGACTTCTTAAAGAGCCAATTAATTATTATTTGTGGCTGCACACGCCAGCTGGGCCACAACATGGAACCTCCCCAGCCCTTACCACTCACCTCAGAGCCTTCATACAATGCCAAAGAAAACCCATATGCAGGTCAGCCTTCAGGAGCTCTGGGCCAAACTCCCCACACTGGAGCTGGATAGAACTTTACTGAAATCAGCAGAATAGTGTCATTTACACCCATAGATTTATGCTAGGTCTTAATGGTGGACACAAAAGCAAGAAATGAACAATATCTTGGTTAACATGTAAGAAAGCATGGCCTACTGCAGAGCAGGATGACACAGTGACAACTGTCTTTGCATGGACTGGAAAAGGAAGGACTGGCTCCACCTGGGGTCAGGGGTGGTGGAAGCGAGACTAAATGTTAGTAATTTCATCCTCTCTATTGCACGATAGTGATAATTTTCAGACCTGCACGAGGCACCCACACGAAAAGAAGCATAGTTTCCCAGAACACACTTCCAGACAAGTTTCCTATAAGGAATTCATTGCCTCCTTAGCAATTCCCTGAGACTCTAAATTCCCAAAGACTGAATTCCAAGTCCTGAGACTACAGTGCCAACCCCTTCCTCACCTCCCCAGGACAGCAGAGCAACGCTCACATGAATAAGCAAACTCCTCACTTCCAACTCTTCTACATGTTCAGCTAGCACTGTCGCAGAGGGACAGCTGAGCAAGGGCAGCAGTGGGTCTCACCATAGACCAGCCTGGCTGGGAACTGGGAGCCTCATGCACTGCACAGCCAGCGCAGTCAGAGCCACCCCTGGGCTGAGCAGCCTGCCCAACCCACGCTCACCAAAATCTGCACTTTTCCTGCTCAAGAGGAACAGACCCTACTACGCCCTGTCAGTAACCAGCAAGGCTGCAAATTTTAACAAAGGGGACTTTTTACTTTGGCTCCCTGTCATTTCAGTGGCTTATGGCATTACAGCTCACAAGGCTCCTGTGTGCGTGTGACTGGCACGGCTGCTCCCTGGGCCGGGGCGAGGAGCCTCCTACCGCTGCAGGCCCCACACCTGCTCGCACAGCCCTACCTGCACGTATACCTTGGCAGCCCCTGTGGCATTTGCTGGGGTGGGGGTGGGAAGACCATGGTGTCATTTACACACAGGTTGAGCAAACCAGGTGCAATCAGTTTGGGTTTGGCTGAAGAATCCTCCACCCTTCTCAAGCTATTTAACCCCTGCAGTGCCAAACCTTTATGCATGCCCAGGGCAATGAGAGCTTAGTGTGCAGAGAAGAAATCTTTAGGTCAATCATCATTCCCAGATTCCCAAAGGCACCACAGGAGGGACAGGTCATATTAAAGATCCGTTGCCTGAAGACAGATAGCCAGAGCCCCAGCTACTGTATTCTGAAAGTTATTCTAACCAAAGCAATGAAAACGTGTAATAAATACCATAAAACCAGTTGTCACCTGAAAATGGTTTTGTTGCCCTTGTGCTACCTGGCCTTGGACAAGCTAAAATGATGCTTGAAAACCCTTTGAAGAGCACAGCATGGGGACCAATGTGTTGCAGGTGCAATGGGAATGAAGATAGCAACCAACCCCCTCCTCTCCAGAGGCTGCAGTAGCTCTTCTTGTGCTGCCCTGGTGAGAGCAGATGGCCAGCATGGGGAGCCTTGGGAAGGGTTCACTGCTTCAGCCTTGAGACCCAGTGTTTAGTTAGGTTCAGAATGTGACCTGAGGGGGCATCTCTTCTACACAGCTTTGAAAACAAAGCACCTACTACACACAGCAGCATATTCACTGGAGCATAAGCAGATAAACTGTGGCACTTCTGAGCAGCACATACCCCAAAAGCAGTTCACATGTAGCTCAGATGACTTACAGCAAGGGGGCTGTGGTGGTACAAGGCAAACCAAGCCTTCAGTACTGGGAAGCAGTGCAGCAATACCACTGCACCATCCTTGGACACTGCTGCACATTCAGTCCAGCTCTATCCCATAGCAGAGACAAGACCCCGGGGAGCCATGGTCTGAAAATCTCTCCCTGGAACACCCACCTTCTGCCTTCTGACCCACCGAGCTCTCTGGTTTGTGGGGTGTACATCTTGTGGGTCTGTGACACGGGGACATTTTCGGTATGCAGTTTGTAGGGACTGGACACTTAGCCATCCCTGAGCTCAGAAGTTGGTAAAGTCAACCAGGGGCTACTTACTGCCAGTCTGTTATGTGGCTCAAAATTAATGCTATCATGACAAAATGTTCAGATGGAAACCCCAATGGGAAGCTGCTGACTGCAAATCTCTCAAACTGAGTGGGATGTGTTTCCAGAAAGGCCTGGACAGCAGAATTTATTTGAGTTTCTATCTCCAGTTGTTCTTCTAACCCTTTCACAAAGGGTTGAAGAAACAGGGGAGGGACCTGGGGGGAACTCCCGACTGAAAGTAGCTTAACACCTTGCTGGCTCCTCGCCAAATGCAGCTTCAAATTAACAACTCCAAACTGGCAGGAAAAATGCTCCTCTCGCCCCCCGGGGGGTCAGCACAGGCGCAAGGCTGAGCTCAGAGCTGACACAGAAAGACAGGGCTGCTCACCTCTCTCGGGGTCTGAAGCCCGGAGAAAGGGGCACTGCTTCCAGGAGAGGACAAAGCCTGCAAACCCCACAACAAAGGCCACTTTTCAAGAGCACATAAAGGAAGGAGGGCCTGGCTCTGCCCCTCCAGCCAGACCCCACCCCTCGCAGCGGAGGCCTTCGCCCCAGCCAAATCTAATCAAGGCTGACACACAAGACAAGGCGGACAGGCGATTGCCTTAGGCACCCCCCGCCTCTCCTCACCCACAGGCCTCCCCCCGACCCACACGGGCGCTGCCTCGCTGGAAGCGCTCCCGCCAGCCCCACGGCACCATCTCTGCCCCTGAGCCCGGCTCCTGACCATCACCCACCCCTGGTCAGGCCCAGAGCCCACAGTCCTGCCAGCCCCTGGGAGGGGGAGGTGAACCCCTTCCTCCCACCGGCCTGGAGGGCCCCCACGATCTGCACTGCACCAAGGCCATAGCTCTGCTCGTGTGGGGGGAGAGGTGGCCCACAAGCCCTTCCCTGCTTCAGCCACATCTCCTTGAGGCTCCTTCCCTAGCACCCTCCTTGCAGCACCCACCGGCGGGTGCTGTGTACCTGGGGGATACTTTGTTCCCCAGTCCTTACCCTTTAAAGCAGAGCCCAGTGTTGATTAAAACACACAAGAACGGGGCCAGATCCTCAACAATACGACTTTCCCTTTAGATAGAGAGAAAAAACCCCAAAGCTTTAGAAAAGTTTATTTAAGCATTGCTGGGACAAACAAGCAAGTGCTGAAGGTAGAAAGCAGCTCAGAGCAGTCAGACCTGTCTTGTAATAGCAGGGAAGGCTGAATATTTCCCGAAATTGCCGCTCCTGCACTACCTACTCCTCTCCTCAGGTCAGGGCTCAGTATGCTCCAGATCGGGCAAGAAATTGCAAGGAAAGCTGAATAAGCATTGCTTGAAAGGGAGGAGGCAGGAATTTACCCAAGTGAAGAGGAGAAGGAGGAGGAGGAGAGAGCACAGGCTGTTTTTAGAAGTACTGGCATCACCTTAGTCTGCAGCGGCCAGGAAACTGGTTGGAAGACCCACGACTTGAGCAAGACACCCAGACCTAGGAGCCAGAAGAGGAAGGGACTTGGCAGAAATTCCCCTGCAAAGCAAGGAATCATTTCTGCAGCAGAATATTCAGCTTGGCCTGACTGCAAACAAACCCTGCCAGATACCTGATCATGCCACCAGAATATTAGCACTCCACTCCCCTACTCTAATACAGTAATGAATCTTCTTCATCCACTTCTGTCTTCCATTTGAGTTTTTTTTAGTCAGCTTCCCCCTAGCCCCAGTCTTCCTGCGCTGCCCCGAGGCCATCATAGAGCTCCCTGGCAAGAGCAGCCAGTGTCCCATCCCCCTTGCTTCCAGCTGCCCACTCTCATTCCTCCTACACTTGCCCTTTGGGCACTGTTGTCTCACCCCCTCCTTTGAGCATCTATGGCTCATAGCACATGGAAGGGGGAAAACCACCACTCTGGTCTTCCTAGGGTTAAAGACAAAGAGGCCAAGCATCAAAGAGCCGAGTCAGGGAAGTTTTGGCACCATGCAGGAAGCTGAGATAACCTGGCTGATGCATTGCTAACCTCACTGCTTCAGTTTATCTTTACCCTTCCTCTCCGGGACCAGCTGTATGTAGCACACCCCATGGCACAGTGTGGTATAAAGCCCAGGGCAGCTGGAATGTGTGCAAGGAAACAGAGCAGATAGGGTAATATAGCACTGCATTTATTTTCTTACTTGCTTGTAACGCAGGAGGAGAGTGGGAGACTCCATGAGGCAGCTGGAGTGCCTGATGCTCACAATATCGCAGTGGAGTTAAAATACAGCTATGCATACTGCAGAAAGCTGTATGTATTGAGTGCTTGGGGTACCAGCATAAACCTAGGGGCAAAGTCTGAGAGGTTTACACCCATGCCAGCTAGAACTTCAAGAACAATACCACTTGAAATACATACAGACACCTAAAAGCTTCACTGTGTAAATGACAACCGTGTCCTTATTTTTGGAACAATTTTAACGGTTAAAGACATTTTCCAGGGCACAACAATACATTGAATAATCTCCCTTCACTATACTCCCTAGAAACAAAAATAACCCTTCTAGAAAGACTATGATCAGCTGGTTAGAGCATGTGTGTATCTCTTCCCAACAGACACAGAAAAGATAAATCTACACTTGAGTTGTAGTCCTGTTTTAACATGTCATCGAATAAGACTGTCAGTTCTAGTCTAGCTATGAGTATCTGTTGCTATAAAATCCTAGCTGAAAGTCTAGAGCTGAAACATAACTATCCTGGAAACATCTTGTTAATGACCAAATGACTGTGTAAAACATACATTAGCATTCACAATTGTATTTTAATTATTCTCTGTGTTGAAAAGAAGCATAAACATACCCAAATCCACTTGGAAGTCCTCTATGGGAAAATGCTAAAAAATGAGAGCGAAGAAAGTAAAGTTCACTTTGGACCTGACACTTGCCACACCAGGTTTGAAACTGCACAGGAACAGACCCTGCAGCAACCGTTCTGGTCCCAGACCTTTTGTCCAATGAATCCTGCTACAGATGGGACCCTGCATTCTTTGGCTTTTAGAATAAGTGCTTGCACAGGTAAGGCCCTGTACCCACACAGCAAAGTGGGTGACACCAGCAGGCATGAAGGGAAGTACAGAAAAAGGATTTGATCATGGCTAAAAGGGATGACTGATAAGCAGAAAAGTACAAATCTTATTCTTGGCTACTTTAAATTAGAGTAAGTCTGTGTCTTTGGGTCCATGCCTAGTTTTTGCAAGCTATCTGGATTCCCATCCTTGTCCTTCCTTCCACATGATCATTCTGGCCATGAGTTTAAGGCTCCTGAAAGGCACCAGATGTTGGGGGGCGGGGGGAGGAGTGTGGTGGTGTTTGTTTGTTTGAACTCCCCTTGCAAAAACAATAAAAGAAAGGAAGAAGACTGGATTACTTCAGATTTGCTTTCCAGCAGAGTATGACTAATAGGTGAGAAAAGCGAGGGCAGGAGGCAAACCAGAGAACAGGGGGCTCACTTGGTAGTGAGCAGTCCAAATGTTGTGCAGGACCCTGGTTTGGTTAGTCGCTGTTGTGTTACTAGGGATTTCACACTGTCTTTCTAGAAGTTTATAGCATTCAGGAACCACCTTCTCCAGGAAACCTCGCCATGCCTGCATGGAAGAGCCCTGTGATCAAGGTGAGCCACAAGAAGGCATAACAGGAAAGATGTGAGGATGAATATGAGGAGAGAAAGCGTCTAAGATATCCAACCTGATCCTGGTTTGTGGGACAGGGACAATCTGAGAAGGAAAGGATAATGTAGAAAAAAGGAAGGCCCTGGAGGGACAGAACAGAAATTCTTTGAACTGAAATTCTGCTTTACTTTAAAACACACACATTGCAACAGAGATGCGCACACGCACGCACACACACAAACAAGTCAAGTATCCACATGAACACAGTTGGTTCTGGATATTTCTTCTTTCTTTAATTGGTCCCAGGTGAAGCATCAACAATCACATCTGGAAATTTTTATACAAATGGCAGGAAAGCCAATGACTCGGGTCACAAATATTTCACGCTCTCTCTTTGCCAGAAACACAGGACAAATGTGGTTTACATCTGCCTCCCTATAAATACACACACTCACACTTGCAAGATTCTCTGCTATGGCAAATACTTCTGCATGTAAAAGTAGAGCTGGTCGGTGTGTCTCCCATCCCACCCAACGTGGATTTGGTCAGAACTGAGGAGCTGGATGCTGGGTGACACCTGTGGTCCTGGTGAGGCTTATCATTGGGATAAGGATCAAGAGATTGCAAAGACATCCCTACCAACTGTAGAAGCAAAACACAGAATCAAATTACATGGATGAGCACTTTTAAAAGCTGCTGCAGCCCCAGTCCTCCAGACCCAACTCTCCATGAGACCCCAGGAGAGGCTGTGTCAGGCACACCCAGCTTCTGCCTGACATGCAAACTCAGCTTAGATTTCAAAAGATCACCTTTCAAGGAAAAAAGCCACCAGACCTTCTTTAATCCTCTACTCTTCCTGCCTCAGCTGCTAGCAGGCGTGCAGAAGAAAGGCAGTGGTGGCAGTAGCTACTACCTGAGTTTCTCCACTCATAGTCAAGAAGAAGTTGTTCTAGTTTCTTGTCTGTGAGGCACCAATTCAAGCAGAGCACTGCCTGACATAACTAGTTCTACCCAGTGTGCACTAATACTGCAAAACAAATTCAACACAACTCAGTAGTAAGGACCTACCTCTTGGGCATCAGAGCCTGAACTCAGATCGAGTGCTAACAGTAGCCCTTTTTCCTAACAGTAACACTTCTCAGCTTCATTTTGGGAGTAAGCTTCAGTGAACCACAAAATACCCTCAACACTGCTGCTGCTGAGCATTACAGTTGCAAAAGATGGACACAGCTTGGTTACTGTCTGTGCCAACAGTGCTCTCAGGAATGCAGAGATGTTTTTCTCTTCAGTACTAGCTAATTCTTAGAAGAACCACAAGATCTTTGGTTCATCTTCTGAGATGTCCTGCTAGTGTAGATGATGCTGTTAGTCCTCTGCAGAAGATACCGATTTAGAAGAACTGAGAGACCTTCTAGGTGCAATGGAGTGTGCAAGGAAGGTAGAGTCAGGCAGGAACAGCTTACACACTCCTAATGAGCCAACTCTGATCCTATCTATGATAACTTTGTGTTGCTCCAGGGGTAAAGAGCCTGCAGAGGTGACTTACCTGTCAGAGAGAGTCTCCTGCCACCACAAAAAAAATCCATTTGGCATTCTTCCATTTCCTCTTCCTGCTCCTGGCGGATGTGGCAGTAGCTATTTACAGAGCTCTGCCAACCCCTGGGTAGCAGGGTATGACAAGTGCCACTGCACTGCACCCCTACAGCAGCCTAGAGTCTGCAGCTATAAACTCCAGGATGATGAAGCTGCTTAGCAAACTTAGATGAAAATATTTTTGCCTGCTTAAAGACACAGCCTTACCTACCTCTGAATGCTTACTGTTATGCTTCATGCCATCAGAATTTGTAATGGACAGAAGATTCAAGAGCACCCAGCTACTGCATCTCCTGGGTTTAGTTTTTTTTCTTAATCTGTGGCATTTATCTAGGGTACCCGGCCATATTTTCCCACGCCTACAACATTTAAGCAAGTTGGAAAGTTCCATGTATGTTCAAGCAAGAGCTGATCACTCAGGCAGAACAGCACAAGATACACACTGCCTTCAAGTCAGTGGCATTCTAAAGGCAAATCACTTAAAATTGACAAAAGATCATTATTTTTTATTCAATGTTTAATTAACACATCCAATTTACCTCTAGTCCCACTGTTTCAAGAGAGATTAATAGCTTACTGATTTGTTGGGGTTTTTTTCAGTACTAAAGAAATTTGATTAAAAATAGAATCTTTCGATCATTTGTTCATTAGATCTTTACAGCACTCCATCAGCCAAGCTGAAACGTGATGCTGCTGGTACCTGTCCTATCCACACAAGTCAAGGACAGGGACTGCCTTAGCAGGTACCTTGTTAGCCTCATTCGTTTTGGAGTTTTGCTTGGGAATCCCTACAAGGGTCACTTCTGGAAACAAGATCACTGAACTCATCAATGAATTTTGTCACAGAAGGCTCGCACCATTCTCTTCTGGTCCTTTGGGAGCTTTCCTGAAGCCCACACCAGGCTAGCCAGCATCCCTGCAGGATGGAGGTAATACACAGGACTAGACAAAACTGAACCAAGTAAAAGCCCAAATGTTTGGAGTCCTCGTTCTGAGTGCTGACAGACACTGCCACACTCTGATTTATTCTCTGTAGCCTTTTTAAGGGCACACATTGAAATGACCTCCCCACGTGTCTCCACCAGCACTCATCTGGTATGCCACAGGTGTGAGGCTGTTGCTGCTCTTAACATCTTTTAAATGTTCCACCAGATGAAGAGATGAATTCCCTTTGTTCCTCAGAGATGGAGTTTCTTTCATTTCCTGCATAAGGATGCAGTCCACACTTTTAGTAGAGGGAACAGATGATGGAGGCCTAGAGGGTAAGGGTGCATTTGCATGGGATGGGTTATCAGGTGTTTCTGCACAATTAATCATTTATGCCCAATGGGATGTACATGCCTGGTGACAGCACTACTTCTCTGAGTGTGTGCTCTGTTTCACAAGAGCTCAAGAGAAGAAAACCACCCTTTCAAATCCCTTTGCTCTCAGCCCATGGACAGAGTCCTCTTAAAACCAAAGCAGAACGAAAGGACCCTGATTTGGCTTATTTACATATGTGATTATGTAAATCACCTGACTGCTTCTTATCCCATGGCAGCAGACCTGCCATACTAGGCTGCAGAAGAGCCTCCAGGTCTGTGCCACCGTGGAGAAGATTGGATTATAGAAAGGGACATACATGTGAATACAGGTTCTAGCTGCATATTCACAGTTCATCAGCAGGCACACAGGGAAAGGGGGATTTAACCCTTCACTGTCAGAGAGGCAGGAAAGAGGAAAATGGTGCAAGAACCATGGAAAATGCTTAGATATAATGCAGCAGCCTTTGTTCAAACATATTTAAGGATAAACAGGAGAAGTATTCTGTGACTACTCAGGCAGCAGCCTGCTGTGTGCAAGAGAGTTAATGATCTTAAGCCATCAGAAATCAAAATGGTGAAAAATTTCCAGCCCCAGGATCATCACAAGAACTGTCTTATTTACATATCACTGTCACCTTGTGATGTGCACACACTATCTTCCTGTGGCTCACCAGCACACGCAGTACCTAGCTCCTGAGATGTATGGTCATTACTGCACAGCTACGCTGCATCCCACTGCTGCCTGGACTGTCATCTGCCTCCATGGCTCCAGCCTCCCAGCTGCCACCCTAGAGACGCAGCCTTCAAACCAATGCTAGCTGCACTGCCAGGTGCTCAGGACATGCCACAGCCCTACACCTCCTTGCTATTTTACTGTGGATCTGCTTGGCTAACACCCTGCTATCTCCCAGGAGCAGCCTATCTGGTAACAAAGCTGCTTCTTATCACTGAGGGGCTCAATAGGCCCGGTCAGCACAGCAGCACTGCTGGGGTCAGTGCAACCCCAGTCCAGCGTATCAGAGCGTCTGTAGGAAGGGGAACATTTTTAATGCTGTGAGGAAACTGCTTCGTGGACCAGAAGCAAAGAGACTGGCCAGTCTCCATCAAAAGGAAATAGAAGCAGTGTTCAGGGATGCACAGAAAGGGTTAAGTAGTCAAGATCTATTTTGCAAGCTCTAAATAATCTCTTGCTAGGGCTAATAAGGCACCTCATACACACACACACACAAAAGAGCATGAAAAGTAATAAAAGGGAAAAGAATTGGGACTTCTAGAGAACATGGCCAACATGAACCAGCCATCTCCCAAGGACTGATTTTAAACTGACTACAGGCATAAGTGACAATAACTTCAGGGTTCTAAGAAATGCCCCAAAGCAAAACTAAACATGCACCTGGATCTCTCTGTATTCTGAGATTTGAACCCAGGCTGGTTTTGGCCAAGAGTCACTCAACTTTTAAAGCCAACTTTGCCCAATCCAAAGTTTCCAAACCAGAGCAAATAAAGTGGATTTGGCAGTTTCCTTTGGAGGAAAAACTCTAAGCAAACTCAAAGCAAAAGGTGTCGGGGGGAGGGTTGGTTTTGTTTTGTTAATCCTGCCAAGACTAGGAACACAGGGGCAGATGTTACCAATAGTGTAGGTTGACCCAGACCAGTAACATCTCTTCAAACAATACTGGTTTTACCTGCCCCGAGTCAGCCACCCTAACCTACCTTTTGTAAAGCTATGGAAAAGCACACTGACACTCTGTAGCAGACACTGGCTAACTCCATCTTATTTTCCTACTGGAGGCAGGACCCAGGTGAGAACAAACGGTGCTGAGTCAAAACCAAACTTAGTAAAATGGCAGTGTTAATGCACAACCCTGGCAGCCCCTCACTTCAAATATCTGCAGTTTGAAATGTAAATGAGTAAAATAAAATTCCTTCACTTACAGGATTCCTCATCCTCCAAACACCTTCCCAATCATCAGTTTTGATGCCCCTCAAAGGCAAGGATCAAATACAGGAAACTGGGGCATCTGGATTTATCTGTGCTCTAATCCTGTACTTCAGATGCCAGCCTCCTCCTCTGTGGTGGCAGTCCCTCTGCAGATCATGCTTAGAATTAGGGGAATGAACAACCACGAGTTTCTTTTTGCTGTTTTCAGAGTTAAGACTGAAGTTTAGCCATGGGGTTTCTTGTCCCCCAGCTGCACTGCTTTAGCCATAGCACTGTGTTGATTCTGCAGTCAGAAGGATGACACCATAGGAACAACATCCATCTAGCTACAGCAAAAAACATTCTGGCAACTTGCAAGACAATTACTAAGCTTCCACTCATTTGTGTTTGTTTCCTCACAGTGGATTTCAGAGTATGTGGTGGTGGAGTCCAAACAGCCCTAGAGCACATGACTGCCAGTCATGGTCACTCCAGAGAAGAGAGAAAAAGCAACAGAAAGGAAGGAATCCAGCTGAGGGAGGGAACATGGAACATGCATATGGACAAACCCATTCTACCAAGCACTGCAAGGAGGAGCAGGGTGCCGAGTTCAACACATCCCTAGGGACAGAGCTTGGAAGCAATGGGAAAGACTCTTGGATGCGCTCAACAACAGCAGCATGAGCTAGCTGCTGGCAAGGACTATCAATTCACATGTTATGCTGCTCCTTCCCCTTTCTTGAAAGCCCCCAGCAGGCCTGTGCCACTTAAAAGTGCCAAGCCCATACATGCACCAAACCTCTTCTCTTTGGTCTCTTCAAGGCTGGACATGGACCCACACTGTTACCTGTACCTGAGAAAGCTCGGAAGCAGCTCCCTACAATCCTGCTGAGCTTTTGCAGTCAGGAACTGACAAAAATTGGGAATGCAACTGTACCTTGCAGAGACAATCTTGTGCATTTAAGCTGCAACAGCTGGAAAGCTGCTTGCTCAATGCTGGAAACTGCTTTATCCATGGGTTAGTCTAAGGCAGTTCTTGTCAGACTGACCAAGGGCTTCATGCCCTATAGTAGGGTATTCTCTACCTCCCACTTCTCTGTGTGCCCTTCCCCAGGAGTCCTGTGGCACCAGGTTAAACAGCCCAAGGTCAGAGTGTGCTCTGAATGGCAGCTGTTGTAGCACCCACAGTGCCCTGTCCCTGGCCTGAGCAAGAGCATCACTGACATGAGGCATCCAGCCCCAGCCAGCCGGAGAGGTTAGACTCCAGCAATGTCTTCCCATTCCCGGCTGGCTGTCTCCCATGTGGCGACACATAGCACTATGCACCCGACTACTGGCCCAGCCCAGAACTGTTTTTATTAGAAAACACTAAGGCAAGCCTTTCCAAGCCTCAGAAGAATCATCTTGTAAAGATCTGGGCTTGAGATGCCAAATGATTGCTGCTTTGGCGGAGTCTGCACATTCATTTTTTATTGGTCACAAACGCTTTCCAGATGCTGGCATGCTGGCTGCAGATTGCAACTCTGGGGACTTGGCTCCCAGCCCCAGTCACTTTGTTAAACTCTTGACCTGCTGTGGGTTAAAAGAAGAGGGGAATGGGACTGAGTCACTATGAGGGCATTGCTAAGAGAGATTGAGCACTACACAGCAGAGACCCATTTCAGCAGCTTTCTGTGCTCAGCTGGCATGGAAAACATTTAAGGTGGTCCACAGCAATCCAGCTCAGCTGCCAAAGCTGGTGAGAACTGCAGCATGACACCAGTCCAGGGTTTAGGAGCAGGGACAGAGAGGCTGTCCTGCAGCTGGATTTTCCACAGTGCAGCCCATCCATCTTTTTTTCCTCTGCACAAGTGGATTTCCCATCCCTGCTCCAATACTAAAGCAAACCTCTGAGCCAGAGCCATGTGCAACATCAGACTGAAAGCTGAAGCCAGGAAACCTTCCTTGGGTTCAGGTTTCATGACAAGACTGAAGCTTGTTCATCAAGGTTTGCAAACCTTTGGGGAAAAAAGGCTTTCTGGATTCTCGGTTGTTACATGATGTCCCAAATAAGGGAAAAAAGAGAAGTGAACAAGCAGAAAGAAGCACAATTTTGATAGAGGTGTTTGATATTTTTGAGACTGGAAAAATTTCCCTTTGAAAAACATAGCTGTTAAAAATCATTGGGGTTTTTCTCCCCCTCAATAAGGGAATAATTTTAACCAATATTTTTCACTTTTTGATAGATTCCTTAACTGAAATTTTTCTGCAGTTGATGACTTTCTTTAATCTCAGTTTTCTGGAAGAAAAAGTTCTCTCAAAATCTCAGTTCAAAGAGAACTCTCTGAGCTGAAACAAAATTTTTCATTCTGCTTTGAAATACCCAGCCAAAAGCAGTGTTTCAGAGAATGGATTTCCATTCAGAACTTCTGGACAGAAAGGGAACTGGTTCTTGTTGAGCTCTATTGACCTGAGCTTTGGCACACAGCTTCCCCCCCCCCGAGTGAGCACCCTGCTGGGTGGGGGGCTCGGGGAGAAGCCCCCTCAGCATGGCCTCTTTCCAAGCTGCAGATAGAAGCAGGATGCTAAGGGATGGCCGGGTGCCTCACTGCTCTGCTTGTTAACTTCTAACCTTCCTTCAGACCACTGCAGGAGCTTGATGTCATGCGTGGACCATTTGTTAGAGCAGGCGGGGCCTCAGGGTCTTGGGCAAATAAGGGAGGAGTGAGTGAGCCAGACCTGCTCAAGGCTTCAACAGCCACCCAAGGAAGAGAAGCCACAGGCAGAGGCTTCGGTAGAAGCTGGGATCTGCCTCTTCATACTCATCCTGCTCAACAGAGGACTGCCCACGGCTCTCCTGCCCATGTCTGCAAACAATGCATGATCCCTTCAGCATTATCTGTGCATCTAGAAAGCTCCATAGTCCTGAGGGAGTACTGGGGAAGGTTTTATCCCATGGAGCTGCTCCAGTGATGCTAATTAAATCATCACATTAGAGCTGGGGGCTTTCTTGAGTAAGTGTTACCACTTGAGCTGAATCTCACCTCAGAGCACAGCCAGGTGTGCTGCCTAGACTCCAGAGAGCCCTGCCAAACTCATTTCACTTGTGATGCTAAGGCCAATTCCAGCACAGTCTCCAGAGATTAATAAAATAGTGGAGCAATCCAGTGTAAACCTGAAACCTTTCAGATTCAGCCAAGTGGAAATCCAGCCTGCCTCCCCACCCAAAAACAAACAACTGAGAAAAAGAGAGAAAGTTTTACATGATAATCTACCCAATGTTACAGCAGACAGGGTTTCTCCGAGGACATTATGTAATGTCTCATAAAGTCTTTTAGCTGAATTATCAGGTGACTTGCACAATTACTAAAGAGAAAAACAGAATCACAGGTGAGCAGTGGGTGTGAGAATACGCATCTGCCTCTTGTGCATTTGCAGCAGAAATGGTTCAGATTCAGTGAGATCTCATTGGAGATAGGCTCATGCTACAGTCCTCCGATTTGGAGCTGACAGGCTGCAAAACCTATAGCTGTTTAGATCTGACATTCTGGTCCATGCCTGTCTTCTCCAGCACTAGGAAGGACCACTCTGCAATCCATTGTAGAGGGACAGACTCCCCAAGGTGAGTTTTCTTGCCTCCTCATATCTTCAGGCCTTTATACCTGGAATCACTGTTCTAGGACTGATTGATTGTGCCACAGGGACACAAGAGAGAGCTCTTGGCTCTTTCCTCTCCCCCACAGCCCAAGGATGGGAAGGATGCAAACACTCCAGATGAACTCACAATGTGTAGATGCTGATGTTGGCTTACGTGCCGTTCTCTCCCCCATCCCTTCTGCTCACTGAGAGCTGCAGGGACAGAGGAGGAAGGACATGTGCAAACACAGCCAGTACATCAGATAATATAACCCTTCATGCCAGCTCACTGAATTCTGTCATAAACTCAGTTCACAGCAAGAAGAAAAATAAAAACCAACCAACCAACAAACTGGCAAAAAGCATCACTTTTTGCTGGAGGTCTGCTCCAGAATGTCTCTCCTCTGATGGTTAGGAGACTTCTAATTACCAGCCTAAAGTTACTACGGGCTAGATGATACCCATCTGTTCTTGTGCCAGTGTTGTCTTTAGTTTAAGCTGTTGTTCTCCCTCCCTGGCATTTACCTCCCCTTTTCCTCCTGTCCTGCTGTATTTATAGAATTTCTCTCAGCCTTCGCTTTGCCAGACTAAACTTTTTATTAAGGGAAGATTTATCTAATGGGTTTTACATTTGCTTTTGTCATACGTTGGTCTGTCTTTGTCCAGCTTCCACGTTTGAGTGGAGCAGCTTTGCTTTCAGATCAGCATTACCTTTTTAGCATGTCACTGAGAGGTACCTTATACATTCATTAAATGAATGAGTGCTCTATTGCCATGCAGAGTGCTTTGTACCAGAATAAATACTCACATGAAGACAAACCTACAAAGTACTATCAACATAGTAATGATTATTGAAGCAACAGGTAGATACTAACACGCAGAAGGCAAGAAAGAAAAGGCACTTGGCAGAATGAAGAATTAACTTCCAGACAAGTGGAGAGACCTCGTAGTGCTCTTCCACAAGCCCCTAGACTGGTGATGGACTGAAGTAGAAAGAACTTTTCGTAAGGAAGAGGAAAAAACAAGTGTTGCCAAAATGTTTGTATTAAAATATCTTTTCTGTAGACAGTTCCAGTAATATCAGAGTAATTCTGCACATGGAATTGTAAAATTATACCACAGGAAACTTAAATCCTTAATAATCCCCCACTTGCACCATAACCAAATTGCTAGTATCATAACCCTGTTGTGGTAAAACCAGCCAGACCAGCAAAGGAGAATGCCTCTTGGGTGAGTAGATGCAAGTCTCACATGATGTTGGGATGAGACAGGAAGGCTTTGTCCTGTCTGCTTTTGAGTTCCATAATGTTTTCAGTGTAGTAATATAGCTTATATGCATGCTATCCTCTTCCCTGTGAGTGCAACCCAGAGATACGTATGTGAACCTAAGCCAGTGTATGCAGCTGGTTTAAATACATCTGTGAGCTGCATCCCCAGAAGAAATTGCCTTAGACTCCATTTTCTGGTCAAATTATTGCTAACATTTTGAAGTAGTTTCTACTGGAGATATTTTTAAGGCTAGATTTTGTACATGGGTGTAAAGCAAACAATTCCATTGACAGCTGACAGAATTATTCCAGATTTCACTGGGGCAGCTGATATAAAATTTCAGCATTTCATGCCCCTCCCAAACTCTGTTGCGAAGTCTTGTTGGTTAACTAACTTTTGTATTTCACCCAAGAGGCAGCTGCATTAGACTAGAGAGTGAATAACTGAGTTAATCCGTTACACTGTGTTGCTTCCTACAGAGACCAATGCTATACAGGAACACAGCCTACTATAACTGAAGGTATGTGCAACTGCTTATGTAGAATCCTAGAAGATCCGGTCAATCACCCAGGAAGCTTTTAAAGACATTCATTTGTCTTTTAAATACATCTAGTTCTAAATTTTTTAGATTCAAAGACTTTTACTAACCACTGCAGCAAGCCACCAGCAACACCTACTGTTTGTATGATGGGTGTCCTACCAACAGCTCTTCTGCTCCCCCTAGCACTTGTTCCTATTATTGCAGATTATTTATTGAATTGCCAATTACTACGAATTTGACAATGTTCTGATTGCAAAGCTGGGTTTCACCCTCCCACATGAAACATGTGGGAAGAGAGGATGGGTGAAAGGAGAGTCACGGGAAGATTCCCCTGAATCAATCTGGGAAGAGCTGGTTTCAGCTCACCCCTACACATACTGGCCCTCGCTACTCCTTGCACTCACAGGGAGATGCAGAGCTTGCTTCTCCCAGGCCAGAAAGCTCGTTGGTTTTGCTCCTGTTATGGAATCTCATCCTTGTTGTGTTCCTCTTTGGAGTGGGGAAAAGGTACAGCTCTAGTGTTTGTGCCTGGATTTGTACTCTCAGACTTACCTACACCTGCATACAAACACATACACAACACATAGAAAGAGCAAGCAATTCAGAGCAGATCTCTCTGCAATTCTTCCACTTTGGACTTTGCTAAGTATCATCATCATTATTATTATTACTACCTTAACAGGTCTGTGGGACATACTACTGCTAACTCACAGATCCAGTGGATCTCAAACCTCACCCCTTCTCTCTGTACAAATGGACCATAGCTGGTTCAGCAGCCACTCTGATCACACACCTCTCCAGACCAACAGGAACTTCCAGCACAGAGCTCCTCTGTGCGTGCAGTGCGCTGCCTCAGGATCAGGGCATTTGCAATCCGACATCAGCACCTCGCATCAGGAGTCTCAGTGCTCACCCATGTCCTCTGTGACTCACTGTCTGTTCTCACATTCGCGTCTGGTTCTTTGTAAGCATTTCATCATTATAAATAAACATATGTACACATCCATACTCAAATACCCCAAACCTGTATCTGAGATCATGATGCTGACAGGCATCAGGAGAGGAACCGTGGGTTTGAAATCCCTTATCAAGGGGCAAAGATTGATGTTGATATAGATAGAGCCTGTTCTCGTGTTAGTTCAGGATGAGACTAAGTAGGAGGAGAAAAAGACAGACTTCTAGGGGGCAATCTTTGAAAAGAAAACTCAAAAGTCTCCTACAGACACACCATTCAGGTTCCCTGGGCTTAAGGCAGGAGAAGGCTCCCCAGAACACACCCTGGGGTTAGAGAGATAGGAGTATGACTAATTCTAGCCAGTCATACCTCCCCTCCCTCTGGAAATTGAGGAATAAACACTGACTGTCGGGGAGCAGCTAGCAGTTTGAGACAGGGACTTTGTCTCCAGGAACTTCTTACTCTCATCTCTTTGCTGACTGGGAAACGAATTTCTTTCTGAAACATTTCCTGCTTTCTTTCTGTATCACTCCCTTCCTCAGAAAGTGTAAAATGAGTCAACTGGATAGCAGATCAAGAAAGAAAAAGAAGATACACCTAGTAGAAGCTGGAGAGAGTAAATATCTACCTTCAATTGCAGAGATTGGCACGGATTCCTACCCATAAAGATAAGTCTCCACAGCCATAGCTCTAGGAGGTTAGATCTACCTCCAAGCATGATAGGCCTCAGTCCAGTGGATTGTACAAAGAGAACAGGGATTTCCCCAGTATTGGTACATACTGTGTTAAGTTCCACCTTCAGGCAATATATAATGGATGAATTATAAACCCTTGAAATCTAGTTTTCTAGTACAAACATTAGTAGATCCTTGAAACAGTCGTATTGATATAACAATTACACCGGATAGCATTGTTTACTAACTGCAATAATACACCATAATAAACTATAATCTACCTTGATATTACAATACTGTACTATGATTACAGCTAAAACAAATATTATGCTGAACTGCGTACATGACACTTTCACATTCTTCTACTCAGCCACCCCTAAGGCAACTAATTTAGCACATATAAAAATCTTAGCTTAATTTCAAGTTTCACAATTGCAGAAAGTGCCAAAACAAATTGAAGTCCACAGGCAGAACAAAAGGAAACAGAAGGTTATATGCCCAACAGTCTTCAAAGGCAAAAAGGGAAAAGACTGGCAAAGGGAATCACTTTACAGAATTTGAAGGAAAAGAATGTTGGGAGGGTTATAAAACAACATGGTTAAAATGGTCACAAAAATGTTTGATTTCTCTTTCTTATATAGGATTAGCAAAATAAGCAAACTGCACACAGGCTGTGACTAAGCATTTGGTCACACTCACTAATACATAAACATCTGAAGAACACACTAAGTAAACATCCGAAATAGAACCATGCTGCTGCTCCTGCAGGAGCAGCAAGAAGCATCGTAGCTGTACCAGGATCTGCCGTGTTCTGCAGAGGAACGTTCAGACTATCCCTCAAGCTCTTCTAATGTCCTTTGGAGCCTCAAGAAACACGGCGAGAAAGTTTACAGAGAAATGATGAAGTCCCTCACACCTAGATCATCACTCAGGTGTCCCAGATGACAGTCATTACTAACAGTGCTTCATAACTGTCACCAATTGTACAGTTTTGAAGCAGCCGCATGGTAGGTTAAAGAGGAAAATAAATCCATATTCAGGCAGAAATGAAAACATTTCTATTTGCCAACCCTACAATGCATGCTCGTGTGCACAAACACACTCATTCACACACCTCCTACTTTATCATAATGCTTTCCAAACACAGCGTTGCTGCACAGTGCGTCATGGCTCCAGGGTGAGTGCTCCAAACACTTTAGGATGAGGATTCTTTTTTGCACTCTTCAACCCAACATAAGAGTAGTGATTTTGTTGGCTTTTGCCCCTGCCTGATTCTGTTCAATGGCAGTCAGTTCTAATGTTTGCAGCTACATGTATGGCAGACTTTTCAACATGGTTATCTAGTAATTGCAGTGAGCAGGCTGGACAGGTCTTCCTGGCCTACAGAAAGGACTGAATATGCCATCTCTTGGTTCCACTCCTAATCCTTCATTCAACAGCCTTTCCATTTGCTTATTTCAGTGCTGGATCCACCCTACACATGAAAGGCTGAGCAAGCCACCATGCAAACTAGCAGAGGTTTGTGCAGAAGCCTTACATGCAGGCAGAGCTACAGGTAACATGGCTTTGGTTAGCCTCACAACACCAATGTCTCCAACTTCTCAAGAAGAGTGATGACTCTTCCTCTACCACCCTGCACTGTCATAGTTGAAATGAAGATGTAAACAATTGTCACCCATTGCAGCCTCACCCCATTTAGCACAGCTGGATGTGAAACACTGATAGTTCAAGTCAAAACACTGAAAATCAGGGTGTTCCTTTTGGAGCTGGTGGGCACATACACACTTAGCCCGGAATATCATAAACACAGTTTGCCCTGAAACCGTCTAGCAAGCATTCATGCCTGAGTGACCCTCTCATTGATTTCTGCTGCCACTCAAAGCACTGCACTACAGGTGTGGAAATGTCATTGGACCATGAACTCTGCATCCTTTCTTTGGAGTGAGAGGAGCAGGGTAGGTCTAGATGAGCTTCAAGCTGCTGCAGGTAGATTTCTACCACCAAAGTGGTTCTGGTAGCTCTGCATTACATTGTAGTCACTAATTTAAGAAGAGAGGAAGGAAAAAAAAAAGATTGGAGGCTGATGTTTTATGAAAGTTGAGAACCTCCCCCTCTGCATGATACCATCTCCCACATCAGAGAAAGCCAAATAGCCGTGGGCTTCCCATCCAGCTCTGGCTCCTAAATGGCAAAGCTGCAAACAAACTTTAAATTAGGCAATGACTTCAGGTAAAAGCAGAATTACCACACACTTGTCATGCAGCCAATTCAAAGCAGCAAGATCTGAGGAGAAGGCTGAAAGTTTGATGGCTTTGCTGGCTTGATTGGCTGCCACAATGCCCAGGATGACCGATGACACTTTTTTGGGCAGGAGCCATCTCCTGCAGGGCCCACGCCCTGAGCAGAGGCTGCTCTCCTCCAGAGCAGCTGACTCCTACAATTGGTTCACTGCCTAGATGTTTGCTCCTTCCCAACTTCTGAAACAGGTCCTACTTGTATAGGGGGGTCTTGGTGTGTTTCTGGTATTTATAATTACACATTTATTGAGCTTGTGCAATCCAAACTCCAGCTTCAGGCCAAAAGTTCATTGCTAGAGGGGTTCAATAAAGAATTTCCTCCTGAGAATGGAGCATTACATCACTTGCCAAGTGTGTCAGGCGGCTTTCCAGCCCCCTGTTGGGTCACACCCATTCTGACTGCTCTAGTGGCTGGATACTGTACATGCTTAGCCATATTCTTACACTCCATGGGATTAGTTGTGTCTGTACACACCAGACATCAGAAAACTGAGTAAGGTTGTCACACAGCCCTTCCTGTCACAGGCCTCAGGACCCCAGAACAGTTGAAGCAAGTCAACACATAAGGACAAAACTGGGTTTCCAAGAAGCAGACAGACAACTGTTGAACGTTGTGGATATATGTCCCTGAAATATCAGGCCGTTCTTTGCAAATCTCACCACACAGGCAGTCTATAGTGACAATAGTGACATTTTTTTCTGATGGAATGCTTAATAATCTCAGGGACAGACTGCTTATCATGCCAGAGACAGTGCATACATTATAAAAAGCGATGGTTCCTGCCCCAAAGAGTTCACAATCTCTGTTTACCATGATATCCTGTTCCTTTTGTATTACTGTTGTAACATCATCAAGAGCCGAGTACTCCATAGTGTATCATCATCTCGGGCTTAAGGAAATACAAATGCTGGTCCTTCCATATGCCATGCAAGGATCACTGCCCCTCTGTCCATACACACAAACCACACACCTGAAGACTCCTCTAATGCTATTATGTGATATTGTACCATGCTGCCATGCTGATTAACAGAATAATCCTGGTGCAAACAGATAAACCAGAACTCTTACACAGGCAGTTTCAGTTATTATGGAGTCTGGTACCACTGTTGGTAGTAAACCAGGGGAATGAAGCTAATTTTGTTATCAATATCAAAGTTCACGTGAGTATAAGTGCTCTTCCTTAGCCTTTATATGTCAGCCCCCTCAAGGACGTTACAGCATTAAGCCCTGGAATGCAATAAACAATTTTGCAGATGGGGAAACTGAGGCAAAAAAGTCAAAGGCCTTTCAGGGGATCACACAATGATTGAAAGCTGAAGCCAAGAACCTGTTGCTAGTCTGTAAACTCAATCTGCTGACCACCAAGCTAAACGTCCTTCACCTCAGAGGGGAGCACAGGCATATGGGCTGATTATGAGAAGCAAGTTACAGGAAGACATGGATTTTAGTTGAACAGACTGGAGTAGAGGGATTAATGTGATTTAATGGGTCACTTAGGGAGGAGAATTGGCAAACATAAATACAATCCTATTCAGTGAAATTTAACTAGCAGATAAACCAGGCCCTAATTGTAGACAGATACCTATACTGCTGTACAGACCAGGTCCCTTTTCTCCCAAGAAAACTAACAGTTCTGTGCCCATCAGCCTTAGAGCTCCTGCACTCAAGAAGGAGCAAGGAACACACAAATATGATTTGGGAATATAAAAACAGCACAGTTTGGTGATTTCTTTCCAAGCCAAGACTGCCAGAAATCAGCATAACCTCCCTAGCTCCAACCATGATGCAAAAGCATCCTCAGCTCCCACCAACAGAGGTGGAAACCACACAGACCAAGAACCTTGCAGTGTGAGGTTCTTTGTTAAGGATTACTTTAACACTGAGGCACTGAATCAATTGCAATGATCCTGTGCTGTTTCAAAGTCCCTGAAGCCAAAAGCCTAGAATAACACTTTTTCATTCCCCATGTGGCACAGCCTAGAGCCAGTCTGGTGCCTGGGACAATGGCCAGTGATGTTTCTGAATGTTTTTCAGGTCCTACCAGAGGTTTTGAGTTTAGCAGATCCCTATGGCAGGCACACATCTCCTTATGATTTGAGACTGGCTTACTGTGACTGAGGCACACAGCATTACCTGCCCTGTCAGCCCCCTAACACAGGGCATGTCAGGCATCCATCTGGTCTAAAGAAAATGATCACTGAAATGTTCTGCCAGTCATTAAACCTACTGACTATGGCACAGCTTAGTTGGAGAGCTGCCTGAAACCCAAGGTAACATTTTCAGGGACAGACATATATGCAAACTCAGGAGAAAAACAGCAGCTGGAAGGAGCCTCCAAATATAAATCACATTGTTGCTGACCAATAATTGTGCCAGACCACCTTAAATGGACACTGTGCCCATCTGCTCTTCCCCTCTCCTCCCCCACACCACCTCCCTCAGGGTTGTAAACCATCCTGCAATATTTAAAGTAGCATTGTTCACCTCCCTTCTGAAGCCCCTGGACCATTTGAGTGGCTATATAGTCTCTCTGTGCTGTTTGTTATTTCCGAGGACATGCACATTGCTGAACATACTAATAAAAATTTCATAAAAGAAGTTGCCAAAGGGGTGTATATAAGGGGATTTGTAAAGCTCGCGCACACACACACACACACACACACACACTCACACTCTCCATTCACCATTAAGAAAGGGCTGCAGCAGGCAAAAGCAAGTACCTCTGTACAACAGAAAGAAACGGCTCTGCTCCTGAATGGGACCAGGCAGTCTTAGGTAACAGAGCAAAGATCGGTATCATCCAGTGATTCACTATAAGCAAACACAGAAGCGTGTTCCTTTGCCATCCCCAGCAAGTTAAGTGAAAGGCAAGAAGAACCAGCACGAACCCGCGGGTACGAGGCAGCAGTGTAACAGCGCTGTGTGCTTGTTGGGCTGTCGCCTACTCACTCCTCCTGTCAGCCTGCTTGGACCTTCCCCGGGTGCTGATCAAAACGACAGGGAGGAACATTGAATAGCAATGTATTTAGGCAGAGCACTCTTTTTTTTCCCCGACCCTTTCTCTTTTTTTCATAGCCTTAGTGCTGGACCATTGGCTCTAGACTGAGATCCCAGCCACGCGCTGCACGTAATGCAAGCAGCGGCCTCAGCCACGTGCTGCCATCTTCATGGGCTGGATCTGCCTGGGACTGGTGGGCTTTTCTCTGGGGGTTTCTCCCGAGGTTGTTAATACTGGCCTGATCTTGCCACAGGTTTTGGGATGTGGAAGTTCTGAGACTTACCAAGTTCACTTCCTTTAAAGTGACCAACCACACTGAAGCCTCTGTGGCTTATTGCTAGCTACTTTAGTCTAGGATTGATGATTTGTACTTTATAACGCTCTTGGTCTGCAGCCTGGACTCAGTGGAGTAGCAGTGAGGCTGGTACTCGACTCTTAAGCACGTACATATTTTAGAAGGAGCTAAATAATAGTTTGAAGCTCTGAGCAAAACCATTAGCTTCACAGACTGTCCTGGCTCAAAACTACTCAGGATTAGGTTATCATATGACTGGAGGCATCCAGAGAAGCTAAGGTACTTTCTCTGGTGATCCGTTTGACTCCTTTTCCCCTTTGCATCTTTCCCTAGTTGATCAGTGCTCTGCTTAGCAAATTTAACACTCACTTTCAACAACTCTGGATGGTTCACTCGGGTTTTCTGGGCAGGACACGGGGTTTTAAGCATCTCTTAAAACTCTAAACTGGTCTGTGTGCGGTGGTTAGCAGATGCTGTGCTCCACCCTCTGGGCAACTTCTGTGTCAGTGGTGAAGTCACACACATTTTAACTGAGCTGTATCTCCTGAATGGAATGCACAGTGTAAATGTATGTCATTATAATCTAATACAACTAGAAAAGAAACAAAAACCCCACAAGATCCACAAATGCATGTTTTGACTGTACTAAAAAGGTAGAACATTTATAGAATTGTAAATAAACGACCTAATGAAGTCAGGGTCTTTGATAAGCCAGACATTAGGAAATTATTGCAATGCAGGTTATTGCCCTCACAGCAAGTAACAGCCCGTGTGGAATGGTTATGGCAGAGCATTCAGTTACACATTAGGGATGTTTTTATTATAACACATATTTACAGGCTTCATGATCTGTCTTGTAAATACATATTAAAAAACATAAGCAGTCAGCTTTCAGTGCTGAGCCTTAAATATTTGCCAGTTTCACCTCAGATAAACAGGGACAGTCTCACAGGATGGAGAGCTTGCCACAACAGGAAACACCCAGAAAGGACAGCAGGTATTTAAGCAAGCAGCAAGCTTAAAGGAACCAACTGTCTTAACACTTAGGAAAGAAGACTTACATGTAAAAAGACAGATGGTCCAGTGATGGTGCCTGCTCCATTCTTTGAAATACATTTATACAGATGCGGGCATTTGGGTGGGTTGGTGGTCGGGTGCTGGAACTTCTGAGGATTCTTATGTAACACCAGGATGCTATTTCTGCACAGTTTTCCACCCAAGTCTCATGCACAATCTATTGCTGTACCACAGCAAGCATTAATAATTATTACACAGGCAAACAGATGCACACTGTGTGAAGTACCTTGGCCACAATCTTACTAATGTGCAAGAATATATTCACTGAGAAGAACAAATTCTTTTCCAGATTACAATCTGTATGTGCTGAATATTCCATACCCATTCACCAGCCCAGCAAGCTCCACGTGTGTATATTTAAACACAAAATGCACAGATGTTCACTGTAATTTGCCTTGCTGAACATCATGTCTATTTAATCCATTTTGAAGGTCAAATATATTTTAGTATTTTGGCAAAAGCCTTTGGAACCAACTTAATTAAACACCGCAGTTAAATTGGGCAGTACATTTTCCTCAAAAATGCTTACAGTGACTAGCCTGAGCAATTAGCTGCAGGCTTAGACTGATGCAGCTGGAGAGCTGGAGCTGGTGCGACTGTGCTCTGCCAGACCCGCGCTGCCTCTGAGCAAGAGCAGCGTGGGTGCCCATGGTGTGCTCCTGGCAGTGTGCTACACAGCCAGGGAGCAGCAGCAGAAGGCCCCGAGGCAGAGGACAGCAAAAGGAGTAAAAGCTGGAAAAATTTAAAAAGTGAACCAACAAGGCAGCTCAGCAACACTGTAAACCTCAGGGCGGCTCATCTAGAAAACATCAAGAGCATCACACAAGTATTACGGTGAATGAAGTATTAGTGCTCCCAGAAGGGAGACAAGAGTTGGGACTTGCACTCAGTTTTTCCTAGAAGATACTGCCTTCATGTGAAATACATACACAGAAAAGATATGCTCATCTCATGGTATACATATGTAACAGTGCAGACATGCTGCTTCCCTACATGAGTGCTCAAGCAAGACACCTTTTGCATGTCACCGGGAGTTTTTGCAGAGTTTTCACATGAAATGTACATCTTATTTTCACACGTCAGCTCAACAGTGTGCATGAACACCAGACTGCAGGCACATGTGCACACGCATGTGTTCTTGTGAAATACTCTGGCAAGTACACAAGCTTTAGGAAAATGTTCTGTCAGACATTATGTTGACAGATGTAGATGCAATGTCTCTTCCAACTTACAGAAACCAGTCCAGACATCATCTTTCCATACACAAAGCCAAAACTGGAGTGTTAAAAATTCAGCATTGACATCACATCCAATATTTTAATTGTTATCACTTGACCGTTTCGTCCATGCTTGTTCGAGGCAGCTTCTTTTTTATTAATATCTCAGCACACTGTGTGACACAACTTGAATGTGTCCTAATTTAATTTTAATTAGTGCCGACTTTTGCTTTCCTCACTAATGAAACAGTGCTCATTACGAAGTGTAATTGAAGACCCCTAGAGGGAGGGGCGCCTGGAGACCTCATTGTGTTGGTACCCGGCATCCTGCCCAATAAAATTCCCTTCTGAACGAAAGCAGTTTTATCATTAATTCATACTGCAGGGGGGCTAACTAGCTGCCAGCCACTGAGTTCATACTACTCTTAGGAAGAGCCCAAAGCCTGTTTGTTTTCTCCAAAGAAACAATTCCAATTTTCTAATGACTAAAATACTTACATCGTAAATCCTTCGCTCTTGTTGTTAAAAGTATCTTTGAACATTAGCTGTTATGAAAGTATGCCTCTTCATTAGAAGCAGACTATTCATGAACTTTTTTTGTGTGTGCTTTTAATTGAGCTTGAATGATACAAATATTGAGTTGTGGTTAACTCCACTTAAAAAAAAAAAAAAAAAGAGAAGGGGGAGAGAGAGAGAAGGAAACGTGCTCTGTTTATAAGCACTCTACGATGACCAGGGCAACTGCAGTAAGAAACAAATCAACTCAGAAGAGCAGACCAGGCAAGTGGTTAAGTGACCATCTTTGGATGCGCACACGGACTGCCACAAGGAAACAGGTCTGTATGCTCAGAGCACCCCCAGACTCACAGTTTCCTTGCTTCATAGGTGTGTAATCATGGTAACCACAGAGAAAAAAAAATCTTCAGGCAGCTGCATGTACATTGGTTATGGCAGACTCAGAGCTTTGTGTAATTTTGACTTCACAAGTTTCCCCTCTCAGTTACTGGACAGAACATGGAACTGCCATTGTACTTTTCTGCTTCATTTCAATCCAAGGTTGGAGCACATCAAGCGTCTACAACAGGACAGGACAGAGCAAAATGCACCCTCCAAGTTTCTCAGAGCTATCACCATCTCAAACATCCAAAATGGTAGAGTTGTTCTCGGCAGTCAGGACCATGCCTTGCAAGACTTGAAAGTTCATGTGCCAACAGACACACAACTCTGTCCAGGAACAGGATACAGATTTACGTATAAAATTGATCTAAATTTGCGCTAAAACTTTTACTTCATCAGTATGGGATTAAGCTTTACCTATCATGCACTGGGATTAGAGACACTTGTCTAGTGTTCAGCCAAGTAACATTTGTGTGAAAAAGGCACCTCCTGCAAACAGGAGATATGAAAAATGCACAGCCTTTTTTGCTAGCACAGATCATAAGAAATTGCTGATTGTGATTTTCCCCAAAACCAGCAGCAAAAAGGCATACATCTTACCTAGAGCAGGGGGAACTCAAGGGTCTTTTCCCTCCCTGGTTGTAAGCAATACCACAGTTTGTATTCTAATGTGCTCAAAACATGAAGGAAAATGGCATGTTTACACAAATCTAGTCCATCTCCTTCACCTCAAATTAATGACTCTTCCTTAACTTTCCTGAGATGACCCCATATAAAGCGGCAGCAGAATAAAAGATCCATGGACAATCGTGCATTCCATTTCCAGTGTAGTTTGGAAGCTGAAACACAATTTAATTGCGCCTCATAACAGAAAAATCTCTGTGTTCATGTGTCCATTATAAGCTTGGGCTTTGGTGAAAAGAAAGCTGGGGAGACCCAGGGAAGGGACTTTGCCTACTGACTCACAGCACCCATCACCAGCAAAATACCATTAGCAAAACTCAGTCCCTTCAATAATGAAGTGTCTGATAGACACTGCTGCTGTGGTTCTGCTATTAATCTTGTCCTGACGCCGTTACATTAGGGGATGTAAACTATCTTCTTCTCTCTACTCATTATGGAAACTGTGCAATTCATATCCTCCCAGGAGTGCTCCAATTAGCCAAGCCTGCATCACACTCAGCTTTCCATCAACTCGCTGCATTATGCTGTGCTAGAAAAGCTAACCTCCTACTGCAGGCATGCACAGAAACAGCCTGCGGTAGCACATTGCTGCTGACTCTTCAGATACATTCTCTCTAAAGCTGCAGGTTTTGGTCTCATCAGCAATTCCTGGATCTTTATACAAGAAAAGCAAATCCAACAATAAAATATTTTAAAGTAGCTAAGAGATACACATGGTTCTTGATCGTAGCAGAACTAGGGGAGAAGGCAAAGGCTGTGTGAGACCTTAACCAAGCTACTTTCACCTATCAAGCAAGATTTTGTTCTGTCCAGCACTACTACTGAAAGACACACTCTACAGTCTGATTAATGATCTCTTCCTTTCATGGCACAGTCAATTAGCAAGTAGGTAACTCAACATTTTGTGCCTGTACCATATTTTGGCAGGTGCCTCTACTGTATTTTGGCAGCTCACCTTCTGGGCTTTTCTAACTTGCACTTCAAAGTACACCAACCCCAGCCCTGTTGTTTTATGCGAACAAGTGGGTTCTAAGAAGAGATTAGACTTGCTTTTTCCTTTTTTTGCTTCTTCCAGTTTAAAAGCAAATTATTTCTGTAATGTTTCCATAGTTAATTTCATTTTGGACGGCAAGCACAAAATTATTGTGACTCTCTTAGGTGAGATCAAGTAGAGATTATGGATATTGCTTCACAAATTAACTATCTTCTCCATGGGAACTAAAGCCTGCTTCATCAGAGGATAAAGTGGCTAGAAATGTCTCCGCTAGTCTCTGGTCACACCTCTTGTTCTGGATGCAGCAGTCAAATGATGATGCTAATTCCCTAGCCCAAGCTCTGTCACTGCCATTCTGATCTGCTAGCGTAACTACATTTGCAGTTGCTGCCTAGCTCAATGCTGCTTGTTGAGGAGCTGGCCTGGGGAGGGCAGAGGCTCTTTGCTGCTTCCTGTGGCTCAACTACAGCTACAGCAGGGCATTCAAATGCTCTTGGTTGTTGCCATCACTCTAGACCGTTTGGGGGACAGCAGAAGGAAGTATATAGTATTTAAGATTTCAACCTTCAGAAGTTAGTTCCAACCTCTCCTGAAAATCAGAAGAACGAACTGAAGAAAGAACTCCTCGTGCCAAGGGATGCAGAGCTGTTGATTACAGAGCACCGCAGGCACTTCAGCACAGGCTGACCATGGAGCTGGGTCAGTGTCCACCACACACCTCGTTTCACCAGCACACACTGCAGCACACCGGGGAAGCAGAAAGGATGCTCCAAAGGATGCTGCACAGACTGAGCAGCCCCCAGGCACTAGTGAACATGCATCCTCTGATGTGTGTACTCCAGAAACACAGCAAGAAGGGGGTTAATTTTTTTTTCTTTTTTAAGCAGTCTCCCTGCAACATATAACTTTTTAAGTTCTAATCCTAATACCACTTGATACATCCCAGCCATGCAGCCTTCCCAAACAGCTGGTGACAGAGCCCAGGTCAGAGATTTTGACAAAACATGCAAGGAATAGCTATTATTAGCATTTTCTAAGCTCTCAGCTCTCCTTAGTTTGAAATGCAAAGTATGCATATGTGCATTAGCAAAATGGCATATTCCACTGAGTGGGAGTGAACCGCTCTGGAGGTGACATTGGGCAGGGGTTACACGTGTATGAAGCAGCCAGATGATGTGTGAATCCATTACTGTTATCAGCAATGCATTCAAATGACCTACTTTTTAACACTGTCACAACTGCCCAACAGAAGAATTCAGTAAACTGCTGGCATGCAATTCTCTATCTAGAGTGATAGAATAATAACCCATACAGATACACAGCAGGGTAACCCTCTTCAGGTATAGCTACATTTTTTCTATGCAAAGCTATTGAAGAAAGTTAGAAGCAGCCAAGAAAGACCTTTTTAATCCTCTGAGTGTTCTTTTCCAGCATAGAGTCACCAGGTCACCATACAAGATGGTGTTGTAAATGGCAAGTGCCAGAGATCCCAGGTTCTCATACAAGCTGAGGATGCAGAAATTCATTCAGCAGCACCTAAGTGTCACAGACAGTTTATCACTGTTCCCTTCCTTCACTATTCATTGTGTCTTTACATTTCTATGAATGAACTTTCTATGTAAACAGCAACTGTCTTGTTCTCAAGCATAGCCTGCTGAAAAACATACTACAGAGCTTCATTCTTACAAGGAGACATTATTGTTTGTTCTTATATTCCTTATGTGTTTCTATTTAGGACTGAAAGAACGAAGCAACATTTCACTTGCACAAATGTATAAAAGCAGCCACACGCTTTTAAGCACATCTTCACATAATGCCTATAACACAACTCTCCCATTTTAATTGAGTCCTATCACAAGTGTGTTACAAATACATTAAGAATGCTGAAAAGACAACTCTAAATCTTCAGCATTTGCCAGAGACAGGTTTAAGTAACGAAGTAACTCAATTGAAACAATCCCACTGACTTCAACAGGGCCAGGTTTTCAATCCAGGTCTTACTGAGATTGGGTCCTGTACACATCACACACAGCTGAGACAGAGCTACAGACAATCCTGATTATCTTCCAGCCACATCTGAAGAAATGCAACTCCTGCCTCCTGTTCTAAAGGTACGAGAAGACAGACACTTGGGAGACTGTCACTGAGAGGGACTGATCCAAGCCACCCTTAGGTCACCAAGGAACTGAGCACAGATAGAGCATCTCTGGACTGAAATCAAAAAGGGTATGAAAATACAAGAAGAACTGATGCAAAAAATCTGCTTTTTCTAAGTAATACCATGCTAAGAAGCATCTCCTGTCCTCTGCTACCATCATTTTGAGGAACAGAGGGCTTTTGGAAATCAGAATCAGTCTGTCCACTACTGGTTTGGGAGCCATGGCCGGGACACAGACTGCAGCACTCTGGCTGCAATGATGGTAAGACCGATTCATCTGTCCTTCCAGTCTCCTGAACACTTCTGCGATGAGTAGGACACATTACAGCCACAGAGGGCTGAGATAGCTTTGGCCAATAAACACTAATCGGGGTGGGGAATCAAAACATTTCTTCTTTAAAGGAAAAAAAAAAGAGAGAGAACTGAAGCATTTCATATGTAGGGTACTGAAAAGACCTATGTCCTCATACATCCCTTGGAGGCTGCAGCAACATAAAGGTATCTATGTACTACTTAAATCAACAAGCATGTTAAATGTTATGAAGCATGAGCAAAAAGCAAGTAGAGCTAACAGCAGCAGGAGAAAACAAATGTTTAGCTCCAAAATAATACAAATATTCAAACAGACACAATGAAAACCTTCAAGCATGTCTGTACACACATGCATCTTCACACACACGCACACCACGCCTCCCAGTAACAGAAAAGCCTCTCTTCTCTGGCCTTTTCTCACTCCTAGTCTTTTTAGGATTGCAAACACAGCCTAGCAAATGGCCATTTCAGGCAGAGCACCCCCCTACGGTGCGGTGATTTACTCCTTAAAGGTGTTAAGATGTAACACATGCAAGAAGGGTTCAGCTCACGTGGGAACAGGGCACAGACTTGCAAACGCTGGTAAGGGAGAAAAACGGCTTTTCAGTCCTGCATACCCCTGCAGTTACAGGCAAGAGGCCGGTAATGTGGGAAAGCTTGTCACTCTGTAATTATGCAGAGAGTATGTCAGGTACTGGCAGTACCATAGCACCAACTTGCTTTGAGTTGGTTATCTGAGTGCAAAACCCTGTTGCTACAACGGCAGTAGAGAAGCAAAGCAGCTGAAGTCAGAGTACTCCGAGTACACAGCCCTCCAGATTCTCCAGCTATCAGATAACAGCAGCCTTCTTCTAGAACCGGGGCATACAAAGCCTCAAACCCTGCAAACCACTTGCATCACATGAAACCTTTGTACGCAGCCTGCTAAATGCCCTCCTCAGCACAGGGAACTCATCAGATCGTAGTGTCCATGAAGGGGTGTTTTTTTTTCCCATCTATACCAGGAGAAGGGATTGCTCTAAGGGCTGAATTTCTTTGTTCTTTGGTGCTCAGGCTGGGCCAGTCCAGCCCCTGGAAATGCCAGCCAGAGCCCAGACACTGGCCACTCCTCACACTTGTTCATGCCAGACCAGAAGTTGCTACTGCAGGAAAGGTGGCAGAGATGCTATGTTACTGATGCTGGTGCTTTTGAAGCATGTTGGATTCAGTCTCCTGCACAGAAAGGGTCTGTTTTGCAGGCTGTTTGTTATTTGCTCCTCAAGACAGCTGTGCATGAACCAAAGTTTGGGAGTCTGTCCTGACCACGCCGATCAGATCTGAATTAGCAACCTAAGGTTGCAAGGCCAATTACAAAGGGATTTTTCCACAAGGTTTCTTAAAATTAAATCATAAGCAAAAAATGCAGCTTAGTCCTTCAAAAGCTGCAATTTGCTAAGGCCCTGAGGGCGTTTTGGCAAACCCTTCACAGCTTCACTCAAATATTATCTACCTCTCTGTGCTGCCAAATTTCAAGATAAACTTCTGTCCCACAGATCCCTTAATGGCAGTATGAGCTTGGTAGCAAAACTGCTAGCTGTGCAAACCAGATCAGATACCTCAGTTCCTTCTACCAAGGCCACTGGAACCGCTCAGGTCAGGGGTGAGAAGGCAGAGGCTTCTTGTGATTTGATGGAGGCTGTGGAGCTGGGGTAAGTAGGTGCCCAGAGTTCAATGTTCAAAGGACATAAAGCTTGCTTGCCTCTCAGAACTCTGCCATTTCACCATGCAGTTCTTGTCCTCGGCACTCAGGAATGTTAGCTCCAAATTAAAGAGCACTTCTTTGTGTTCTGCATAACGAGGACCTCCCTTTATTAGAAGAGAGATATGCCCTTGTGCTTTCACTTAGAACATTTTCCATACAACCCTGTTACTCCTGTGATTTTGGGACTTGTTTTATTGCAGGAACTTTGGTTCTTCCTACGCATCTGTCATCCTTCTGGGACTCTGGAAATGCCAATGCCTCAGGAAACTCTGGAAACGTAATTCTTCACTCTTACATTACCTTATAAGTCTTATCTTTCACAATATGTTTTCCCTAAATTTTCACTTCCCAGAAGCATCACACACTTTCCAGTTTCGTGCTATTTCCTCGTAAGTTCTATTGTGCGACCTCTAATTTTTGTATGACAGTCTAAGTGAATCAGGATCAGCACAAAATTCATTAATGTTTTCACCATTATAAATAACTGTGAAATCCAAAGTGGTTTTCTTTTCCTTTCCAAATGTAATTCTCATTTCAACATGGGTCATTTAAATTCAATTTCTGTAAGCAGCATTCCCAACTCCTCATGCTTCTAGTATTATCTAATAAATCTGCATTGGTTTTGCATCAAATCCAGATAGGAATATGTTAAAAAGCTTCACACACAAGCATTTCAGTTCTTAAATTCCCCTTTGTGTTCTCTTTTGCTTTTATAGTGACTGTAATCACTCTACATGAAAAGGAGACTAAAATGGCCAGTTCACACAATGGGACTTGCTCTGCCATGAGCCAGCTTTGGAGATGATATGGGCACAGACCAAGAGACAGCTTTGAAGATGACATAAAACAGTGAGGCTGTATTAAAAGTAGCTGTATCTTCTTATTGGTAAATCCTACTCCTTTTTTCTTGATAAATCAGGGCTGCTTCTTTCTATGAAATCATCACTGCACAATAAAACAGTGGCGTTTCCTCTGGTTGTGCCCCCTAACTTGTCTAAATGTCTCTTTTAAGCTAGAGAAGAGATAAACATATCCAGACCTTTACACGTTCCCTAAACGTGTGTAATGTGCAACCCCAAGACATAACGTAGGCACACACCTAGCACAGCAACATTCAGAGAAGATGTATTTATTCTCTCCACAACCTATTTTCCAAATGACAGAAGATTTAAAGTTTCTAATTTTTTACTTTCCCTTGATGAAGGATTTTCACTTCCTCACCCCCCCGGGGAGGCAAAGTCACAGAAATGGCAGCAGGGCACTGTAAATCTTTGAAACTAATAATTATTAAACACATAAATCTATTTAATGCATAGAGCTCCCAAACACACTGACTGGATAATGTGAGAGAGAGAGATTCACATATAGCAAAAGGGCCTTGCCATCTTTCCAGACATGAGGCTGGAACTGTATTTCAGTGACAAGGCTTCATTTGCCAGAAAAGTTACTGGGCAGGAGCCTTGGGAAACCTTGAGCTTCCAGCTTTTCATTCCACCCTACCAGTGGCTCAGCTGGAGTCCCTGGGAGGGGCTGTAAGCAGAAGCTGGGAAGTGCTTACTTCTCTCTCACAAAAAAATGGCATGGGTGCCAAGCATGAGATTTAGGACAGGTGGGTTTGGGATAGTTTCCTCCACCAATACTCTGAGAAAATGAGGAACAAGGGATGGATCCTCTGTCAGGAAGCAGCTTCTGTGTCAGGCACAACAATGTGGTAATGTGGCCAAAGAACAAGCACCCTGCAGCCATGGGAGAATTAAAGTCTCTTTCACTGCTGACCTGAGGCTAGAAGGAAGGGTAATGGACCTTTACTGGTTGCATCTTCCCATTATGGTTCTTTTCAGTCCCCAGGCCCACTGCTTCTGCACATTTAACTGCAATAGCTTTTTGCCAGGGAATGCAGTTGTCACGTTTCTAATTTATTTGTTTTCACTAGCATTTCTTTGGTCTCCAGCAGACAGCAACAGATTTCAGCAAGCACCTTTCCCTTGCAGTATCTGGTGTGATACAGCAAGTGTTTTCTATGAAAGCATGGAAGTAGCATCTATGCAGATCTCCTCCTCTTCCCCTACCCCCAAAGCAAAGGAAAAAGCAAAAGCCTGCTTTCAGGAACAACCTCCCTATTGACTTTGATAGGACATAAACAGATCTGCAAGACTAGCTGGAGGCAGGGATGAGGTAAGAAAAAATCTCACATGAGCTAGTTCAGTACCTGAACACTGGTGGTATGTCCAGCCTGTGACTCACATATTTTGCCATTAAAAAAAAACAAAACAAAAAAATTGAAGCATGATCGCTCTGTGCCTGTTCTTAGTTATGAGTAAGGTACTGCCAGGTTCTCATCAATTCTGTGACCATCACACTCGCAAAACAACAAATCTCATTCCAGACTTCGCTTTTCTCTCCACACATCAACTCATATCCACCTCATTCATATGCCAGGTACACAAGTTCAGAGCAGAGTTGTTAAATGGACTTTCCTAAAAACAACATCTTTGTTTCATAAGAAAAATCTTGTTATCTTAGAATAAAAACTTTGAATTCTGATTTTACAGTAGGAATTACTGGTGAATTTACAAATGTATTTTACTATTTGGCTCACAAAGAAAAATTAAGATTGAGGTGCATTAAGAAATGTGGTATCTTTATCATCAGCATGTTCCAAATGATCCTAGTAAAAAAAATAAAATACTAATGTATAAAATCTAATGTGCCTTAATATCAGTTTAATTTCAATCATAAGCACTATGACAGCTCTGTGACAGTAACAAATCTGTATCACTACAAAAGCAGTGTTAGGCATTTTAGGATAGTTTTCCGTTCCTTCCTTTATTTGGATTCCTTTAAAGTTTTATCTCAATTCTGAGTTCCCTAGGAACGTAATGCATACTTCTGGAACGATACTTATTGCAATGTTTTACTCTTAAATTACTGATATATGGTCTCAACTTCAGCTCCACTTTAGGACAGACTTTTCCTGTGATTATGATTCTGAATGTAGATCCAAATTTTGCATCTGAGGACTGTCTTTTGCTACTTGCAATAAAGAAAATACTAAGAATGTATCATGTTCTCTAAGCAAAACTGCACTTAGAAGAAAGCTACCCATGGGACCTGGGTAAATCTTTTCTTAAAAAAAATCCCAACAGTGTAGGAATGTGATGGTGAGGTCTAGGATATCAAAATTCAAATATGTTTGATGAGGAATTTGAGCAGAAGGTTGAACAAGATGACCTTCAGTAGTTTCCTCTAACTCAAAGTATTTTATGATTTATGAGGATATCTTCTGGTTTGAACGTTAGAGAATTTGTTTCTGGCTATTTGTTTATTTCTCTGCCTATCACTCTTCTCATCTCAGCAGATGGAAACCAGTAAAATGTTCCATGTTGCTCTGTATCCCACCACTGAAGAAGTGCTAGATGGTCTGGACTGGGTACTCCTCCTGTCTGTAATGGAAACATGCTGACTGCAACTGACTGCACTTTGAACAGGCAGATCAAACGCTGTGAGTGACAGGTTGAAAAAGTGAAACAATCATCTCCATATTTTGTTGTAGGATTTTTTTTCTAAGAAAATATGAAAATGAAATGTGGTGGACAGGTCCAAGGAGGCTGAATTTAATCTGCTTTTGAAGTTGTTTGTGGATGGCAAGAAAAAATGTGAAAGGATTTTTGGACAGACCTCCTTCTATTTTGCAAGCTAAAGGAATTTGCTGAAACAAGACCACCAGCTGCTTTGCTTATAATAGTTTGCACTGGATTTCAATACATTCGTTTCCTTCTAATAGATGCCAACTCTATTCCATACTGAAGATGGGCTTCATCCAGTGCTCTAGATGTAAACATCCCTTTACCCTAATGGTACTCAAAACTGCAGGTTACATTTTTCAATACAGAAAGTTCGATGAACGAAACAAATCCCTCAAATCAATGACCTCTACCTCCTGGGTGCGTGCAATGAGATCTTGATTAGAATTCTGTGACCTGGAGTCCTGAAGAATAAATCATTAATTTCCCATGTAGGAATGGGCAGGATAAGATATTTGATAAAACTTTTAAAAAAACATTTTTAATGTCTATTTTTAAGCAAACATTTCTTGGAAGTTTGAAAATGTTCAGATCCTTCCTTCCAAACCATCCATTACTTATTATCTGGTTTCCTGAGAAAACAAGTCTTACACAATCCTGCTCTACATGTATGTATACGTTTGTGCAAGCCTCTCCATTAATAATTGTGTGATTTATTAATATTTATTCTGATACCATACACTACATATTGTTTATTAGTTATAACTCATTGGCCAATGTCAACTAAATTTGACAGCTACAGAGATCTCAAAGATACTCAAATCCGTCATCCTCCAGCTTCATGCCAAAAGCTTCCAAGGTCCATCTGCCTGTACGGTACAGGGATGCCCTGAGAGCCTTTGTCATCCTTCACCTGACATCCGTCACTGCATCCCAATGTCACCTTTCCAAGGCTCAGAGCTGTACTCCCAGCAAGCTGTGAGTAACCCCCCCGGGAGAACGTGACCGGAGTCTCCAGCTGTAACACAGGGAAAAAGTGAAGACACAGTCTGGGACCTACAGAAGCCGAGTTCAGGTTCCAGTTCTGTAATACCACACCACAACACCATGCCGTAACCACGTCCCACCCTGCACTTCGGACCCCCGGGAACCTGGGCACAGGACTTCTTGGTGTGAGTAGGTGATGCGAGTCTGAATTCACAAACCCCTGGAGATGCCTTTGGGACTCCGGAGTGAGAAGGCTCTGTAAATGCTCCCGGAGCACGTTTGGCACATCAAGATGCTGCCACCTAATGGCAAGAGCGGACGAGCAGCTCCTGGGTAAATCGCTGACTGCCATTTGCACTGCCTGCAGAGACCTGGGTTTTCTTTGCAGACATAGAGATGCCTTGAACTTAGTCTAACTCTGCCGGTGATCCCAGTCACTCTCCCCCCACTGCCGCATCTTCTAGTGGGCACACGGATCCCTGAATGCCACCCTCCTCACACTGTTATTTACTAGTCACACAGTAAGTCATTGTTACTGCCTCCAACTCCGTCCCTTCCACGCATCCCAGCCAGTAAAACTTCCCCTGCCATGTCACACACACATTAAATATCCATCCCCGTGATCCACGCATGATCGATCTCCCCATCCCACATTACAGTCATGATTAACCTTCTCCCACTACGTCACATATTCAATACGCCTCCTTTGCCTCCTTCACTCAGACAAAATGAATCTCCTTAGTATTGTCAATAATAATTTTCTTTATATCCTGCATAACAACATGAGGCAACCTGACAGAGCACTCAGGCAATAATTCAATCTTAGCTTCCCACCAACGTTCATTAAACTGAATATAACTTCACCAGGGCTGCCACTGAATTATACCCTCATATCCTTGTGGGAATTGTGTATTATTCCCTGGGGAACAGCAGCAATGCAGCTGAAGATGAAATAATTTGTTTTAAAAACCCCAGGATTGTATCTGATAGCACATTATTTCTTCATCTCATTACTCATTTTGCATATTAGTAATTAGCAGAGGTTATTTCCTCCATTCCCCCCACCTTTTTGTTTCATTTCATGTCTGGTAACACTAATCCATGGGAGATAAGATGCTTCAAGATGTTAATACATCTGAAATGACTGAGGATCTTCACTAGAGGCAGGCAAACCTTATGAAATTCAAATTAATTTTGGCAACCCCCCCAAAATAAATAAATAAACAAATAAAATTACTCTTCACCACTCCCCCCTGTACTTTGGTATCTGTCCCTTCCCCTAGAGAACGAGCGTCCCCTGGCCCTCCTGTGCAGCTGGATGGTGCAAGGCTCAGGTGCTCTTTGCGCTGACACTGTGGTGCTGCTCCTACTGCTGCATCTCCAGCCTGAATTCTCTTGCTTGCTTTCGAAGAGTCTTAAGATTCACCCATCCCTAACGATAAGCTGGAGATTTTTCTCAGTCCACAGTGGTTTCTTGTGAGGGTTTTGGAAGCTATTCTGTGATGCTGCTGTGCAGGGGATGGGGAGAATTTGCTATGAGCAACAGAAGCTGGGAACAGGAAGAGGCTGTACCTGTACACAATTGAAATAAATCAAAGTATAGCAACTGAAGTTGTCTTCTTGCCTTGTGCCACTTCCTCCAGCCTCCCTGGCCCTTGGGGAGTTTCCTTTAGCCAGCACATATGACCCCATTTCCTACAATGGGACTATGTTGCCTTCAGCAAGATGGCCACTGGTCACAAAGCAATGCAGAACCACTCTAACACGCCAGCACCAGCCCCAGTCACAGAGCTGTTTCCCAGTCTCCACCAAAGCAAATGGGACTAAGGAGCCAGACAACGGCTCTGCAACCACCAGGCTCTGTCTTACACTTCTTTTCCACAGGCTGGCTGTTCCTGTGGTGTTTGGGGACAGAGCCCAAACATTCCCCTCCACGTCACTCTCCTGCTCCTGTACCCGTTGCCTGCTGTTAAACCTTATCTTGCCGAATACCATGTGTTTGATATTAATTACATGTCCGAGCCCCATGAAAGTCATTTAAATTTAATGAGATGCAGGGATGGAACCACTGAGCCAATGGCATTCATTAAGGGTTGCCATGGAGATCAGTTTGCCAGGCTTGACCCACATTAAGTGCCACTGGTCACCTCCTAAACAGACAAAAACATGAAATTAAAAAAAAAAAAATTGGAGCCAATTCCTGAGGGGTCTGAGCACTCTGGGCTCTGGCGGCCTCCAGTCAGTGCAGCTGGGGCCCAGTGACTCTGCCAGGGAATGGGGCTCTAATGGAAATCAGGAGGTGTTCCTGAGTGGCATCTGCAGAAAGAAGGAAAAAAAAGCCAACAAAAAATACCAACTCTCTGACACAAAGAAGCCAGTGAGCTCTTTGCACTTCCCTGCACCCCCTCACAAGTGGTGCAGCTGAACAGGACTGTCACTTGAAACATATTTTGTGCTCTGCTTCCCAAACAATGCTGATCCTAGCAAATACTGGTATTGTGGCTCTGAGTCCAGGGAGATGGGGTGAGACAGTGAGAGACTGGGCGCAAGGAAGAAAAGAGGTTGTAACTCAGCATGGAAATACTAAAATGGAGAAATTTTAACAGAGAAAGCTCCAGTGAGAACGAAGGATGCCCTGTGATACAGGCCTTGCACAGGAGTTGGGGAGAGCTGACATTACTTCCTTGCTCAGCCAGAGCGTCTGGGCAGCCTTGGCCAAATTCCTTACTCAGCATCTCCCACATTCCACCTCTGCAAAATCAGGATCATGACATGTCCTTCTCTTCCCTACCCTTGTCTACTGAGATAGAAACCAAACCAAAGCAGAAAGTGTCCTGCCCGTGTGCTTTTCTCATGCCTAGAGAAAGGGGCAGCCTGACTTCAGACAGTTCTTTGGAGTCTCTCAGTATAAATAATAATAATAAACCAGAATTAATTAACCAGCTCACAAATCTGCCTACTTTTCAGACCACCAGTAGTCCATAAGAACCAAACTTTGATGCAGCAGCAGGAAAGGCTGGGTGGGCAGCAGGGGAAGGCACCAGAAGACCAGGCTGTGCAACGGTACACACACAGCTCTGACACACAGGCAGTGACTTTAACTCTCAGGTAAATCCAGTGCCATTATAGAGCAGCCCCTTACGTAGAGCTTGCTGCAGGTGATACAGTACAGCAGCAGCAGAGTTGCCCGTGATTCCCAAATATTTTATTTTTCAACCTTAGTCCAAGCACTCACATACCAGCGAGCACACACAACTGCCACAGCCCAAGCTCTAGAAGGGAACCTGCAATAACGTGATAGATTAAGCCAGGTTTCAATGAAATGAAATATGCCCTCATCACAAAGGCAAAAATATAAGTTACAATTTATAAGGCAACTAACCCCTAAGCGCAGAGGCCATCCTTTGAAGCACAACCCAAAAAACAGAGAGACATTGCAACAAACTTATCTGAGTACATCTGGTTCACCTAACCCATCTGCAGCCCTGGGAAAGAACCTCATTGCCAAAAATGGCTGAAACCTTATCCTTACAGCCTACGGGGGTTCAGATAATTACATCTGACACGAAAACTTGTAGCACATACAAAAAAACTGGAGGGGGAAGAAAAGGTCAACTGTATAAAGATGCAATCACTGTGGAAGGGGCCAAGTTACAGCATGGTGAGCTGTTTAAACAGCCAAGATAAATAAGATACAATTAGGGTTACATTGGCTCACCCTTTTGAGATCACATATGTGGGTGTATGAATCTTAAAAAAAAAAAAGGTCCAAGTTATCAGGACTTGCTGCTTATTTAACTTGGCCCATTCCAAGGCTCAGCCTGTTATAACTTCATCCCATTTTTGCAGCAAACATCCCATTTCCAATATTTTTGTACTTGTCAAGTGCTTTCTGATCACACCTCTCTTTTTTATTGTTTTCATTAGAAAGAAAAAAGTGCTGAAAAAAGGAAGAGAATCTGAACTCAGGGCCTTCTACACCAAAGTCAGCAAACCTTATCCCTTTGTGCCAGCCAGCCTAGGGTCTTTGGTCAAAAATGAGAGCACAAGAATTTCCAGCATGTTTAATTACCAACCACAGGGAGCCTGGTACAGCCCCACGAATGGAACAACAACATATTGAAACTGGCAAAGGAAAATCAACTGAAAATATTTTGTAGAAGGGCCACAGAGTTGAAGCCCAGTTCTGGAATGATGCAGAATTCCATGGGAACATAATGTTGGCATTCAAAGCCTGGTTCCTGCAGAGCTCCTCAGACTCACGCCTTGGGATCAGCATTCCCCAGCCGTCTGCAGAGGTTCAAAGACAAATCTAGTATTTTTGCACAGCTACCACCCTGAAAGGGGCTCATGTGCAGCAGTAAGGTTAATGCAGAACAAGTGTTGTAGCTCCACCCTCTTCAATGCACAGTCAGAAACTCCAGTTAGTTATTTGTGTAGTTGTTACCAATCACAGTACTTGAGATGCTTCCTGCTATCTTGGCATTGCCAACACCACCACTGAAAGGGCCAGACGGTCAATTCCATCACCTGCTTGGGCCCTTACATGCCACTCCACCAATGCATTAGGAACCACTTCTGCAAATCTTTGAAGTGTCTGTTTCATTCACGTGTGAAAGGGTACCTGGTTACATCGTGGTGGGAGGGCCACGGTGACAACCATTTGGGGCACAGATCCCAGAGCAGGAGGGAGGCCACAGTGAGACAATGTGAATGTGTGAGCTATACCATAGCCACAGGGAGCAGAGGAAAGAATCAGTGCTACAAATCTCCTGCTCAGCATCTCAGATTTAACAAGTCTGTTAATGTCATGCACACAGCAATGGGATGAGCTTTCCTTGCTATGCACACAGTCTGCCATGAGAAACCCCACAACAATTTTAGCCACATGCTGCTGTGGAACCCAGGAGGGTACATAACACCACAGGTGTGCTCATTTTGGTAACTCAAATCCACTGAATTGCTCATGTTCTGAAAGCTCTCCGAAAGCTCTCCAACACTTTCATATACAACAGGACAGACAAACTCATTGGAAAAATGTGTTCAAGAGTGGTTCATCTTTATGCAGCACAGAGAGATATGGGATGTGAACCCAGACAACTTCACAGGGTGGCTGGTGGTAAATAAAAGCAGCACAGTCAGCAGTTTTCAGTGTAGCTATCTAAAGCAGGCCAAGGAGGATGGCAAAGGAAAAAAAAAACCCACAAAAAACCCCAAACACCAACACATTAAATCTGCAGCAAAGACATAGCACCGTATGCAGAATCACACCATAGATGTGCTGGCCCTGTCACTGTCACAGCAGTGCTCTGCAGGACAGCACAGCCCCTCTGCTGGCTGTCAGTTTGGTAAACACCTGCAACTATTACTACCAGAATCGGAGCCCCAGAACAACATTGCTTGATTTTCTGTGCAAGGCTCCAAACCATTAAAACTGGGTGAAAGTGCTGCAAAATGGACATTTTGGAAGAAAAGCATGACCAAGGCACTAGCTGTCATACTCTGTGCCAAGCTCTAAGAAGCCTCAGCCTGGGACTAGAGCTAGATTTGCACATCTGTGGAACTCCTGTGCCCAGCATGTCTTCCCTGGCTGCAGGTACATTCAGACAGACTGCCCTACTGCAGCACACGGCCAAACACTCTCCATTTCCCTTGGCCTAGAGAGTGGAGTGAACCTGCTCACCCAGTTCATCCCACAGCCCAGTAGGATGAAAGTGCCCATGAGTTTTTAGTGGCAGTGACAGGTTGAAGTGGTCCCTGTTACACCAGATATTGCCCACTGATCTGGGAGGAGAAAAGCGGAGATAAAGGAGCTGAAAGGGTCTGAGCCAGAACGCGGTGTACAGTGAGCAACCCCAGGCTGCTGTAGGCCCTTCAGGGCCATCTGGTCCTAACAGCAGCACCAACCTCCCCCTGCCTCCCACCACACACTCCTCCCCTCCTTCTCTGGCAGAAAGTCTGGCTCCTTCAAGTTACAGGGAGGGGCAACTGCCATATGGGCTTGTGGCTGGGAGACTGGAGGGACACCCAATACAGATGAAGGCGGAGATAAAGCCAAGCACGCCACGGAAAAACATATACCTCCCCCCCTCCTTGCCTCTTCTGCCAGGTATTTAGGAACCAACATCTCTGCTCTGTTTCATTAAATAGAGAAGATATATCCTACTGTCAGCTGTCCCTGCCCCATGCCAGAGTTCTGTTATGCTCCCCCTTCCTGCCCAGCACTCCCCAGGGCCCCTGTCACAGGGACAGGGATGCAGCTCAGACCAAGCAGAACAGAAGCACCCAGAGAAGGAACCCAGCCATGCAGCCCCTCTTCCCCTCTCCATTCATCACTGTCAAGTGCAATAATGGAACATTTGCATCCCTGATTTCACACAGCCATCCCCCCCAACTCCCCACAAATCAGCAGTCCACCTATATTTACAGACCAACATGTCTGCTAGATATCTGCTTGTGGTGAAGGCTGCAGAGGGAGGGAGGAGCAGAGGAGTGTGATGTTTCTGTCCTGCTGGTGCCTGACAAAAAGTTCTGGCCCTGAGGCTGCCAGCAATACTGGGCTTTATTCTTTATGATCCCCCTATCCCACAGGGTAACACATCCAAGTGGTGCTACTGCTGTTGTTGGGAGTTTGTTCTATTTGTTTGCATCTTTTACACTTTTATCTCCTTCCTCTGTAGCCCTCATGGAGTTACTGCCATTTAGTATGCAGGCCTGGTTGGCCAGTTGCCATAGCAATCCATCGCAGTCCTCATAATATTGCAGGAAGCAAGATCAAAAAAGCAGGATTGTAATAAAGAAAAAAAAAAAAAGAGAGAGGAAAAGAAGGAGGAGGAAAGGCATCTCTCCCACTGCTCGCCTGCCCCACCGCACACACACAGGCACTTTGCAAGAGCACATCATTTTAGAACTGGAGTGAAAGATGAGCATGGTTTGAACAGCCACACTGCCAAAAAGCCAGATACCCACAGGGAAGAAAACAGGCGTCACTCATTTAGAAGCACAGCAGCATGCATGCAGCATCCATTCCCTGGAACGCTTTATACACCATTTTTTCTCCCTCTACTATATTATGTACTCTGCCTAGAGACAAGGCTTTACCTAGCACTCCCTTATCCACAGAGACACAGCTCCTTTGCTCTAAGGACAGCTAACGCCTAAGCAGTATGTTTATTCATCATGTCCATCTCTGCTTAAGAGGGAGCAGCTCACAAGCTAGAGTTTGCAATGGCTGATGTCGGCCCTCAGTGACTGCAGGCCAAGCGAAACAACCTTTTCCCTTTATTTCACTACAGTAATCTCATTTGCTGTTTTTCCTGGATGTGCTTGGGGTGCCCATTTGAACCAAGTCTATACTGTTGTGTAAATAAGAACTAACCCAGTCCTTTACACAGTGGCCTCCGAAGAGGTCCCCTGGTACATCAGCCAAATCACTACCATGTACAGCCAAGTCCCAGACAAACAAGTCTTTGCTATGAAGGAGTCCAGCAGAGGAATGCAACAAACACACACCAAAACATCTGATTCGATAACAGTTCCAAAATAAAGATTAGTGTGCCTGGCCTTGGGGCTGCTGCAGCTGATGCTTATGTCAGCACAAAAGCTGTATCAGTGCCGCTGGGTGTCTGCTCCAACATGTGCTGCTAACCACCCTCACACTGTGGATTTGTGAGGTTATGAGGTACCTAAATGAAAGGAGAATACAGGCAGTGCTACCTGGAAAACAGACCTGGGCTCGTCACCAACACCAGGCTCTCAGCCCTGCCTCCCCTGAGCCCAGAGCCCTCACCCATGTCTTCCTTCACCTATCTTTCTTCTTCACTTTGAACATTTTGATTTCCCTGCAACAATGTTAAAAGGAGATTATTTTTTATTTTTTATTTTTTTTTATTTCACATTGTATGAGCAGCTTTAGGAAGCAAGTAGATGAAGACTCCATCCCCAGTGGAGAGCACGTGGCTAACGGGTAGATTTAATTTGTATGAAGCACACCGCTCTCTCATAAGCCCTGCTTGGCATATTAAACTGGTGTCTTACATCTCCTTCCAGTGCCAGAAATATTCATTTCCCACATCATAAAGACCCATCCATGAATAATAATATTAATAATTAAGCGCCTGACTCTAGGGCTATACTTTGAGCATAATAACACTCTAATCATTTGCTTATCCCATGATAATTACACTCCCCCATCCTATTTCTAGGCTCTGCCTTACTGGTTAACCATTTATTTGCTAAGGTATTTCTTAAGACTCAAGTTTTCAGACCCCAAGACTCCCCTTCCTAGCACACTGATGAGGTATGTGCTCCAGATTCAAAACACCTTCTTTTAAAAATGGAAGCTACTTGTGCCCCCATGAAAACCAAGGAGAAAGAAATCTAATTATTCCTACTACTTTTTAACCACAGCATAGAAACAGCATTTTGTACTCCTGCCTTAGAGTCTAAGCAGCAGCATTCCCAAAGACAGCATTCCCAGGGCTCTGCTGACAACTGTCATTCTCGCCAGGCTCACAAAGAGGGGTGGATCAGCAATACAGGGCAGTACGGATGTCCCTGCAATCTGGGTTAGTACAGAAAGAGCCACACTCATTTCAGATCCTTCCCAAACTGAGGGGAAGTAACCAAAGCAGTGGGAAGGGAGAAGGATGAATCTCTGCCACAAAGCCAGGCAGATAATTCCAGCTAAGCTTGCTCAGCATTAGTGAGGAACTAGAAGCAATACAGCTGTGTTAATATGGCATTCTGCCTGGATTAATTAGGTTTTCTGAGAAGCATGGACTGCCTCCACAGGCTCACCTGAAAAGGCCATTTGTACAGCAGCTGTGTAGTTCAGTGTTGTTTTTTTCAAGCCTATTCCTGTAAAAATCATGGTCCCAGTTCTGCCATCTTTCCCATGCCATGTAGAAGTACACTAGCTACTGCACTGATTTCAACTAAAAATACAGTTACATTCAACCTAGGACAAGAAAAGGCTTACTCATTGCTTTCATGCACACTCATTTGCTGTGGTACTTGCAGTAAATGCCTTCCCCATCAAGGCCTGCAACTGCAGCACAGAAATCCAAGATTCTCAACCACCTCCTTACTCATGGCATTCCTGCAAAGGCCAGCCCAATTTCTGCCCCGTGGAGAAAGAAAAATCTGGACAGGCAAAGATTCCTCATTACACATAATCTCGCAGCATATAACACATCATTTCTGAAGGAGCTTCAGAAAGACAGAAGTTTCATTAAAAGAAAGCGGATAGCTGTCTGCAAGGCCATCGATGAGAAGAAAACAACAGCAAAGCCAGAACAAAATGGGCAATAATAACTACTACTTCAAACACAGAATATATCAAAAAGTTCAGTGTCAGCAAAGAGGGCTTAAGAAAATAACATTAAAGCAGCTAGACCACAAAAAAAGGTCTGATAAGATAAAAAGGCTCTTGTGCCAGGAAAGATCTCTAATGTTGGAGAAAACCACTTTTGTAATTGTTTCCAACTCTACACAACAAACACAAAACCCACAAACACTGGCTGTTATGGCTGAATTAAATCAGAGATTGGTGGTATGGCTTGTTTCTTTTGTCTGTTAAATAACATACCAAAAGAAACCTGCTTCTTGCTAATGTTCTCTCAAAACCAAGGAGTAAGGACATTTACTCCAAAGATGATGGGATTCTACATGCTTACTTGGGCAGAACTTTAATTTATCAAAGGGTTACATACGAATAAAGACAAGTCAGACCCTGCAAACTTCAGTGATATAAATAACCTCTTCTGCAAAGTCTGCTGAAATCATGAATAGCCAAAAAGACTAGATGTCAATGCAGGATGATGCATTTGAAGAAACTGTGCTTTGGCCAGCAATGAAACAAAGCAAGAAAGGGAAGATAAACTGATTTTCCAGGAAGACATGAAAATAAGAGAGGCCAGTTTTGTAAAACTGTGACCTCTCAGACTCCAGCACTGACACTAACAGACAAGTATCAGAGCAACTTCTCATCGATTTCAGTGCCTTGAGGTACTGGCGTGCACAGAGCTACCTCCCAGATTATTAACCCTGTTCATTGATGTAGAGTATATTAGGCTTTATGAAGGAGCAAATGCCCATATAGCTCGTGGTTCCCCACGTCTCTAAAGGCAAGTCACACAATATCAAACAGGAACACAACTGCTCCTGTCTGGAGCTTTCTCTGGGGCTCAGTCTGTACTAGAAAGCTGCACTTTGTTATACCAAGGTACCTACAAATCCCCCCAGCCAGGCAGACCTTGTCTTAAAGGCCTTCTATGCAGATTTCGCTGTTCCTATAGGGAAAATGAGACAGTCACCTCTCACAGCACTGCCCAGACTGCAATGATATGCAGAGGCATGTTACCCTTCTTTTTTCCTCCTTTGCAACACCACCATGCTGCCCCTTCCCTCTTCTTTTTAGCCGAACAGCTGCACACTAAACGCCTGGAAGGACCTCACAGAGGCTGCTGTTTCAGACCGAAGCAAACCACCGCCCATCAGCTGCAAGAAGTCAGAGCCCAGGGGCAGGAGCCGAGAACGGCTGCTTGCTGGAGGCAGCCTATGGTTGAATCTTGTCTCCCTGCAAGGCAATCCCTCCTGGCTCCTCCCAAGCCTACTAATAACCTATAATATCACTATGCCTGCCTTTGTGCTATGACTTTTTACCACTGCAACAATACCAGCAAAAATTCATATTGCCTAACCACAATTAGTTAAATTATTACAATTTCAAGCCAAGCCTAAATCGAACTATTTTAAAAAGCACCCCCAGAAATAGATACTTCCAATCATTGTTTTAACAGTGTAACATGGCCTTATCTGGTGGTTTATGCAAACACACTACACCACCAGAATACTTGCAATACTTCCTGGAATACCTTACTTATCTGGAATATTTGCTAACAACTTGACACAACTGTTGACTTTGAGTATTCTTTGTTGGAGTTTATTATCTGTCTAGTGTGACTAATTGTCTAGCTCATGTTTCTGGATTTGCTGCTTGAATAGACACCTCCCAGAATCAAAATCAGCCTTTATAGTAGCTATGGACTATTTTAGCATGAATACTTGCGTATGTCCATAGTTAATGTAGGTATCTACAAGAGTCTCCTTTCCCCAACATCTCTATGAACTAAACTATATTGGTCAAAGTAACCAGGAGAAGCCAAAAGAGGAAGTCAGAGATATCATGGGGATGATATTTTGATAACTCATATCAGATTCTGCAGTAAAACTGGGACAATGCAATGAAAACCATCAGCTATCCATCAGTGGGTTTTGTCAGCAGCTGTTCAGCTCTATCTGGCACAGGACAGTCCCTCCACTAGCTGTCTCAGGCTTCTTGTCTCATTTAAGCTGTGCACTAAAAGAATGTTTTACATTGTTTAAACACAACACAAAGCATACACACTTGTATAAATGATACACAAGCAAGCCTGCCCCATTGCATCCAGGAGAAGGCAAACTTGAACGTAACCACAAGACCAGCACTCGAGAGCTGTGAGGACCTGAGGCTAAAACCCAACTGTTGCTTTACACTTTTAATTGTCTGGTAATACGCGTTCATTGCATCAGTCTGCTGTCTCATTGTGTATGCAAGACTGCAAGAGCTTCAGGGCAGAGGCCATAATTTTTTATATGTTTATACAGTGCCTACAATAACAATACAGTAGCAACTGGAAATCAAATAATTAAGTTGTTATAGTAATAATGCCAGAGTTGAGAAGCAGTGATTCTGGCTGTGTCAAAGCTGCATAAATCTATTTAACACTCACACAGATCTTCTAACCTCCCATGCTTATTACAGAGCCTAGCTCTTCAGGGCAGAAAAGTGGGAGATAAACTAATGCACTGAGGGCTAGGAGTCCTAGTAGATCAATATGCAGCTGCTATTTGGGGTGATATGATGGGACAGTCAAGGAAGCAAACAAGTCTGACTGCTTCAAAATTCCTACTCTGAATGTTTTGGGTTAAATCCCTCTAACCTACAGAGGGTAGAATTGAGTACAAGAGAGATGAATGAGATTTTCTTACATGAATGGGAGGAACTGGTACAGAAACTTCTCAGACCTGCAAGCTAAGTCAGCCTTGGCACACTCATCACTGCCATTGCACAACACAACAGCTTTCCTCTCAATGAAGTTAAAGCCTCAACACTTCCTTCAGAGGCTGCTTCTACTCTGACAATTAATTAAAACCAACAGCACAGGGCTCTATGTAGATGTCTTGCAGAAACCAGAGTGTAAACACAACCAGTTTTCAGACCAAAGAGACAGTCAGTGAGGCAAATTCAGCCGCAAACTCTGACTCTTTACTACTGATGCATCGACTCCATCAATAAAAGATCCTTCAGTCTCAGTTACCACAAGACTGTGACCCCATCGCTTTCAGTGGGACACAGGCCAGAGAGAACAGATCCTGTAATCTCTCTATTGACAATTTTTAAGCACAGTCCAGATTCACAGATAATGCAGAGATGAGAAGAAAGAGAAAAAATTACTTTTGCTGTTTCTATTAGCTAATATTGTAAATAAAAGTAGTAATGTTGTCTGTTATGCTAGAAATTCTATGAACATTTATGTCTACTTTTATTTAAGCAGTAACTGCTCTGAACTGATTATACTCTCTGTTAATGACAGACACAACAGGTGGGTGGAACAGAAGGAGACAAGGTAATGAATAAAATGAGAACATTTGGCATTCCAAGCAGTTACCACATTTCTCTATACCCCAAGAGTGAAGGGACTGTTTCTGCAGCGTTCATCTGTGGGACCTGTTCATTGTTTGTATGACAACACCTACAGCCACATTAGAGAACCACCTGCTGCAACACTTGGCACTGCAAGAGACTGGGACTCAGACAGGATATGGTGTTTTAAAATAAACCAGATAAGGCACCAAACACTGATCACATCTGCACCTGGCCTAAATCTCCAGCCAAAGACTAAAGCTCTACCTACCTCATTAGATGTCATGCTACCATGCTACAGTCCCTGGCTCTGAAATCCTACAATTTCACCAGACGGTTGGGGAACAAGGCATGCAGTTGAGGAGCTAAAGGCAATAGAACAGGTCAGAAACAGGGCTGGGAAAGCGCTCAAGCCCCTTGTGTACTAGCTTAGGGTTTCACCGAGACACCACACTGTCACTGCCTTACTCATGTTTTGCCTTGCAGAGCACAAGGGTAGGACTATACTGTCACTGCTTGCCTGCACTGTTTTCTTCAACCAGTCCAGCCTGTGTTTTGTCAATGACTGCCTTTAGCAAATGGGAAAAGAGGGCAAGTCCTCTCCTGTATGAATCACCAGGAAAAAGTATGTATCAATTACCAGGTTTCTGTCATTTCAATAGCTGGTCACCTGTGAGGACCAAGTTCCAAGGAAGAATCAGCAGCTGATGCAACTCTGAAATCCAAACAGCAAAAAAAAATAAATCACAAGACTCCTAGAAAGATCCTGTCCCAAAGGGGTCAGATACAGACAGGGCCAAGTAGCCATCCAAAGAATGCACATGCATTATTTATGGCATCATTCATAAGTCAATGGCTGCTGGCCACCCTGGCCTACCTGCAGTGCAGACAGGCCCAGAGCAGGATGCAGCCACACACACACAACAGTGGCTCTGGGCAGGTGACAAGACACTGGACCCAGGTTTAGCAGGTGGCTCTGCTCTTTCCTCTGTAAGCCCCAGCCTCCCATGCAGCTGTCCATGCTGCCAGTGATGGTGCCCACTTCCAAGGACAAGAGAGGCATCAGTCCCTCGCTCCTTCCACTCAGGGAGTCAAAGCACGTAGCAGAGCTGCAAGGCAACAGCGTGCAAAGGTTGCTTCCTCTTGCAAGGAGAAATTTGTCTGCCCCACACCCCTACCATGAGCCTCCCTGCAACATTTGCTGTGCAAGGGGAACTGCAAGGTCAGATGGGAGGTGTGAAAACAAAATTGCTGCTCTTCCTTGGAGGAACAAGCATCAAAATCCTGCAACCTGCCAGGGTTGCTGCAGGTGAAGCTGGCTTACCCGTGCCACTCAGAGCTGTTTTAGAAGCTGTGAATTTAACAAGAGTAGGATTAAAATAACTACACTTAGAAATAAAAGCAGGCAGGCTAAGGGACATTTCTACTACAGAGCACACACGACAAGGAGATTCCCTGACGCTGCAGCAAACCAATGTAGTCTGCATTACGATGCACTATTCTCTTTGCAGCACGTACAAGACTACTGTGCTCTATTGGTGTAACACAGGGTTTGAGTCTCCTCCCCCTAGGGCTGGGGGAAGTTTTGCTACAGGCTTTGGCGGTAATAAGATCAAGTACTAAATCCATGAGTAACCACTAATGTTACTTGCATTCACTTGCCTGTTCATCTTGTTTAATCAGCATTTTATATCTTGTGCATCATGCTGTCTCTGCAACACCCTGCAGCATGCTGTTCTTCATCGTAGCTCAGTCTGAAATGAGGGCATTCTTTTTGTAGGATGTTGCATAAAACTGCATGATAACATCATTTCCATTTTACACTGTATGGCTGAGATTTTCAGTCACTTAAACATGGGACCACTGAAGTGAACAAAAGGCTCATGTTACAGTTATTTAGGCCCCTTCAAAAATCTCAGCAACGTACTGGAATCTCTTCTATCGATTCCTCTCGTACCCATTACAAAGAGTGCTGCTGTACAGTACTGTATGTATTAACAAACATAACAAAACAACAAGGTCAGATGCCCTTAATCACACCACTTTAAATCCAGAGCTACTTTGATAAAAATCAATTGGATTATTGATATTTACAACAGTATACATGGCAGCAGAATTTGACCCCTAATCCCCATCACATGGGTTGCTGTCCTGCAGCAAACTGTAGGTCTGAGTAATCTGTTCAGATGCCATTAGTGTAATCTGCAGCAACCGCTTTGCATCTAGCAAATTAGTATAATGATTGAATACTGAGCAGTAAAAACAATTACTGCTCATATCCAAGGCATGCACTGTCCTCTGTAGCAATAAAACATGCACAGAATCTCTGCAGTATATTGCACAAACTAGCTGTACATGCCAACAGAAGCCTCAAGCTCAAGATACCCTCCCTGCAAAATACCACCAGCTCTATTCTGACTGACTTCAAACATTCACTGGGACCAGTTCTGCACCTGATTGTATGATCACTTCTTCTCTGTAGCTTGACAATCAGGGTCATTCTGGATGAAACTGGTACCCACAGCTGCAGAGTCACATCTGCTAGCATGAAGTTGTGGAATGCATTCTTCTACTTTTCGTGCCCCTTTGTTAGTAATGTTATGTACTGAGCTTTCTGAAATGTTCCTTGAACGTACATAGGTCTCATCTGGATCACAACACTTTGGTTTTTTTTTTAACAATGACTACAGATTGTGAAAGATTCCTTGCCTTTTTCCACAAAAAATAATTTATCAAAAATTTTAGTCTTTTTTTCACTATGACTTGGGGAAAAAATTGTAAATCAAAATCATAAAGAAAAAAAAGTACATTCAAATAAAGACACTAAGCTCTACTTTAGATGTCTGTGGTTTCTGACTGTGCCCATACCAGCACAAAGATGGCAGAAGCACGTGTTCAATCAGAACATACTTTAAAGCTATTCTATGCCACGGTCAAAGGGCATATATTGTGTAAATTCATAATCTCAAACATGGACACTAAAATTGCCTTAGATGTCTCACAACTGGATATAGCTTAGCTTTTACATATTAATTTGGCTGAAAAAAAACCCTGCTTTTCTAGTATTCAAACTGCAGGCAAGATGCAGAGGGATGACTTTTATGCAGGTAGGTGGGCTTTTTTCCATCCTGGACCACTGCTGAGTTAAAGGTTTATAAACCACAGCAAGCTTGCTACTACCACTACTAGAAAACAACGCTGTCTTAAAATAGCACAAAGGCAGGTCTCAAAGAAAATAGCATGGTTTTCTTCCATATACTCACCTGTGCATGGGCCATTCTCATGTTGCACAGGCGGACAGAACAATACTCTTGTAGCACCACTGGTTACCTACAGATACAAACGCTGTACCTAAGTGCTGATACTACTTGGCTACAGTACCTCCATTGTAACAGTCTCCTGTTCAGCTCTTGCTCATCATAAATTAATTACTTCCTAAATGAGAACATGTTCATTTAGCTTGTATGCCAGAGGCCTGTGCTTTGAAGGAAATCCTTCTCTAAGAGATTTAGGTGCTGGGGAAGGCTGCTCTGGGACAGTGGAGATTTGGTACACTGACTACTGGAGAAAAAAGCTTCCAGATACTCAGGTATTTATCACAAAACATGACAAATTAACATCAACATTCAAACAAGTTCAGAAACGTAATTTCCCCTTGAAGCACACTCAGCTTTCCTTCCCATTCCAAATGCAACACAGGCGAGTGTCAGGTGGGACGGCCGCAGGCGAGCAGCCAGCACAGCACAGCTCCACCTGGGTGCACAGCAGTGCCTTCCCCCCGCCTCGGCGTGATGTGCATTCTGTTCAGCAGCTCAGATCTCACACACTCTGGGATTTCAGTGCTCCATAAACGGCATTTTTTTTTTTTTTTTGCTTGTTTTACTTTTGGTTAATCAATCCCTCGCAAAGACATAAAAGTGGGGAGCTTCACAGCAGAAATTACAATACAATCTGCCCAGAGGGAAAGCTCCTTCCTAGAGGACACAAGTCAGAGGTTTTTGCTGTGACATACAGGGTTCTTGGAGCTTTACCATTTTATTTCACGCTACCCTTTTTTAATTCAACTGTTGAGGTTCTCAGCATTTAAAGACCATGAGAGGGTCTCAAGCTCATGAATGCAGGTTCAGCATTTCCATAGGGAGTTCAATGCCCAGCTTGCTTTTTCTACTTTGGAAAATTCTCCTCTTTAGTTCTTTGGATCCTGCTGAACTCCTGGCCCAGTGTGACCTTTTGGCAAGATGTTCTGCAGCACGTGACAGAACATTTTCTTTAGCCATTTAAAAAATGTTGCCTTTCAAAGTTATCCAACACCTCCTTCCTCTTCTACTGTAAAATGCAGAAAGGGGAGTTCCTTATCATTGCCGTACTAGTCCTCATTTCACATGTTTCTAGAATAACTCTCCACTATTACCGCCCCCCAACTTCAATTATCTCTCTTTTTGTGTGAAAGCTGTCTCATGTTTCTAAGAATAATCACTTCTCCCTAAACACTTTCTATTTTTATAATACTTTTGTGAACACAGAATGATGGGAACAGACCCAGAACCTCAGGTGAAGGCTGGAGAGGAGACGTCCAGATCTCAACCAGGAGCGGCTCTGGCTACTGAGTCTGCTGACAGTCTAAATCAGTTTAAATTGCGGATCCTAAAAATTTCCTAGGCTTTGTACAGCAAATCTAAGCACAATGACAACAGGCTCACTTTCCTTCAGCACTCTCAGAAGAGCCTCCGGGAGCCTCCAGCTCACAGATTATAAATCACTAAATCAATTGCCTTAAAAAGAGGTGCAAGTTTCTCATTCAGCTCAACAAGGTGTTAACACTACACTGCAGCAACAGCAGGGCGTGTGTCAGCGCTCGGAACCAGCCTGACAGAATGATGACCAGCAGAAACATCAGACAATTTTGCAATTGTGCAAGGATTTGGGGAACACAGCTGATGTCAACATCTGTATTTTTCAGCCTAACCTCTGACACTGAAGTCCTAATTTAGAGCAAGTAGTTTAGTGAAATTCTGTTTCTATTCCTATGGCCTTGATTAGCATTAATATATGTAATTTTTTATGCAAATGTCTGACATTTAAAGGTAAAAACTCTGTTCTATATAATAATTACATACACTTTAAAAAAAAGGTTTTTAAAGACCTACAATTATGAGAAAAAAGAGAGAGCATATAACTATTAACATTAATGTCCACACGTAAGTTAAAGTAGATATTGTAGCTAAGATAAAGTTTTTCTTATAAAGTTCTGAGTCAGCAAGATGCTTAAGCAAGTAAGTAATTTTAAACACATAAACAAAGCTGGTTGAGAAATATTAGTTGCTTTTCCAAAGAAAAATCTGGGGGAGTTTTTAATTTCCACTAAAATATTTTATTTCACTAACCATAAACCAGATCCTTAAAAAAAGCGTTTTCAAAACTAAAAAGTTTCTTCCCCAAAAGCTAAATTTCTATTTTCATTTTTCCCTTCAAAAGGTAAGAGACTGAGCAGAAAGTTTCAGAGAATAAAAATTCAGTGGAAAAAATCTGTTTTTCAGTTTTTCCCCTGCAAGATCCTCCGTGAGTGTGAAGTTTAGCTATGCTTAAATGCTCTGCTGAAACAAAGGCTGGATGGGGTTTCCTCAGATAGGCATGTTAGGGCTGGTCCCTGTAGTCTCTGCTCTGACACTGTAGGCTGGCTGCCCGTCTGCAGTGCAGCATCCCCAAGGCACTCGGTGATTGCTGAATGCTGCAGCCCAGCCCCTGCGCTGGGTCCCAGCTGCTGTTCACCTCCAATTCATTTGTGCCTGACCTAACCCACGCTGCTGCGCGGGGGCTTGCTCTCTTCACTGGTGAGTGCCGTGAGCTAATATCCCATGTTAGATGTCACACAGATGAATAGGAGGCAGACAAGGGGAGAACGCTAGGGCCCCAGCCCAGCTGTGAATAACTTAACATTTGCCTAGAAGACTGGGTAAATCCATGGGCAAATCATCAAGTAATGCCTTAACAAGAACAGAACGGTGATGAGATGTGCTAAAGGAAATGGACAGTGTGACCGCCCTTGCTCCTTTTGGCCCCGAGGAGCCTCCCTCTTTACCAGGGCACCACAACTGGGGCAGAAGGCATTCACAGAGCCATCAGGCTGGAGAGGCTTCAGCCAGGTCGCATATCTTCCTTTCCTGGATTCACACCTACCAGGTTGCTTGGCTTTGCTTTGAACTTGAAAACAGAATTAAGCAATCCCCTCCTCAAGAAGCAGCTAGGGAAAGAATACACAAAATGTACACAAAGTTAATCCAGGCCAGTGACAACCTGAGGATGGGGGGGGAGGGAGAAGGATTTATTCATTTTCATGACAATAGCCACAGAGAAAAGAAATGCTCTCCTGCCTCTCCCCAGGGACTTGAATTGAATTCCCAGGGCTGCCAATCAGATCAAGAATTTAACAGCATTTATTCTGTGGGGAGGCTGTCTGGAGCCAGCGCGTCAGCATCTGGATGATGCCCTGAGCCTGCACAAGCAGAGCAGCCAGAATCATGAATCTGTCTGGCTTGCCATGCAATGAGAAATTTTGGATGCACGCACAGAGAAGTGGTTTCTCTCATTTATAGCAACATAAAGCTGGAGAGTCAGGGAAGCCTCTATTATTTCACTGAAACTCAAATGGTAAGACACAAGCCTCAGACCAGAAAACATTGGCATTCGGACACACGGTGTTGCTGTAGACCCCACTCCCACAAACCAGGATCTTGACTCAGACTCATTGAGTGGCAATGGACTGGTTTGAATGGTTTCCATCTGGAACAGTGGTTTTGCACCAATGCAGGCAGAGAAAGAGACCCAGCATGTTATGAGGCTGGCTCTTCTTCTGGGACGGTTTGCAAAGAGTTAAATTGCAGCTTATGTGACTTTTAGCCACTGCTTGCAAAATTAATTCATGTTACAGGCTGTAGAGAACATGAACCATTCCGAGTGCCAGGGGGATGATAAGCTCTTAGGGTCAATTACTGCACAGATGTGCCCCAGTTCAGTTGCCACTGATTTTAGTGGTAATTTCATATATATTTCTATATATTTAGCCTATATAGGTTAGTTGCAGAGAAGTCTGTAATCTACAATAGTTTTCTCCTAAATATATATCCCTGATTTAGTATATTTGTTACTACAAAGTTTGCATGACTGTTTCTACAGAAACAAACAGGATCATATGGGTATTTCTGTCAGTAGCAGTTCATTCTTTCCCTCGTTGCAGTTTCATGTCTTCCACTGTTGTTAAATGCTCAATGAGAAAAAAAAAATAAAATAAAAAAACCAACACAGTGCAAAGAATGTCAAGTCCCCTTTTGTTCTTTCCTGGAGCCTTTCTAGCAGTGGCATTTTCAGATGTTGCTCAAAGCATGGACGGCACAGCATAGAATATGCAAGATACCATATTCTACTGAAAATCCTGGAAAGGCTTTCTGCCAGTAAGAGGCTCTTTCCAGTTTCCTCAGAAGGAAAGGATCTCCCACTGCAGACATGAGAACTAGTCTCAGACTGCAAAGCATTCCAGCAGGATTTCAGGAGACAATTAGCTATCAAAACTGGCAAGTACAGCACGCAGTGAATTACACAGAGGTATTGCAAAGGTATCGTTGGCAGTGCCCCATCACTCCAGCTCACCATCACTGAACCAGAATGTAAGCAGGAAGATTTGCAGCTACTATCAAAGACCTCAACGCAGTAGTACTAGTGATGACAATGGATGCCAGAAGTAACGATATTGCATATTTCCCTATATTAAGCTCAAATTATATTGATAACATCTATAAATGAGTGCATACCATCCACTGGAAATTCCTCACCCATCTTTCTTTTATAAGGAAATAATGTCTCTGTATAGAAATTAAGAGTTGAGGGGGCAAGGTTTCATTGAGAGCACCACGGGAAGGGTTATGCAAATAACTGCCAGAAAAACAGGCTGTATTTTAGTCAACTTACAGACTGATCCCAACTGAAAACTCTATATTATTGTTATTCACCCATTTAAGGTCCTATTTTCACTTCAGTTTCCATAGAAACCTGTTGTCCTAAATCTGCAGCACTTATAGCCTTTTAGTGTCATGGGTTCTTTCTTTACAGCTCTAATTACACCATCATCCACAAGGGGAAATGGCTGGGATGCTTTTCCCACCACAGAAACATTCAGGAAGTGCTGCTCTGTAGACAGAGGGAATATAAAACCTAATCATAAACCTTCAGACATCGTCCCTTTTGGACAATTCCCCTATGTCACAGCTGCATGTTTTATTGTTTGGGTTTTGAATATGGGCCATGGCATAAATAAGGATGGAATTTGCAGAGGAAAAAAAGAATTTTAATATTTGGGTTAGCTTTTGCCTTTCCTCTGTCTTTTCTGGTCTATGGTAAAGAATAATTAAATATGACTGAAGAAACTGGAAAAATACTTGTAAATTAAGTACTCTGGTGTCACATGGATATTAAATACATAAGCTTCAACAAGGCTGTCAAGGCATATGGTCCAGAAAGACCTCCTACCGCCAAAGGAATGAAGCTCATGTGCCCTTTTATTCATTAATTCAGCTCTCAGGTCTGCAAACAGTTTTCTTATCGGCATACGAGGAGTTAAGCTTCCCACCTGTGCATTCCAGATAGACTCAATAAGACTTTTTCAGTGTGCTAATACAAAACACACAGAGACCTCTGTCTACCTACATGCTGGTAAAATGCCTGTTGTGCTATGCAGATTATTATTGTTATTATTATTTCTGGCGCTGTCACTTCTAGCTATGGTGCTTCAAAGCAATGATATTAAAAACATAAAGGCAGGCAGCCCTTTGGAAATGAGGAATCGCAACAGCAACGTCAAAACTTTTTATAGCACCCCTTATTGAAACATCTGGAGGAAGTATCATCTAATGGTTAGTGAAGACAGCTAAAAATCCAGAATTCCTGTGTTCTGTTTCTAGGTCTGTCACTGCCATTGACTTCATACAACCTTGGGCAGGCACCATATAAGTTATATATAAGTGGTACCTACTGTAGTTTGCTTCTTTATGACAGGTAAAGAAGTAATCTAAGATTTGCTGAAACTGTCTTTTACAAGCAATAAGAAAAGACCTGTCTACATGCAGTTTTCTGCTATCACTCCAGTGGTACAAAGGTGTCTAAGGACGCATACAGTCATCATCCTGAACCAGCTCACCGCCCCCATCTGCTCACTTCTCCCATCACTTCTGCCCTTACAGAGGTTGTGTTTCCACCCATTTGCCAGAAGAACACTTCTTGTGAGTGCTCCCTAACTTTTCTCAAGCAGAGCAAACTGGTTTGCTGTGGCCAAAAACTGCTTAAGACAGATGCTCAGCTTCGTCCAGGGCTCTTCCAGTGGTCAGTGTAGAGAATAATATCGGCTGGTGAGTGCAGCATCTTTTACCAGCACAGCTGAATCTGGAGGATAATGTTTGCCTCCAATCTGACTGTGATGCAAGCGTATTCTTTAGGGGAAAAGAATCATGTCAATGAATTAACATCTGCATTTGTTAATATGGCCTCACAAGTGCATGATTTTATATAGCCTAGAGACTGTCCCAGTGCTCTCGACAAAGAACCCTACTCCTTATCAATATAATTTATGCAGATAAGGAAGTGGCATACAGACCAAGTTCTGAAGCCTGGTATTCCCCTGTTTTGCTGGTAGACACATGTCTCCTCGCTCCACTCCCAAGAATGCTTAAATTGGGGTCAATTTGACACTCCACAAACAAGCCTTCCATGATGACTGATATAATGAGACACAAAGCAGTTACTTAAAGTTTTAAAAGATGAGATGATGAGGAAGAATATTTGCTGCTTAGATAGTCTTAAATCAGATTTGAAACTGGAAGAAAACATTTAAACTGAATTTTCCCTTTCAACTAAGCTCAAAAACCTAAGCTCTCTCCCCCTCCTTGCAAACCCTGAAAAGTCTTCTCAGTAAACCCAAACCAGTGACAGTGTCTCAAACACATAGGTTACTGTGCAGATACAGAACTTCTGCCATGGTTTTTCCAACAGGGTCTTTTGACATTACTTACTCTGCGTGTAGCATATCTGATAAAATGAGAGGCCCATAAAACCAGAGTCTTATCTAGTAGCAGTTTTGACTGCTCTGCCAAACAGCACCACACAGGTTTAGAGGACACCATGAGCCATATTTGGAGCACTGAAGCTCTGCTTTCTTTTTTTTTGAGTTTAGGAGGTGTTCCATGCTCTAGGTGTGACTGCTTCAAGTGAGAAGTGTGCCTTATTAGGAGAGGAGAAAAAAGACCGCCTGTGGATTCCCTGACATCAAAAATAGCATCATGTATGGGGCAGCTGCAGTGTTGATTAATGGCTCCATAATGATCAGAAAAATACCTACATCTCCAAATCTACTTCACCTGGCATTTCAACTAAAATGATTTTTACGAAAAAAAATCATTGAGACAATAGTAATCCTGAGGCAGTAGTGGAGAGGACTCAGAACAAACACTGTCTTTTTGCTATATTCACAACACAGTGTGGTCCTCACACCTTGGAGGCTCCCTACCACCACACAGATCTCAAGTCAAAATAGCAGGAACATAAAAATCACAACATCCAGACCATACACACACTCCCCAGAGCAAATGTGGCAAAGAAACATTATGAATATTTATTTGGCTATGGGAATCACTCTTTTTGTCATTGCTGTGCTCTTGCAATAATTTCTGTGAATAATAAACCTTCAAATATGCTTTCCATGATTGTCTGCATCAGCAGAAAGCCATTTGTTTAAGTCTTTACAGAAACAGAACAACAAAACTAATCCAACAAAATCTGCACCATAACTATTTCCAAGGTTAGGGAATGTAAAACATTAGTCATTTAACCACAGTGGCCATAGTTGTCAAGTGCAGGCAGCTGTTCAAAAGACAGCCTATGACAACCCAAATGCACATTCCTCATCCTTCAAAATGGCACAGAAATCCAACAACTTTTGAAAAATGAGCAAATTCAAGAAGAAAATTCCATAAAGACTAGGGCTACATTTGTCAGGGTAAATTATCTACATCCTGGCACTCTCCGGAAGCAAGGAGCTACCATGATTTACCAGTATTTCCTGAACACAATGTGCTTCCAAGCCAAACCAGAGGTCATGCTGACCCCACCAGCTAAGGCTTTTAATCCCCAAGTGCCATGTGCAGTCTGATACAGCTTTGCCCTCATCAAACTGTTACCTGTTCCAAGTGTTTGCAGATGTTTTCCAGCTGCATCAGAGGCTGCCGTTATGATTTTCTTGTTACCAATGCTTGAAAGGTTTCCTTTACAAACAGTTCAGGCCCACTTGAGCTACAAGTATTAGCGGTGAAGTAGAACGAAAGCTCAGTGTTCACAGCCTGCTCTGCCAGTTGTCACCATGAAAAATAAGAGTAGCTCTCTCATACAACGAGCAGGATGTGGAAACCAAACCACTGCTTGGGCATTGGCAGCCTTTGCAAAGCTATTTCCAAACTATGCTTTGGGAGAAAAAGAGAATAAGAGGTCACCAAATTGCTTGTTCCCAACTAGCACATGCTTCACCATTGAAGCAGCCTGTGCAATGGCGTACATGCACATATGTCATACAGGGACACGGCACTAGCTGGAAACTACTCAGGAGCAAAAGGAGAAAACATGCATGTTCTCAGTGTAGGGAAAAGCAGAAATGTGGCAGTAACCATTCATGAGGGTGAGGTCATACACAAACCAGTCACTGCAGACACAGGCATTAGCACTTCCCAAAGAGAATGAAAAAGGGGGCAGGGAGCAGGAACCCCTTGTTTCTTGTTACTGGGGTGATCATTAACAACACTGTCCTCCTCGGTGCCAGTCAGCCCCTTTTTCACACATGCTGGGTGGGGAAAGTAATTCCAGATCTAACATAAGCATGGGAGACTCCCCTCTGCTCCCTCAGACAACACCCCAGACTGAGCCTGTGCTCTGCACCGGCAGAAAACCTCAGCTTCGCAGTTCTCCATACTGCATGCAATGCCTATGTCCACAAAGCTTCAGTCATCCTTTTATCTGGTCCCATTTCCCAATACGACACACAGTGGAGAATGCAACCACAGATGTGTGCTAGGGCATATGGGAGAGGCTGTGCTGTGGGTTAGGATTACTTGTGAAAACATCCGAGCTCACAAGAGAAACTCAGCAGCTCCAAGACTTTTTCCCTTAGCGTTCTAGTTAACTATAGCTTACCTCACTTCTCCCCATCAGAAATCCCCTCTGTCCTTTCCACTACTGTGCCATTAAGTGTACCACGCTCAGCACTGACAGGTGACAAATGAAGCGTAAGTTGGTTCACCACACTGACCCTTCTTGGCAGGGTTTACCGGGCTGGGCCTGACCTTTTGTTGCAGGCTAAGCAAATTTCCTTTCTCTGATACTCCACTCACAAGATGCTGCATGGTGGTGAAGCACCAGAGTAGAAGCTTCACACTTCTCACTATGGAGTTAGGAATCCTCCTCTGCTGGCACCTCAGTCAAAATCACCAGGAAAGAGTGGACACAGGAGAATGTGAGGAATATTCTTTTGGTAAGAGAACTAAACCAGTAAGATTTTGCTTAGACACAAGAGAAAGGGGCTGAGGGAAAATCGGAGCACTGCTGTAATGCCACGCTGCAATGCTACCCATCCCCTCCAAGCAAAGGTACTGTCTCTCATAAAATACTGAATTTTCTGTACAGCTTTCATCAAACACAAGTTTTCCAACAGAACTGGTCAGCAAATAGCCTTCTTTCATGACAACTTGCAAAGAAGGGAGCAGGAGAGGTGATTTGTGCCCAGTACAAAAACAAACCACAAAGACATCCCATGCAGCAGACACACACAAAGCTGAGCTCTGCACATCAGAATGCTCCCCAGAGGAGGAGTCAAAGAATCAAAGCAAAGGAGCAGTGATACAAATAGCCTGACTTTTCAAACACATCAAAGCCCAGAAAACAAGTCCCTCTCAACCCCAGGGACCAAGATAGAAAAGATCCAATAAAGAATTCAAATGCCATAATCACATAATCTAATAAGCTACAGTTAAACCAAAAAACCTCTTTAGCAAACATCCGTGATGGGAAGAGGAAACAGCTCCGAAGCAGGAGGCATGGATGCCTCCCTTCACTTCTCCCTGTTAACATACCACGTCCTGCTGGTGGGACAGATCCAAAAGTTTGTTCTTGATACCAAATTCCCACATGGGAAAATGGAAAAGGGAGAAGACCATCTAAAAAAAAAATAAACAGCACAGATTGACCAGTTGCTGAGAGCTGAGCAGTACAGAATGCATGCTGGACTGACTTGCCATGGGGGAAGGTGGTTAAGCTATCTATGTGGGAAAAGGGAGAAAGGATAGATGCTGGGAAACAAAAACGGAAGAGAAGAAACATCCACCCCAGACTGCTGCCAAGGTAAGCCCCTGTCTGTACCCTCCCACAGTACTCCACCCCTTGTTTTCATTTTATTCTGGATACCTCCCCTCTTCCAGTCCCATATGATCTCTTCTCCCTTGTCATCTCTGAATCTCTCGCTCTTGTACTCTCTGGGACTCCCTCAGTCATTCCGCGCAAGTACCTGCTCCCCTGGGTGCATCTCTTCCATCATCTCCCTGCCAAGCTGGAAAATGACCTTCACTTTGCCATTGTACAGTGGTGGCAGCTGCACACAGTATTACAAGTCTGAGGCAGGATGACCTCAATGCTCACGTACAGCTATCTGCTTGGTTATACATGCCATAGAAAGAAGATCTCCCGTTGACATTGGTATTGGTATCAGCCAGGAATGTTGTCTCTCCTTTGACATGCTAGGTAGGACTAGCCCCTTCTCCTTCCAAGCTCAGATATGTGGACAGGAGCACACTTAGGGTGAAATTCTGACCTTGCCTGAGGAAGAAAGATCCAGCCTCACAAACCTTCCTCTGACAGAAAGCCCATCCCTGGCCTAACTTGAGTAATCAGGGAGAACAAGTTTTGCTGATGTATGCATCCCTTAGGTATTTGCTTTTATACCAGCTCCTGAGTACAGTCAGTGAGAAGAGAGCAGTAAATCTCTGAGAAACGCAGCAGGGAATGGCAGCACCAGAAAGGGTCATTTCCTCTTGCAGAGACTAGAGCAGGCAAGTACTGTTCAACGGGTACAAAGGCAAAGGAAGAGGGGCCCTCAGCTCCTCTGATACATTTGTATACACAGATGCTTCTGCAGGATCCTAATATTGTCCAGTGAATCTGTACATGAGTGGTAGTATTAACATTCGTAAATACATAAACCTTATGCTGGCAGAATTCCACCCTTAGACTTTCTTTCCTGTGCAGTCTCCCTTCACTAGCCCCTCTTCTACTGCACAAGCCATGTGCCAATCCCCATTTTCTCTGAGAGTATAATATTCCTATGAGATACCTTATAAAGTCCTTTGCTGCAATCTAGCTAGATGATGTCTTATGATGATCCAAGACAATTAAGCTTTCTTTTTAAAGAAATACATCAAATTAGTAGTGGACACGAGGACAGTATAGAACTGGTTGACTGAAATGTTGCTGCAGAGCCTTAGAATGTGTATGCTCATGCCAGCAGCAGTTTTGGATCTGATGCCTCGGTTTTCACAGCAAGTGTAAAGTATAGGTGCCTGCACAAAATGCTGGCAAGCATGAGGAGCAATGCTGGAGTCCAGTGAAAAAGCACTTTTTCTTTTCTGTAAGTAATCATTATGGAGGGGAGCACAGCTCAATGCAGCCATTACAATTCTAAAAGTGGGAATTAACTTATTGGAAAAGGTTGGGCAGTAACCCAGACACATGACCCCTATCTGGAATAAAGCCAGAAAGGGTCATCAACTCCTTTAAACTCCTTGCTTTATGCAATATGAAATCACTTGCTGTTGATGCAAAACATGACAGTACTTGCATAGGTTATTCAAGAAAAATCCATTACCTTGATGTGCCACATACATATCTCTGCAACAGAACAGTGTGCGTGAGCACGTTCACACCGACTGTACAGTGAATTTCAGAACGAGGGATATAGCAGAAATGGGAAGGAAATGGTGAACTGTTGTATATGATCTTTTACATGGCGAGTTATCAGTTGATTTATGTAGCAAGAGTCCCACAGAGTTAGTTCATGATAAATTCATGAGGCATGTGCTTTTGATCGTGCAGTGCTCTTCTCATGTCTTGCCATTTCCAGCTCCTCTTTATTCACCTTCTGGAGACAGAATTCTACCTCATGTGGTAAACCGATGCTATAGACAATAAGGACTAGTCTGCATCCACTGCCTCTTCTGACATGCCACATTCTGGAGGGGAAGACATGTCTTAGGAAGTCACATGTCCAGGAGACAGCAGTGCAAGCAGGCTGGCTGGAGGGGTTAAGTTTCTCCTAACATACTCCAGCATGTGTATCCGTATGTGGGAGAAAATGCTGACAGGGACCAGTTCTCAACCAGTTGGCCTGAGACAAGGACACTCTGCACCATACATGTGCAACTAAAGCGCTCCCAGGTTCACAAGTCACTTAGTGGATGGATGGCTTTCCCTGCTAAACTGGGGGAGATGAAAGCTCTTTCAGGGAAAAAATATGAGAGAAACAGCCTGTATATTTAAAAGGTGCATCAATTCCTGGTTTAGGAAATTCTTAGGTCAATTCTTTAGGTCATAAATGCTGCAGTCTGAACTAATCCTCAGTTTTTAGCTATACTGCATGAGCATGGCTACACCAAAGGAGCAACTGGAGACACTGCAACCAGCATGGACCTCAGCACAGGCTAACCACCAGATACATTCCAGCCTTTCAGAAATGTTGTGCAGCCCAAGCACTGGTACTACACTGCTTTGAACAGGTACCTTTCAGATCAGCGTTAAGGATGACTCAGAGCACAGTGCAGCATTCCCCAGCTCTCGGTCTCAGTTCTGCTCACTGAAGCAATCTTGGTGAGCATTGCACGTGAGCCCATGGAAGCACAGAAGATAACCTTTCTCAACCCTCATACTGCTTTATCATTTGCAGCTGCCCAGTACCCAGAAACAATGTTCCAACGCTTGTTTTAGAGCACAAAGACATCCCTGGGTTATCTTTACTGGAAGACCTACATAGTAGAAAGAGCCAGGGTGGCATTACTACAGCAGCATGACAGCAACAATCACATGACAAAGTGATGCAACCTAGAGAGTAGTCCAAAACCAGCATATCTACAAATCAGAACCTGCTTCTGCACCTTGGCAAATCGTGACCTGTGGGAAGATTGCTGCTTTTCAGCACAGGCAGAATATGACAGGAAGGAGAGCAGGCTCTTGGGAAGATCTTTGGCATTTCAACCAACTGCTACGGTCTGAAGAACTGTGATGAGGGCACATTCCAGAGTCCACGACTGGGTAGGGAGCATTGGCTTGGAGAAAGCAACCATACCAGAGCACATGTGCTCTAAGGGGAGTAACCAGACCAGATATGTCACAGAATGATCTATGCTTCATTGTCCTCATTTGTAAAACTTTATAGCTGAGAGAGTCACAGACAGGAGAGGACCTGCCTGAGCTAAGGATTGTGTGATAAGCTTGGACATTCTTGCTGGTAGGGATATGCCAACAAGGAGACATTTCCTTACATCAAACACCCAGCGCACCACCATTTGGTAAAGAGAGGTCCTTTGGTGTCCAGATACTCAGCTCTGATTTAGCATGTGGTGCAAGAACCCCTGTCCTTTTTAAACATCCTCAGTAACTGTGGCACTTTGGGAGACACAATAATTAGCATAATTGCCAATTCAGCCTCTAATAATGTACAATGCGCTCATTAACCCAATTAACCCCACACAGCACAACAACCATCACAACCAACACAACTGATGTGGAGGAGGGGAACGGCCACTTGACAGCCCTGCCACATCCCAGCATGCTGACATGACACTTGCTAGGGCTGAAGGCAACTCCCAGTAGCAGGACCCCCACCCAGTGTGGAGATGGGGCATGCTCCATCTGAGCTGGTGCGTGAGCCACATGCTCAGCTTTCTCCAGCCCTGTCCCAGGACAACAGAGGAGTTTCTCCTCCCAAAAGGTTTTGCCTGGAATAGGCTTGTACATTTAATTAAGTGCTATGTATCAACACCCCCCCATGCACACCCCACTTCTCCACCCCCTCTCCTTGGAAGAGTCTCAGGTGGGATTCACTCGTCTGCTTTTGCTGCTGCTTAATTCAGTCAGGCTGGTAAATAATTCAGCAGGCACTCAGCCAACAAACAAACAGGCAGGCAAGCACAAATGGCCAGGCAGGGGGATAGAAGAATAAAAAGAGAAAAATCAAATGGGAGAGTGGCAGCCTTTGCTGGAACTCCTTTTCTACAGGCAGGACTTCAAGTGAGAAGTTGTGCCTACTTCTTCATCCCGTGCAGTTACACTCTCATACCCTAAAGAAGCAAGGTGTCTGTCTGAGACTGTCCTGACCTACTGACAACTCACTGGTTGGAGCCTCAAAGAATGGTTCCCCAGCCTTTTTCTTTATTTTTAGGAAGAGCTTCAGTCCCCTGCTTAAGCTCTTTATCTTTGAAATCTCTCCGTGATGGACACCAGCAGCTCTTGGGCTAAAGCTGGGCACATGGGAGTCTGCATCACTGACTCAAGTCTGTTTAGGCCTCTGTTTTCCCAGCTGTAAAAGAGAAGATGAAAATTCTTCCCCACTGGGGTCTCAGCAGGCCCAACAAACAGGAGCGATGCTAGAAGCCCGACAGTTCTTCTGCTGAAATGCCAAGCTGTGGCACTTTCAGTCCAGGGGTGACAGAGCAACTTCAGCATGAGGCTCTTCACATCACCCTGTGTTACAGACAGGCAAACAGACCCAGGCCCTTTTGCTGAGCTTCCCAACGTAATACAGCCCATCAAGTGACATTGCTGAGAAGAGTTTCTCATTTTGGCAGCTCTGTGCACCACTCACGCCATTCAGGTTATATGCATGAGCAATCTATTGGAATCTCACATCCATGCAAAAGGTTAAGAGTTAGAAGGAACACCTACCTGGTCTCAACATTCACAGAGACCATGGGCCATTAATTCTGGAGCAGTCAGAGCTGCCCAGAGCCCTGGAGGGTGCTTGTGACAGCTCCCCTCATCCCTCACACATCTGCTCCAGAGCTACTTTGCAGTCAAAGGAAATAAGTTGTGCCTGTAGTATATTGGCCCTTTGGAACACTATAAGCTCACACAAAACTTCAGGAAAACATTAAGAGTAGTGTAAGTTTGGACAACATAGTGCTGAGAGGAAGATATAGCTGTATCTATGTTATCTGTGCAACACACTGTTCAGAAAGTAGTAATTTTCTTTAAGCAATGAGGGCTTTCAATGCAAAAAAACTTTGCAATTAATTTTGGAAGGCTTATGAGGGATGAAAGTTACCTGACATTCTGCCAGGACAAGTATGACATGAGATCAACTGAGTGCCTTCTTTCTTCCCTTTGTGATAATCTAGTGAACACACCTGAATACTCCTCCTGCTCTTCCAGACTTGAACAGAAACAAGCTGATGGAGACAACATATCCATACAATTGACACTGCAGGCCACAAGTACCCATTTGTTTTACTTTGATTACCTACCTGTATCTGTTGCCTCCCCTCATCTGTCCTGGTATCAGTTTTACACAACACTCGTGGCAGAGCATGTTGGGCTGAACTGTCACACTTCAAAAAGGAAAGAGTTTGCCTCTTACCTCTCCCACCCTGGAGTCCTGCCCCTCACACCAAACAATGCCTAATCATGTGAAGGGTCATAAGAATCAAGTGTCTAAACTGTGAATAAAAACATGCAATCTGTCATTAAAATCAGCTACAGTGTTGCAGCCTTACAGGGTAACAAGTGTATCTGTATTTCTGGAGAGCTAGAGACTCAGATACTGTATGTTGGTAAATTCATTTAAATATTAATTAAAATAGGAATAGTGATACTGTTGTTCCATGATGGAACAGACTTTTTGTAAAACCAATTCTTTAGAATTCTCTGACTGCATCAGTGAATATAGTGAAAGACACAGTATCGTCAAGCACCAGAAATATAAATTCCAGCCTTACATAAAAGCTGACACCCACAAAAACATATCCCAACCAGACCAAAGCTTATGGATGAGTAATGTAAACACTCCACTATTTTGCCTACAAAAACAAACAGTAAACCAAAACATTTGCAGTGGGGTTTTCTGTGATGCTTAACCTTACAATAGCAATGAAGCTCTTATGAGTGTTATTTTGAAAGAGTCTTCTACACACATAAAAAAATAGCATAAGATAACCGTATTAATAAGGCTGGTTTGTTTTAACCAGTCATCTGAGCATCCTAAGAAAATATCAATGTATCAAGTTAGTAACTCAGGAAACTCCCACGCACTACAAGTTTGCCAAAATAAAATCCAAATCTCCAAGCACTGCTAGGATTCACAGCGCTACCTGAAAGACCTGTCAAACTGCTGGGATCCCTCTAGGCCACGACTAGTGTGGAACACAAGGACAGCAAGCATTTTGGGGTAGCTTACACACAATATGCTCTTTAGGTGAATGCCCTTGCTCCGTGGTGACTCCTTGCTATGAGGTATTTAACCAGTTTGCATCTGGGGATTGTTGCTGAGGTGGTAGTAGAAAGACATGAATTTCAAAGGAGGTCACAAACAAAAATCTCTCAGATTATTAATTCCCTGAATCTATTCTTGGAGCCACATAATTACATTATAGTTGCCAAACTTTGGGAAGCAGAAATACCCTTTGCAAGAGTAGAAGACATGCAGGTTGGTTTATTAACATGCTTCATGTGCACATCCTCCGAGTCTCATTGAAAGTGATGAAAAAGGCAATGGAAGGCTGACTTGAGTAGGTATACCTACACAGTAATTACAGGAGGAAAAAGGTTTTTCAGGCTCTGAAATAACTAAGCATTTCTTCTGTCAAAAAACAGAAGGAAGCAGCAAGCAATAGCCACTGCTCTATGAACTGCTGCAGAGTTGTACCTGCTAGACCCTGTGAAATTCTAAAGAGCGAGAGCCCAGAAAGACACTCCAGGAGAAACAAACACCTTCTGCTGGTGGGTAATGACTCAGTCAGTTGATCAGCAAGCAAAGTGCTCCTGGAGACAAGGTGCCCCACCATTACGCTCTGGTGAGCTGTTGCTAGGTGTGGTAGCAGCATGGTGAGGCGCCCTTGCTGACTCTCAGTCAAGCACTTAGTTTTCTACCACCCACAGTGACAATGGGTTAAAAGGGAAGTGGGGCTACCACTGCCCAGGTCTGGACACTGCTTTTGGGTTTGTGCCTGGACCCACCTCGGGTGAGCAATGAAGTCACGTGAAACCTTCTTACAGCAGTTCACAGCAGGGTCGTGCAAACCCCTTCTGGTTTTGGCTCAGGCAGCCTCATATTCCCCGAACCTCGGTCTGAGCTTTTGTTTCAAACACACACAGGCTCTCCAAGCATAACCACAGCCAAGATCAGCCTGGTTGCAAGTCAAATGTTCAGATGGTTTCCACCCCAAATCATAAATCCCACCCTGTCACCTGGAACCGAGCCCATTCTGCTCAAACCTCAGCCTGCATTTGGGGGAAACTTGACCCCGGTTCACTGAAAGGTTTGCAAATCTCCCCCCCGTGTTCTGGGTTTGTAACAAACCCTCCAAAAGAGGCAAAGTGCCCTCGGTTTTAGGGTTCATCCGGACCTTGTCGTCAGAGTCATGGTGTCATCTAGTGGTGACAGCTTGTATGGGCACACGCGCGGTACCCACATCCACTTCCCAAACATTCCCGCAGAGTCTGGTAAAACTGTAGGTCCAGTGAATAACTTTCTCCCAAAGTGCATCAACATTTTGAGCGGCAGAACAGCCCCAGCATTTCAGCAAAAGCCACTGACACCACAAGGAGAGCTTTTTGCAAAGGCTCTCTAATAAAGTGAAGGGCAAGCTTTGCTTTTCCTATCACTTTACACAATGAGGAGACACAATCTCCCAGGAAAAGAGCAACCCACAGTAACTTTGAGGGATAGCAGTCAGCAGGTTCAGTTGTAAAAAAGTTTAAATTCAAGAGTCATTCTCCGCATAAAAGTTGCATCTGCTGAACTGTCACTATACTGTTATCAATAACACTTAAAAATCCTAGAAAAAGGTAATAAAGAAAAAAGGACTTCAATTTCAAATTGTTCTTTGAGAGTTCCCTTGCACAGGCACACAGATGCACTCAGTTCTCAAAAAGTGGCAGCTGATTTTTTTTATTTCCAATTTACATCCTATTGGGTTCAAGTTCTCTTAAGAATTGAGCAGCCAAAGCAGTTCCCAAATTGGGAGCACATCTCCTGCAAGAAATTAAGCTCCCTACATCTCACTTCAAACATTTCTAAAGGTATTTGGCTCACCATATATCCCATGTGACAGGGTTATGGCAACATGAATTCCTGCACCTCAGTGAAGCTCGGAACTAGTGTACCTGTTCTTAAACCTGCTCTGGTTTTAAGGAACCTTCAGTGAGATTTAAGCTTGAGAGTTTTACCTTTCAGCTGAGACAAAGCAGGAACAGAAACATGATTGGTTTTCCAGTCTCAGCTGATGGGTAAGAACTCAGTTACCACCAGCTCTGTTCCCATAGCCTCAGGCAGTGTGCACTGAGTCACTTGTCCCACAAGCTGATAAGAGCTACATCGCAAAGGAAAGAAAACGCTCTTCAAATTGGATGAAGGATCACAGTATCAGTAGATAGCTAGGGAAAAAAAACAACCCAACTTCAGCATTGTCCCAGAAACCAACTGGGTTTTCAAGTTCCTGAGGTCTTTCTAAGGTTTCATCACAGATCCAGCTCAGGTGTTCCCTTGGCAGGTTTCTCTTCTTACCTAGAGCTTAATCCCTCCCTCTGATCTAGTCATCCTGTCTGCAACCTAATGAGCTTGAAATTACTGTGTATTTGTTTGCCCCTCCATTTGAGCTCTGATCTGTGACACAACCACAGCTGGACTTGCTCCTTTCTTTACTGTCTGGGGTTGCAGCCTAAAGGCCAGGCTTGATGCTGAAACCATTGAAATTCAAATCCCAGTTTATATGTGGAGTAAAGGAGAGAGCACTTTTCAGAGCCCAGGTTTCTGTTGGGACTCATCCCTAGATGGTGCTTTTTAAGCCTAGTAACAGCACAGACCAGGGCTATCTTCATGGCAGAGGATTCCAAACACCTGAGCCTACCTTTGTCACAGTCAACACAGGGAAGACTATTTACTGCTGCTTGCATGAACTCAAAATGACCACAGGAACTATTCATAATCAATGAGCTCTTCATAGCTGCATTGATTCAAAGTGTTTTCTTCTCTTGGATCTGTTTTCTTCCCCCATCCTACCACCTGTGTTCTGCTTATTTTGTGACATGTACACTGTGTCTACTGTGAAGGTGAAGAGGCACATCCCTCAAAGGTAAGAGGAAATTTTAAACTACTGTTATGTGGGGTGTTTTTTATTTTTTACCAAGTACTCACAAATCTTAAAATAAATGACAACTTACATCAGAGCCTGTATATAGAGTACCCATCACCCCAAAGCAGCTTTCCAAAAGTGTACATACACAGAGCCACAGAAATGCAGCCACCTCTGGAGCTGAATACAGCTGCTGCTCATCCAACACAGTGTGATAACAACAAGGAGAGCTACTGCACTATCCGTGACAAACATCTGTTTTTTTGGTAAACGCACTGTGGATTTCTGCACGCTTGCTATACCGGAGGAAACCCATATATTTAAAGGCTTCACTTGAGACAACAACGCAGAGTCAGCAAAACACATTTCCTTTATGCCCTTGGAAGGTCAAAAACCTCCTCAGCAGAACATGCCAGAATACAAACTGCCAGGCTCTTGAGCAATTTCACATCTGATATTCAGGTACTCGCTAGCTCCACCAGTCAGTGCCTGCCGTGACAGATATGTCACAACTAAAGGTCACTGCAAGGTTTTCCCTGCCACACTTGCTCACCTTACAGGAAAGGCAGATTTGCTTCTCCTGAATTGCTCGGCCAATGAGTCCCAGGCACCATCGCTTGTTTCAGAGTGCCCTCTGCCGCTCAGCCCGCAGAGCTGCAAGGCTGCGGTTAATGAGGCCGAGGAAATTAGCGGGATCTGGGTTAAGGACAGTCAGCACCGTGCAGCCTCACATGCAGCTCAGAGGCCCCATGCTAGAGCTGAGACCCAAGCTCAGGATCTGGTTCTAACTGCCAGAGTGCTAAAAGCAACAGGTTTGGAAAGCACTGCCACCTACCAGAGCTGCACAGACAATCGATTTTCAGGTCTGTTTTCTGGGGCAACTGTACCTCAGTTTACCTCACAAACCTCTTGCCTGGGGTTCCTGGCACTGCTGGGATCCTTCCTTTTCAACCATGGTAGGCAGCTTTACTCTTTACTTCCACACAGAATAAGTCATCTGAGAGAACTTTTGTCTCCAAAGGAAAACAGGAAAGCTAACTTCCATGCTGTCTTTGACTGTGCCGTGCCCAGCAGATTTCAGTCCCTGTTACATGGGACAAGCAAAAATGCCATGTCTTAACACCTTAGCCCAACACCTGGAGTCCAGCATCCCTTTGGGGGTCAGGGCCTCTCTTAAAACTGCACTTTCTATCTAGGTGGTAAGCAATCAGATATTCTAAAAGGTTCTACTAATTTACAAGCTCTGATATTTGGCAAAATTATTTAGTCAGTCAGTTATCCTCACAGCTCCAAGAATCCTTACCCTACCCTTATCAATACTCTTATGGTTCAAGCTGGTGCAGGCAATCAGGCCTAGCACCAAGATTCAAGTTTCTGACTCTCAATGCCAGAACATACCACGTTCCTGCAATTTTTTTTACTTACCCAGGTTATTAAAGTTCTTTTAAGTACAACACCCATAAGTAGCTTTATTAGATCACTCAGTCATGTAGAATCAGCTACCACACAGGCACAGCACTGTTCTACACAACATGTACAGGATTCTCTGTACAATGGGGTCGGGTACTGCGAAGCTGCGAGGTCTCTGTGCTCCAAAGAGCAACGTGAAGTTCTCAGCAAGGAAATGGTTTGCATGCATGTAAAGATGTACACATACAGTCTTCATCTATAGGCTAACAGCAAGCATCTTAAAAAAGCTTAGATGCAGCAGTCAAAATGTAACTCACCAAGACTCACACTGGGGAAGAGAACTATGTGACAGAAATAATTATTTTATCTCGTATCACTCCTGTACCTCTACATGGATGGAATTCCACAAACTGCCCTTTCTTACATCAGGATCAAAGTTACAACCCCACATGTTCATTCCTAATGAATACATGCAGCTGGGACCATCTCCTAGATTTGCTACAATTAATTTTTTCCCATCCCACAGCAAATCACAATCTGTTTTGCCAGACTTTCACTTCAAAGCTGAGAAAACCTGCTTAAGAAAAGACCAAGACAAACTCCTAGCTCTGTACCTGTCGCCAGTGAGGGGGTTTTAATTCCCAAAGGTGGTGTAACCTAGTGTTTGTTTGGGCACTTAGGCCCACACTCTCTATTCCCCTGCTCTTCTGGATGCCAGGCTCTCAGGAAGAGATACCTACATGCAGTCAGGTAGGTAACCTCTCCCTTCAGTGAACTGCCAGCCATTGTTGTCTGCCTGCATGATTACTGTGACTGCTCATCTATGTCACTGTGTCACCCTCCCTCCTCTGCTCTCCCCAGGCAGGCTGCAGAGCCACGCATGATGTTCATAAACCTTAACACAAGCATGTTTGCAGTTTTGTGCTGTGGCAGTAAGCACTGAGGCTAACCATGGCAGCATTAACCCTGAAAAGGGACACGTTAGAGTAACAAGACTCACAGAAATACTATCGCTGCTATTAGGCAACTGATACTGCACCAGAAACGAGCACAAAGGCATCACCTAGAACTACAAACTCTAGTAAATGGGGTTGCTGCAGGTGCAACGACCCATCAGAAAAAGTCCTTTTGGGGAGGTTGTGCTATTTAATAAGCCAGCTGATGCCAGGACTGCGTGTTATCAGAGCTCATCTGCTTTTGCCAGCTAAGTAGCTTATCTAATAAATATGCTACGTCACCTCACAAATCTAGCTTCCTCAGGATTATAACTCCTGTGACCTCTCAAAAGCAGAATCCTTACAAAAGCACAAAAACCCTCAAACAAACCAACCCATCACTGACACACTGCAGATAACAGCCTGTGGTAGGCCTCCTCCACACCAGGCCTGGAAACTGCAGACACACCTACAAACAGTATTATTTCAAGGTGCTTTCAGTAACAAGGTTCTGTCAGAAATATCTAGAAATAACCCCTGTGCATGTTGCCTTTGAGTATGCCACATGCTGCCCCGCAGATTTTAGTTCTTGTTACATGGGCCAAGCAGAAGTACCATATCTTAACACCAAACAGCACAAACACAATATTTTTCATAAAGTCAAACAATAATTAATCACACTTTTAAGCTGTATCTACATTCAGGGCAAATTCTTTTGTTTACTGCTCTTTTTTTGACAGAGTTCATGTGGAACCAAGGGGAAAGGATGGATGTATTTATGGTGAAAAGGTAAAAAAGGTCTAATCTAAACTGTTCTGTTGGCCACAATCCCTTTCCCCCTCTCCAGTATTTTCCAAAAAGGGCTCTAGCTCCTCTTCCTATGCTTGCTCATTTTACTGGCTCCTCCACTGCATTCCCATTCTCTGCCCGTATCAACCCTGATGCCATGCATCATGTGCTGGGTGTCCGCAGGGGGTATGGCAACCCTGTGCACCAGCCAGAACATCACACGGGCACACTGCGCTAATGGAGGTGGATTGCTGCGCTTCAGTCTCTAACACACATAATGAGATTAGCATTTGAATAGTGCTGATCAAGTTAACAGTAGCACTGAACCCTGGGTCCATCAGATGCAAATGAATCACTATAAATTTCGCTCCTTTCTTAAGAGCTCTTTATATGCACGGCCAACACAGAAAAAGCTGCAGTGGGGACAGCCAGGGAAGTGTCTCTCATCATGACCTGGGATTTCCGAGATTGGAGAAACCATGCGAGCATCTTTGCTTAGATAATTTTTAATGTTTTGGGGTTTTTTTAAAGAGCATTTTTCCCCCCTCTCTTTGATGCCTCTCCTCCCAGTGCTGGGGAGGCATAAGAACATATTCTAGCACAAAATTCAGGGACAAAAACCTTCAGAATACCTTCCTGTAGGTCTTAATTCTATCTGTTCTTAATTACCTGAGCACCTTCTGAAAGTCCTGCCAGCCTCCTTGGATAAAGGACTTATTCTTCCCTGCTGGGAGGATGAAGGTGAAGTCTTTGCCATCTCCAATTGCATTGATTCAGTATCTCCAAAGTGCTTGCAAAATACTGGACCAACTTCATGTTCTCGCCTGCTCAGTCTCCCTGAAGGAAGAAACAGAACACATCCCATTTAGGAAGAATCAGCTTTAGGGTACTGCCTCGTGTGATTAAACATAAACTACCTAATCCCCTCTATCTCAATGGATGCTCAATTATCTGGGAGTTTTCTTCTACCTCTGTGCTGCAGGCAGGAACCTTGAGGGGAGGGGAAGGAGGCACAATCAATTTAGGAAAACAAAATCTGCAGATGGCAGCAGGTGAGATTTGGCACACACTGTCACCAGAAACAACAGCAAGAAAAGAAGTCACAAGATCTCATCTTACTAACATGGAGTTTTAACACATTCACAACATTTCCACAAGCTTCACAGCGGAAAATATATTATAACAATCAAGAGATCTCAAATGCAGTCATATCTGCAGTTTTTAAAACTGCAGTTTTTAAGAGCATCCTGCAAACCAACTTGCTGTTGTGACAACTCCAGTTGACCTCTACATGCAGTTGGCTCCAGCTGCTTTCATTTCTCTGGACAAGCCTGACAGAATAAACTAAGATCATGCCAGCTCTCCAGGCAGCCTGACTGAAGTATGCAAAATAAGCGAGCACTGCGAAGAACTCTCAAACTCATTCACTTTCTGATACAAAACCATGGATAGCTTTAATTGCACTCTAGCAAGTTCTATGCATCCTATGCTAGAACACACAGAAATTGCTATGTGGGTTGAGATTTGCAGCTGGGAGTGACCTTCTTAAGTCCAGCATTAGCAGAGCTCCATTTATTATTCCTAATATTAATATTTACCAGCTGGTAGTAACTTCTAGCCCCAAGTATTTCAAACAATACCACTACAAGTTTTTGTCAGGAAGTTTACACTTATTAGAGTTCATTTATTTTGTGCTAATTCAAGAGAACAATTTCTTATGCCATTTATGCTAGTTCTTTAATTAATCTCCTCACTGTAAGGCTTCCTTGAGACACTCATCTGGGTTTTCATTTTAGACAGTGCATTTATTTTGAGGTGCAGGAAAGGAAAATGCATGCATATAAGCATTAACTTACATTAGCAAAATACCAGAACTCCTCACCACCTCCCAGAGGAGGGGAGTCTTGCCTTCACACCTCATCACTCCACCTGCTACCCATTACAGGAAAGGTGTGAGTAAGTGTGTCACGTTTGTAGTGTCAATCAGCTCCTTTTCCTGTGGAGCTTTAATAGGTACAATTAGCCACAGGCACAGAGCACAAAAATTACTCCACGTCCCAGTTGCCTGTACAATAAAGCTGAATTAAATCAATAATTAAAGCAGTTCTTGCACACTGCTTCTCCCCAGTGAAACCCCAAACGCTTTTAGAAAACCAGTAGCACCTCCCCATTTTGCTTACAAGAAAAGGGGCTCAGAGCCCACCCTGCTGTGAGCCACCCACTGCACAGGCAATTGACATTGGCACAAGATCCATTTTAACACCTATGGCAATGGCTGGAGCTGTTTTTGAAAGAAACAGACAGGCTGCAGCCCTTGGGAAAGGGCCTGGCCCTCCACCTCACAGCCGAGCCAGAGCCCTGGCTGCCCCCTCTCCTGGCCCTGCCTCCCTGACCGGTCAGCACAGCAGCACAGCAGCACCTCTCCCTGCCACCTGCCGCCTCAGCTGCCCCCTCTGGCAGGGACCTCCTTAGCCAGCCTGGCTTTGGGCCCGCTGCCCCCCTAAGCGGCTCTAGCTGCCCTAGGCCAAGCGGACACGCTGGAATTACCTCAGCAAAGCTGGAAGTCACTCAGGGAGATCAAGTGCTGCCTCAGAGGCGCTCAAAAGGGCGCACTACCGACCCTGTCGGCCCTCAGGGCAGGCACCCACCTGTCCCCTCACAGGGCTCGCTCTGCTCTCGCGGCCCAGCTCCAGGGCAGCGCCAGGACCCCGGGCTGAGCAACTACAGCCCAGGGCTCTTCCCACGGAGACGCAGTCTCTTGAGAGACCAAAACCTTCACGTAAACGACGCTTCCATCCCGTGCAACCCTCACGATCACCCGCCCACGGGGGCCGGGCCCCCTTCACAGCGCAGCCCCGCCTCAGGGCCGGACCCACCTCACGGCGCGGCCCCGCCTCAGGGCTGGGTCCCCGTCACGACACCTCTGCTCCTCAGCGTTGAGCCCTCTTGGGGTTGAGTCCCTTCAAGGGGCGGCTTCTCCCCTGGGTTGAGCCCCGCCGAGGCGCGGCTTCTCCTCAGGGCTCAGCCTCCCCTGTGGGGGGCTTCCCCTCAGGGCGCGCGCCCCCTCACAGCCGCCTGATCGGNCGGGCGCCAGCACCGCGGGAAGCGGCCCGGGCCTGGCTGCCCCTTCCCACATCGGGGGGTGTGGGGGAAAAATCCCCTAAGGATGGGCCTGTTTAATTTTCCAGAGCACATTCTAGAAAGACAAGCACGTGGGAAGGGAGCAATGTGACCCGCAGACTCGTTGTGAGCAGCACAGGGGCAGCAGGACCTTAGTCCTACAGTGCAGCTCCTCAGTACATGAGTCCCACCCAAAACATCTCTTTTATGAATAAACAGTGTCATTGAAGAGGGAGGAGAAGCTGAAGAAGAAATCCAATTTTCCCCTGTGGAAAGGTCCGGGGATAATGAACAGCACAGAACTGTGCACAGGGATGCAGTGCATGGCGAAGGATTGGCAACAGACACAAAGTCTAAGGTCTTTTATTACATTTTATAGATTAAATATATCTTCAGTAGAGTCTCTTTTTTTCAAAACACACAAAAGGAAAAAATACATTCTTCATGTACATATGAAATACTGACCATGTAGCAGGGACCACGTACAGTGCAAAGTATGAACACTGCTACAGAGACATCACCACCTGGGATGATTATCAGGCTTTTTCTACAGTAAAATCAGAACAAGTCATGACATTTTGTGGGATTGTGCAGGAAAGTTGGGTTTTTTTAAATACTTTTTAAAGGTATTATAAAATCCTTGCATTGCATGAAAATTTATCAAACTCCACCAGCTTTATCTCTGTCACACATTCATAATCGTAGTACAATTCTTATTGTGATTGCAGCCCAACTCCCCAAATCCAGGGGAAAACAGAAATATATATATAACCTGGTAAAGAGAGAGGAACAAGTCAGACTGATTGTTGCAATGTCCAAGAACATGTACCCACATGTACACACACGTCCACAAAAGATGGAAGATAGCGAGGTGTGACTGAGCATCTCCTATTTATTACAAGTTTGTAGTGAGGGCACGGGGTTGCATGTTCACTGTGGCAGTGGAGCTCTAGTGTCTCTCAGTATGGGATGTCATTCTGGTAGTACTGGATCATGTCATATGTCCGACTCCTAGAGCAGGAAAGCAAAGCCAGAGGTAAGTTAAAGTTTAAAAAAACACTGCACCCACTGTCACAGAAACAAACATCAAGATCCCACAGAAACAAAACTCGGGTGAAGGAAATTAACTGCTAATCAGAAGTAGCCCTACACCCTTTGAAGCCATTGTGAAGGCCCTGTTACTGTTATGAACAGCACAAAACATCCTGCTCTTGTTTAAACTAGGTAAAAAAAAGGTATTTCCATGCTTCTCAGCGTGGCACCAGCAGCTTGGATGCTGTGTTTGGGTAAGCCAGAAGCGCCTTACATTGCATTGGCAGTTTGTTTTAGAAGGAAATGCATAATGAACACAGCAAGATTGTCAGGGCTGCGTGTAGGCAGGATTATGTTGAAGAATAGCAGCTTTGAATTTCAGGAGGATATTCAGGCAACTTAATGCCTACAAGCAATTATAAAAAATATTCTGAAAAGTCTCTTCCTCAGACCACTGGACCATGAATATTGTTTTTTAAGAAACCTCCTCCTTACAAAATAAAAGAGAACAAGCTTCAAGACCAGTTAGTCTCTTCATTCTGACCTGAATGCATGCTATTCCTGTCGCCATTCAATACCATCCTTTACTATTTATCCCTTTATTTGTAGAGGTGACCCTACCATATGTAAAAGGAGATAGCACCCTAACAGTACAGTTGGCCATGCTCTAACATAGGAGCCAAAATGCTTAACTTTTGGGCCAAAGATTGACTCTGACAGAAAATCTTCTATTCTTTAGACTAGCCAGCCTTGTTATTTGACCAGACTGGGCTTAAGCCTTCTTTTCCAGTGTAAAAAGAGAGGAGATGCAGCATGTTCAGAAGAAAAGTTGCGATCCTGCATTATCTAAATATCAGTAACTCAAAAGTGTTTGGTATCTTGCAGATAAAACTCTACTTTTTAGCTCTGCTTAAAGCTTGATGACCTTCCTTTAGCCACAGGGAGAAGACATGCATAGATGCCAAACCTGTTGCTGAGGAAACAATTCTGGATGACTTTGATGATGAAAGTTGCAGCCTCCCGTTCAGTCATGTTGGGGCTGAACCTGTGTCTATATGCAGAAAAACACAAAAAGCCAGAGTAAAATTAGTGAGGTTTCCTTTGATCGTGATAAAAATGTGCCTTTGCTCAAGCTCAGCCAGGTGTTGACTGCACTTGCTGCAAGTACCTACTTTTGAGACTACCTCGTACATATTATGGAATGTTTTAATAAGCACCTGCCATTTGTCTTATACTAGAGACAGAGGCTGTGAACTTCTTACCAGTCTAGTGGTAACTCTCTATTAAAGTAGATCTTTCCTTTACAGTCTTATTTTGCTAGTCCTATGAACTTAAAGAAAATCTAGTCTTTGAACAGCTTGAACTTAATTCTATGAAAAGGCCTCTGGAATTCTCACTTTCTGAGATATTCTATATACAAAAGTCTCTGTTTTCACAACATTAAGACATCTAAGGTGTTTGAGTAGCATGACACTTATACTCACTGCCCAAATTGTGGCAGTGTACATTCTGTGAAGAACATAGGAACATTTTCCAGTTCATGCATATGCTGACTTACTTCAACAGTTTGATTGTCTGCCCTCGGAAACAGGGCAGCCCTGTATCCAACATTAATGTAACCAGTGACACGACTGCGTCCATGTAAGGCCTGGAGAAAAAGAGGACAAAAAGGTTACAGCACTCGAACTTCTGCAGTCTTGGTAGGTAGAGCAGGCAAGCTGAGGAGTTCCAATGAGCTGGATCACACCTTTTTCTGTAATTAAATCAACACATGCAATCCTCTTACATTTGCTGGTGGAGTGACACCATTGCTTGCAATCTGTCACTTTAATTCAATTTCACTCCTTTATGTTAGACTAGCAGATACTCAGAATGCTGCAAGATGAGGAGGATTATACAAAGCAATGCTTTAGTTAACAACATTTCTTTGGCATCAGAACGATGAATCAGTGCACCAAAACAGTACAAATGGTGAAACCAGCAACACCACAGTAACAAACTATCTTCTCTATGTAATTTTTTGCTACACCAGCCCAGCTTCACTTCTCCTTCCTCTCCTCCCACTCAGAAAATTTATTACCTACCAAGCTATTACTCTACTACTTGGGTGATATTTTTGCCTTAACACAAAACTTCCTCCAGTCTGCTCCCCCTATAGGAACCAAACTGATCTTGACTCCAAGACAGCCCCTTCTGGGCCTACTAGCTGAAGAAACTTTGATCCTGTAAGATAACATCAATACTTTATACCTGGACTCTTATTGTACTGTCCTCCTCCTACCCACACGCAACACTCTCTTCATATAGATTTATTAGTGCTCCTGCATGTAAAAGCAAACCCTGTTTGCTTGGTATGGCGCAAGGTGAAGTTCCAAATCTTTACAGTGACTGGCTGGCAATCACAGCTGAAGAGCAGAGCTACCAAAACTCCTGCATATTTTACAAAAGACAACTGTAGAACTTTTTCACATCTCCTACCTAGTTAACTCTAGCTAAAATGGTGAGTAATATGATTGTCCTATTTGGGAAAATAAGAAAGATTTTGATTGTCTTGTAGTTCCTTACTGGAAAGTTTTAACAGCATACTAAATCGTTTGAGGAAATGTGTGTAACTTCACATTTATAAATTGAATATATAAAAATTTCAAATATAACGTAAGAACAGAAAACACCCCACAAAGTTATGCTGTAAAACTGCAGAATTATTAAGTTGCTTCAAAGTTTGCAAGATGTACCAGGACAGTCTGACAGGCTCAGACCCCTTACTGACAAACATTTATTATTATCTATCTACTCATCTGGTTTTAGGCATGCAAGCACTTCCACTTTTAAGCAGTTAAGAACATCTTACCTGACTGCCAGGTAGCCTCTGACACACATCTCCATAAACCATTTGAATGGAGTTGCCTCCATTTTTCCTCCCATTATCATCACCATCTCATCAGTCAGCTTAATGTCAGGCTCCCAGCCCAGATTTCCACCAGGTGAACTTTCAAACATGAATCCAAAATCTGTGCACAAAAGATAAGCTGCCTTAAATCAACTCTGTTGGTTAATTGTGTGCTGTCAAAGCTTACAGAAAAAGGAGAGGTGGATTTCATGTGTTAGTATCTACTTTTTCTACCAACATTTCAATTCCAACTGGAAAAAAGCTTTGTTGAAGTGTAAGAACATCAACAAAAGAATCACCACCTTGACATTAGACTAGATTTAAGAGTGATGACATCAAATAAAAACTCCCTGCTGAAACATCTGTGCACTTCCAGAAAAGCAAAGCTAAAGCAGAGATCACAGCCTCACACAATTATATAAATGTACTTGTCAAGTTTAATTCATACTCACACAGTGATGAAAGGAACCCAAAGATATATTTAGATACTGTACATGTATAAACACACATACATGTATGTATTCATGCTTAAGTATGTATACGTGCATACTCCATACATGTGTCTATATCCCTTCCTGAAGCTGGTAAAACTTCACAAAGCTGAATTTACACAGAAGCAGCAAACACAAATATACATACAATACAGAACAGGCAAGAAAAAAATCCCACATATATTTACAACTGTGAAACTGATCTCAGAAGGGAAATGGCTTATTGTCTTCTATGAGCAATACAGCAGAAGGAAAAGGTAACTGTTGAAATTCGAATATGGATATGACTGACCAATATGAATGATGTGTCCCTTTTTGTCCAGCATGATGTTGCCATTATGTCTGTCTTTAATCTGGAGCAGAAACAGGAGAAGACTATACGCAGCCATACTGCGGATGAAATTATAGCGAGCCTGTACAAACAAGAAGTTAAAACAAATCAGAAGAACATAGAGAATTTAATAACTCTCCATCCCAGGAGCAGATACAGCTGAACAAAGTTTTTTTCTTTTTTTTTCCCATTCATGATTAGTTTGAAGCAATGTTCAATGATATTCTCCATCTATCTACAGCTGCAGTAACTTCTTTAGCTAACTCACTCATAGCTAAAAATGGATTATCAGCATCAGAAACCAGATACAGCATATTATGGTAGTCATTATCTAATTATTTGTCATTATTTCTTATAGCTAGAATGTTTCTCAGTTGAGATTTTGCTGTGCTTGCCAACTGGTATTTTACCTTCTGAAACGCAAGGGTAGACTCATCTCCATATTGCCTTGTAAAGTAATCATACATCCCAAAGTCTGTCTGCCTGCCCAGCTGGTCACGGGATGTGCAGTCAGGAATGCATTCAATAACACCACACTGAGGGGGGAAGAAGAGAAAGAGGTCTGTAAAGCACGCTCTCAACATATATTTTGTGCATAGCTCTTGGCAGTCACACAGGTCCCCTGGGAAACGTGAGGAAGCCCATAGATCACTGAATACTGAATTTCTATTTAATTCATTAAAAAAATATATATATAGTTCATTAGGATTTCCATGCAACGTAAGACAAGCTCTCTGAGTTTCCACTGACTTGCACAATGTAGTCTCAAAAATCAAACATGAATAACCACAGGCAGCAAAATTTCAGAGCCAAAAGCTTTAGAAAAGCAGGAAGCAGGAGAGGAAAGACTTTTTTGTTGCTGGTACTCCAAATATTTGGCATAAGTGATCTGGGCAGTATTTCCTTGCAGCATGGAATTTTTATGTGTGCTGCAAGAGAAAGTTTTTTAATTAGGAACTATTTTCTACTGCAGTACAGTTAATTGCCTGCTTACCCCAGGAGCTGTGGCCACCACTCTGTATGGAAACACAAAGAGATCCAGGCCTACCAGCTGAAATATGTTCTTGAAGAGATCGATGATTTGTAAAGCCAACATGTCCTGTTATACAAGAAAAAAATTGCACAAGCATTACAGGGGTTACAGATCATAAGTTAGATTACAAAAATGCTCTGAAGAACTCTGAAGTGAACATTAAGTTACCCCAGCAGGTCTGCAGATGTATGCTTGTGCATGCACTGTGGCTCTGGGGGAAATCAAAAAGGGAAAAGATAAATGCTGTTTAAGTGGGTAGCAAGCAACACTGAAGATTTAACTGCTGATCTATGAAGAACAAAGTTTTCCATCGCTCTTTGATAGAGTGCTAATAAAAACTCTAGGGATAATAGAATCTAAACCAATCTTAATCAAAAACAATCAAGCTTCAATGTACAAGATACCACCTTGGAAACTACTACGATGTTACCAATAGTTTAATTGAAAAATAAACTCTGAAAAAGAATTTGAAGTCATGGTAAACTGTCTTGAAAGAATGGCCTTTGTTCCCAAACCAGAATTTCTCTAGTGGTACAACACAGTTCTCCCTCAGTCCCCAACTAGTAGAGATTCTAAAGATTCCAAAGAAAAATATTTCTATACTAAAATTCTTTTCTTACATATTGTCACCTACAAATCTGTCTTCTATAACTGCAAAGTGTGATAGCTTTGTACCTGTCTGCAGTCATCGCCCACTTTAAAGATAGCTGCCTGCCAGCAGATTTTCTTGCTGTCCACCCCTTCTTCTGCACTTTCATCTATGGAATCAGAACGACAACGCAGACCTGCAAGAAGAGTGAAAAGCAAAACCCAGACAGGGACTTTAATTAGTAACTTTCTATCATGACAAGCCCTCTGCACTCAAAACCACAACACAGCACTGCAGGTGCACTGCAGATATTTCTGCCTTGCAAGGTGAATGCCATAAGATAGTTCTCTTTGTCTGCTGGAACTGCAACATATCAAAATAGTGCTCATGGTTCACCTGATAAATGCCAGAATTTCATTGAGCTAGTCAGCTAGAGCATCCCACAAAATTTATTATGAGAAAAAAACTGCCAAAATATAGAGTTTGCTACAGTCTAAAAACCAGGGAAAGACAATTGGACAATCAATTTATATGCTAGTCTAAAGTAACTGTTAAAATTTCTTCAATATACCTCTGTGGCTTGCTTCAAAAAAATTGCAACAAAAAAGGATTTATGTTTTCAGAATGTTCTTCTCTCTTCCTTTGATCCAGTTTAATTTCTGAGCTGAATCACTGCAGATGAAGTTCAACATGGAGATAGTTTTACTGCAGCAGCAGAGGTCACTAAAAGCAGGCTATTTTAAAGAAATTGCTGACTCTTAATTAGTAGTGTCAGTGATTAAGATGCAGTTACTAACCTTCTTTTTCAAGCTCACTAACTCCACATCGTTTCACTTTAAATTTGGCCAGGTAGGGCGCTTTTGCTGCACTAAATTGTAATAAAAACAAAGATGATGATGAGTGCAAGTCAGCCAAACAAGAATTTCTAAAAAAATACTGAAATGTCATGAATTAACTTAATGGGAGAATATAACAAGAGCATGGTACCTCTGCATAGGAGTTCCTGATTTGTAATCAATGTCCAGAACAATGGCTTCAGGATTGCTGGGCAAGTAACAGCCTGCAAAATGGAGCAGACAGCTGAGAACAAATCCATTGGCTAGTGTGACAATGCAAGTTGGAGAATAACTGATGTCAGTGTCTATAACTTCAGTACTTCTTACCAGGCTGCACTTTCACCTCAGATAGAGCACTCAAACAAGCTTTTTTTCTTTCATCTCCTTTAGGGAATGGCCTAGAAAGATGAGCGATATTTTATTTATCTGCATATTAGATATTATTCTATGTACTTGCCTCAAATTTGTTTCAAATTTATGCAAACTTCACTAAAAATGTTTCTTCCTGCAAAGACAAAGATCTCTTACTGCATTACTTCTAAAGGACTTACAGGCTCAATACCTAACCAGAACATTTTGTACCTTAATGAAGGTTATAGTCTTTGCTTTGTAGATTTAACTTTGAGTTAATATACAGATTGTTGACAAACCCAAACACATGAGAGATGTGAATGAAATATACGAATGCTTTTCCTTATACAGAAATTTTAGCATAATTATACCTTTGTAAGCACTGCTACAGTTATATCAATTTAATTTTCACTTGTGGAACTTATTCTAAAATAAGAACATTGCTAACTGGAAAGGGACAAGCCAGCAAAATGCCTGTGCAATTACACGCCTAATTTGTTCACATACTTAGCCTGACTGCAGGTGTCAACTGCTAATTGGCAACATGGTTAACGATTAGTATATACAATTACCCAATTTACACAGGCATTTGTATTAACCATCTACTGAAGTCAGTCACACCATTGCACACTCACCTAGTGTAGCAGCACACAACTGAAAGGCACTACTTATGCTGTTGTTTTAAGCAGTACAGCAGATTACTGAAGCAGCAACATAATACAATGAAATCATCACAGATGATACATTTGTTCATTTATGCCATCTGCAAAGCAAAAAGCATCTCCTCCACACTGTCTTTACATTGGAGATGCACAAAAACCAGATTCATGTTAAGGCTGGGGTGCAAAACACAATGCTTGCAAAGCAAAATGATTATCTGTTGCTTAATTATGGCTTCATAGTAACAAACAGTGCATTGATTTAATACTAAATATCAAGATCTTCAGACCCTAACCCCCTCTTTTAACTCATCCTATTGGGTGGAAACATCTTAGCATGCACATAGAAGGCACCCAATATTTGATTGTTTCTGTGATGCAAGTGTCCTTTAGCTTGATGCCCTTATACTGGTGGTTTGCAAAGCTTCATTTTAAAGGAGGTGTGTTCCAAGGCATACGTTTTATATGACTTTCAAATACTTTCATATACCAGAGAATCTTTTAAAAATATGCAATGAAAACACACTTAGAGACTTAGAGCTTGTGTGCTAAGCTGTTGCCATCCACTGGCAAGCTTTACAAAAGTTAAATTATGTATCTTACTGCAGTCTTTAGAGTCAACAGTGAGTATCTCTCTATAAGCAGGACTGCCAGTTTTAAGAGATCTTCAATCCAATGTTTATGACATCAAATCTTTCTCCATAACCACAATTTTGGAATGAAGGAAAAACACTTGCATATGCAAAAAGAACAATTGTCTTTGTATTACACTGTGCAATGAAATCTCTTTGAGAAGAGGAAAAGGCAATTTCATGGAGTTTTAGCAGAAGCCATTTACCTATGCTTGAGGTTTTTTTGGTTTTGTGGCATTTTATATTTTGTTTTCTTTGTTTTTGAACTCCTGAAAACACTATCCCAATAACCCTAAATGCGACTTAGCCTCTTAGTGAGGACACTGATAAGTAACAGAACAGCAAGCCCCAAAAGAAGCACAATTCTGAAGTACAGCACTTACTTGATAATGGCTGAAACATTGGTGATTTTATTAAAGAAATCAAATTCCCGCTGGTAGAACTCCTTGGCTGGGCCAGATAATGAGCCAGTTATCTCCTCTACTAGCTGCTCCAGAAGTTCCCCAATGTCAGCTGCATGTGAAAAAGGAAGTATTTGTGTCAGCTTATTTCAGAAAGCTAAATGATATGGATGATGGAAATAGCCACCTTCAGATAGTATTCAAAAAAAGGTACTGATGCAAACATTGCTGCACCTCTTTTGATCCGTTCTGTTAGGTAGAACACTGCTATAAAACAGGCCTACATCTACAGATGAAAGAGAAGTTCCTAGCTGGAAGGATTCCCCTGTCAAGAAAGAAGCAGGAAGGAGATTTAGTCTGCACTAAGACAAGGAAAGGAGTCAAGCTAGATTATATTTTAAAGCACTCACGATCTTTTTGGTGTCCTTCTTCATCTAGGTAGATATTAGTTTTCATGTTCCAGATGAATTGGTGAGCCAAGAGCTGGGACTTGGCAGCTGCCCACAGGATGTATTCTCTAACGTAACCCATCTGCAACCATACCCAGTCCAGTAAGGATCAAAGACCATTACAACTCTAGCAAACTCCAGATTACTGCTTCTAACAGCTATTTTTCAAACACAAAAATATTTAGCAGATGGAAAGAAGACCTCTGCACTCTCATTCAAGTTACTAAAAAGACCTTTGAAGAAAGACAGTGCATTTTAACAGGCAGTGAATGGACTTAAACTGTTTTCAGCTTTATTACTGATCTATTCCATTATCCTAGCCAACCTCACTTCTGTGCCATTTGTTCTATTTGAAGTTCAAATGTCTCTGAGCTTAGGGCATCTCCTAGTATGTGTACAAGGCACAACAGAGACATTGGTCTTGCTTGGCATTGCAAAGGATACTTATGTATGCAAAGTTCTCAAAGAATAACTAAATACAGCCACCTACACTACTGGCTGGGGATACCTTCACCTGAAAATACTGCACTGACCAGAGCTCACATGCCTTATGGGCAGATAACAATGATCTCACATTACTGAATTCTGATCTTGGTCATCAAGCTTTACTTCTGGCTTCTGCAAGATGAAGCTAAAATGTGATTTCATATACATGATGGAGCACAAGACATTCCTAGATGTCTTCTCTGGTTAACTCCACAGCAAAATGATGAAGGATAGTGATTTAATTTAATTACTGCTTGTCTCATGCAGACTTTCAAAAGCTTTATTCAGACAGAGTCCTCATCTGGGGCTTCCCATAACAAAATCTCTTTCGTGACAAATGAGCTACTTAGCCTCTGGTTTCTCAAGTTTACCTGTTCAAAAAAGAGGTATATCCAAAGCAAGCCAGTCTCTAGAGACAGTTATTTTCCTCCTATGTATTAGAGATATAGGATAATAATAAGCAGCATTAGTTTAAGCTTAAATTTTGTGTGATTTGCAGTTTGAAGTCTAAAAGCTGCTTTACAAATCTGTTTTGTTCTCACGCAGCTGTTTCATATTCTTACCTTGTCATACCGAAGTGCCTGCACAATCTGTGGAATGTAGAATAAAATGGCATCCTGAAAGAGAAAAGATGGCAGGGTTTTTACTGTTCCTGTTTCAGTAGTTGGAAATGAAGACGGGTCACATGTGAGACAATCAACTTTAACTCTTCATCCCAATCTATTCACATTCTGCAATGTGGCATGCCCAATTTAGCATACATGTCTCTCCAAGGTATTAAAATGAAGCCTGTGGCCACAATGACTTTACTTGGGGTGTTAAGGCTCTCTTGGAACTCATCTTACCGGAGGAAAGGATCGCAGGACTTTAACCCCATACTGAGCTGTTAGCGGATGAGGTGGATACATGCTTGAAAAATAGGAAAGGCCAGTTGGTGGATCTGTTGGTGCCCAGCACAGAACATGGCTGAGCTCAGGTGCATCAGCATCAATTGTATGCCAGGTAACCAGGTACTGAAAAAGCAGGTAAGCAGGTCAGACACGTTAGGAGTTTATAGCACCCAGTAATCTCTGAGTAATACACATCAGACAGTAATGCTATAATCTAGCTTCCTATAGCAGGGAAATGAAACATGCTACATTTTATTTTACAAAACCACAGATATTTTATCTAAAGCATTTTTTAGACTTCCATGGAAGTCTAACTATTGGAATTGCCTCACCTCCCAAATCACCAGATGAAGTTAATGAAGTCGAGTTACTAGAAGCACAATACAGGAGTTCTAGCATAGGGTGAAAGAAGAAAGAATGAGCCCTTTTGTAAGAGTCAAGGAAGATAACAGTTTTCCTGTCATCTGTTTTACAGGTAATGTACAGAAGGCAGCTCTGACAAGACTGTACCTCACATGACTAGAGTGCTTTGCTGCAGATCACCATGAAGTCTCCTCCATTTTAAGAGGCTTGGCCTCTAGACACACAGAATGGGTTAAGTTTGAAATCATTTCAGCAGCAGCACTCACCAGTGGTCTTTTTACATATTATGAAAAAGGAACAGAAATGGTGGCTGTACAGAAGTGATAAGTTTTGAGACATTTTGTGTATGGTGAGAATACACTCAGGAGCAAGATGTACCATTAGATAACCAGCCACCTACTGTGATTCTTGCCACAGCACCCTATTTCCACAACTGTTCTGTCATTCTCTGCTACAGAGCTATGGTTAGCACTAGAACAGACGCTCTGTTAAGACTGTATTTTCTAATATATCTGGATGAAACTTGCATACTGGGGCCCTGTAACAGTATTAATATTCGCAAGTACCTTTATTGCTTCAGGAACATCACTAACAGCTCCTGGATCCAACCGAACCAGACGGGTCACTTCTGTTCCAATAGCTTCAGTGTTCTTAAATCTAAGTGTAACCATGAATAGAGTAACACCATTAGAAAACTTTAACAACCTCTTGATTTGTGTGAAGATGAGTACAGCAAGAGGCAGAAAAGTACATGCTTAACAAATAGTCTGACTATGAAATAAGGCACACTGAGGGACCAATATGCTGTCAAAAGAGGATTCAAGAGCAACTGGTCCTCATCCAATGCTTTTGTATAAACCACTAGTATTTTAGCCCACTATTAAATTCTTGGCTGAAATATACTGTCTGGGATTCTACAGAAACCAATGCGCAGAACTCTACTTGGCAAAAACTATCACTGTTGTAAGGAGGAAAGAATTTCCTTTCCCCTCTGGAGCCAACTATGCTAATTCTCCTATAATACTTATTAAAGCACAAACCAATATATAGCTAGAACACTTCATTCAAAGACTTTTAGTACAGTTTAAATGCTATGCCTGCTAACAGGTTAAATGCTATTAAAAACCAAACATGATTTCTTCTGAACAAAACACCTTCTAAGCGTTAGGAAAGAATGGGTGGCAGGAAAGGAACCCAGACTCCAGCAGAGCCTGAGCCAAATGAGTGTGTTAAGTAATTCTGTTCTTTTCATTTCAAAGGTCTCAACCAGCTGTGAAAGTATGCAAGGGGGCTGTAAACAGGAGCAAGTGTCATCAGTACTTACAGTGTAAGTACTCATTCAACTTCTAAGGCAGCAGGAATTACATCAGTTCTTCCTTTTGAAATATCTCACCTGGTAGGCAGCTGTACAGCAAGATGAGGAGAAATGCTCCAAGCCAGATTTACATTATCTTTCCATTGCTTCTCACTAAGACTGATATACTTAGACCTCCAGTTTGCTACACTGCTCTCTCCAGTTTGATCCAACTCTAGCTCAGGGGAAGACAGTGGATTGTACCATGTGATTAAGCGTTCAATCTCAGTAGCCTGAGGGAAACAAAAAAAAAAAGTGTTTTCTGGGAGAAGAAAAACACTCCCAATTTCATACTTTAGTTTATGTATCCTGCAACAACAACAGGGTCTTAAAAATTCATGCAGTTTCCCCATTCTTCTGATGACTCACCAGCAAGGAGAGCAGTAATGTTCTTCGCTTCATATAGTACTTGTGTAGCTGAGTACCTCTGTTAGTCTTCTTAGACATTCCTTGAGAAAAGGATAAAGTTTTCAGTGGCTTTTGTTCAGTATGTTACATGGTACTTTCAAACTCTCAACACCTGGTAACATTAACACATAAGAACTGAATAGGACACTTGTTAAATTTATATGAGTGACTGCAGCAAGCCAACACTGCAGCTACTCATCATATAGTTGTTCTCTGAACATATGGAGTACAACAGGCTACAGGGTACCAATGTAGCCAGTATTGCATTCACTTTAGAAACATGGCAGCCTACTAAAAAGAGCACATAGTTTACAATTGTACAAAAATACTAATCTAATGTCACTGCTGTCCCCAAAAAGCATTTTTGGGCATGTTTGCACAAACAAAGCAATTTCCTCACAGGATTTCAATACATCTTGACCTCTGGTCTTATTTCTTCTGCACTACAGAATTAAACATTCTATCAAAAACCCCAGGTAATTGCAAAACTTTGCTGCTTGCTACCAGTGAGACTTTTCTATTCCCTTTCCAAAGTCTGGCACTGGTAATTAAATACCCTGCCAGAAGATCAAGAGCTCAATATTAAACATAAATATTGACTTTAAGCAATATCTACATATAAGATATGCTGTAAAGCTAGCTGCAATGAGCTGGTTACAATCAAAAAGATACCTGATTTTTTAGATATGGTTGACATGCCACTGGACAAAGGGTAAGTATTTATCCATCCTTGTGTAGCCTGTTGCCGAGATCCAACGTTGATGTCCAGGTTGCTCCTGGTGTCTTGATTATCTAACAACAGAACATAGATCTGATCTAGAATCCAATCAAAGAAACAACAGGCTTTTGAAACAGCATGTAAAGGAACTCACCAGGTGGCACAAGTTGGCTGGCTGTCAGGTACTTCTTGTCCGAGAACATCGCTGTCCAAAACTTGATCAATATGCTGATATCCTCACGAAGCCTCTTTTCCCCTTGCGTAGGGAATTTTGAGGGACAACTTAAAGAAATCAGAAAAATAACGTGAAATTGAATGTATTAGAGAAAAACATAACCCACATAAATCTAATAAAGTAGTATTTCTTATTCTGACCAGACTCTGTAAGGATGAGACTACACCACCACATTTTATCCTCATTCCTTTATTCTGTCTGATTGAAGAGTACAAACTTCCTATCATAATTGAAAATTAAGCAGCAGTCTGTCAGCATGTTAGATTAATCTGAAATTTAATATTAAGACTGACTGATCCCCTCACATTCAGGCATTCCTATCCATTATACTTTGTGCCCATATCAAACATTGGAATCATCAGATTCAGTGTGGGTGTATTTTTGAAACAGTGAAATTATATTTCAGCCACACACTCTGTAACAGCAATCATTTAAATCTTATAAATCTAGGCACCGTTTTCAGCATTGAATAAACTCCAAAATAAGGAAAGAAAGAAAAGAACAGAAACAATCCTAAAGGTAATACTTTATAAAACATACATAAAAACTGGAATTTTTATCTAAGCCTGTTTGAGATGGTTTATGAACTACACAAAAACATGAGGAAAAGAAAAGTTTCTGTTAAAATGGGTAAAAAAGGAAAGGAAGAAGTTAAATCACTAGAAGGGAAAGACAGCTGCTGCTTTGAGGTATCATGGAAGGTTCAGGAAATCACACACAGGCTTTCAGTGAGTAGTTGCAAATAGAAAAGGTACCTGAAATAATCAAAAGCAGTTGAATAAATCTTTTCTCTCAAAACATTTCGAATAGTTGCATTTGGAACCACATCAGCATGAAGCAAAGACAACCCCAGAGTCAGTAACCTAATAAGCAAAATAGTTAAGAGAATGAAAATTTTGGCATTTCCGAAGCCCCAAAAATTACTTTCAAGCTAAAGTTAGCTACTTCTACTTTGAAAACAGAGCTTCAACTCTACACCATTCCAGGCTTTTAAAGGAATCTTCACTTGAAGTCAAGGACAAGTTATACATTTAACGTTTAGGTTTTTTCTCCCACCCCTCTATAACCATATTTTCTTCCATCAAGGGAAAAAACAAAACTACTCACTTAAATCGGGGTCCGATTGCTGCCACATGTCTATTCAAACTGCCTTTTGCCCCTCCGATGTTCAGTGAAAGAGACCGCTGGAGCAGGCTGGAGAAGATCTCTATTTGGTCAGAACTGCAGTACTTGGCTATTTCAAATCTCTGCACCAAAAACTGAGAAAGAGAGAAAGGCATGCTGTGCATCCTGTGACCTTTTTTCACCTCAATGCCCCCCGCAGTCTTTTCTGTTTCAAACACTTTTCTCCCCCTCAATTATTATGCTCATCTAAAACAAGTGTGTCTCCTGGCTTTGAAGCAGATGGACTACTATCATGACTCTACTCTGTTCCTGAATTATAAGAATAAATAGTGCAGAGCAGCTTAATCACAGTGTCACTGCGATACCGCCATACATGGGATGTTCAGGAGAAATACACACCTCTATCCAGATGTAATGTGGAGTCACCTCTGGCGGACAAGGCCTCGGCTGGCTCTCTTCTGAGGCTGCTAATGGATCTGCTTCTTTCTGCTCAGCAGAAAACAGGCCAACTTTCTGCTCCACTGTCATTTGCCAGGCTCCTGCCATTTCCCGCATGAACTGCAAAAAGGAAGGTGTGTTTCCTGTTTTAAGAGCATCTTCTTATATGGAAAGCACAACATTTCTCCTAAGGTCACACAAGAATCTAATTCATCAATTAAAATTCACTGCCATATTAATGGAGAGGCAGAGCTTTACAGCCTACCTAAAATAAGATGTTTCTTTCACACCCTAAATAAGCAAGGGAAGAAAGACTACCCCAGAAGTTCAGCTAGGAACAGAAAGACTAAGGGCAACAGCAGACAAGCGCTGTATTTTGTTGAGACTGTTAGATACTAGAGGCTCTGACTGATGAGCAGGGACATTGATTTCCATTTGTTTTAAAACACCACTCTGTAAATTGTGGTAGTTTAGAACCTGATTCATGAGCAGCTCAGGCATCTCAGCAGCAAAGTAAATTGTACAGCCGAGATCCTAACGGATTTCCTTTGCTGTATCATTCCTGCTGCAGAGAAAGATCCATTTCCCACAGTCCATTTTGTAAGGGTGCTCAGACCTCCAACAATACATGAAGACAGATGTGTTCTGGCAGGCTAAAGTGATTAACAATGCATTTAACAGCCTTACTTGACACAGTTTCACAATAGCCGTGAATCCCTCAAAATTTTCTCTCTTTCCCCCTCACAGTGGCAGAGAAGGAGTTGTTAAAGAGCTTCCTACCGGCACTTCTATTCCGTTCTTGGCAGCAAGCAGCCACTCCCAGCAAGCAATTGCTGTTTCCATGCCATGTTCATTGAACATTCGCAGGGGTCCCCAGCACAGATGATGAAGGAGCTGGGGATCACAGTCTGAAAACAAACACTCACTTAGATTTCACCAACAGAATAAATAAATGCTTTTCACATCAGCATGAAATTGGTGTGCACAGTATGCAACAATCAATTCCTAATAAATAGCTTCTAGTTTAAGAAGGCTTTTCCCCAATATAAGCCTAATTAAAAAAACTAAAAACACAGTTTTGCTTCAGGTTGATGCATACTGGGTTTGTATACAGGTAGTTTTTGTAATTTATTACTCTTGGCATTCAAAGCCAGAAAGCAGAACTCCATTTGTTTTTCATTACCTTTGCTGCTTATTAGCAGTGCAGTCAACTTAAACATGGCCTGGGTGTAGAATTCAGTGTGGCCTAATTCAAGAGCAGCATTGAGCTCTTTGACCATCAGTTTGTTCAGGTCAGATGTTCGTCCTGTAGCATTTGAGAACTGAATCATTCCAGAAACCTGTAAAATATAATCGGGTTTTCAACAGAGAACAGTATTGGTCATGTGCTGATTAAGGGACTCCACAAGCAGAGACATCTTTTGTTGCTACTTTGCTAAATCTTTAGCTTTACCTGCAATCTAAGAACTTTCTGCAAGACCAACAGTAAAATGATCTGTTTAATAACCTTGGAAAATTATACCCTTTATCTTAAAGGAATTTAGAGTCTGTGCTTAAAATAACATAGAATCGTACAATAGTTTAGGTTGGAAGGGACATCATCCCCTGAAAAGCCATGCCAGAGCTCGTGGACAGTCCATACTCACGAGAAACCCTGTACTTACCTCGCCTGCATAGCGGTTGCGCAAGTTAAGAGAAGCCATGAAGTTGGAGTAGTCCTTCTTCACACAAGTTGGTCTTTCAGTTAGCTGAGTTGCCTATGATCAGACCACATACAGATGTTTATACTGTTCATATCCAACCACTTGTCTTTTTTTATATTTACACATTCACATATGTTTTAAGTTTAGCTTTGGTTACGCTAATAAACAGAATAGTATCATGACTATTAGGTGTAACAGCACCTGGACTGGTAAAAATAAAATAAGGAACACATGCATTAATTCCATGTACATAGTTTGAAATATATATGTATTTGTATATACTTTTTGAAAAAAAGACCAAAAACCAAAAGCATTAAAAGGGCAGAATCTTTGAGACTGCTGCTCCCTTTTCATGAACAGGTAAGGAAGAAGATGGAAGATTAGATGGGATCTTGGTTCTGCCCTCTCTGTGCAACAGCTTGCTGAACTGACAGTAATACAGAGAGTATTTTGCTTCTGTCTTTAAAAAGTACACTAGTAATCCATGTTTCCCTTTGCAGAAGCACTCAGGAATTTGTGACTCAAGAGGTTTCTCCTCAAAAAAACAAACAAAAAGATTGATTCTTTATACTGTAAAATGAATTTTTTATATTGAGGATTTAATACTAAAAATACAAGGCAAACAACACCACCAAAAATTCAACACTCCTGCAATGCTTTGCTTCAGAACTGCTAATGGTTCAGCAATGGATAAACTGTTGAGGACTACTCTATTACATGTCTTGAATATAAAATTTGCATACTATCATCTTTGGATCAGCAATGTCCAGTCCATGGGAACAAAGCAAGAAGAAAAACAAACTGCTAGCAATTTGAGAGCTTTCTGAAAGACCTTTTGTCACTTGGTTGACATGCAGGAGGGCCCCAATCAAAATACTGTTAACATATTAAGAAAATGAGAAAGTTGTTTCTCTTATTTCCTTTCCAGTTACAAAGTTTTAGTTTCTTCTAGCATAGTCTTTATTCTATCAAGGTTTTTTTGCGTTGCCACTTTAGGGAACTACATGACTGCACTTCTGAGTCCTGGGAGTTCTTTATCCTATTTACATTTACTGACTAGCACTGGCCAGAAGGATGACTGTAACTGAGAAACAAAAGGAAATCCTGCTAAAGCTGGGCGTGGAGGCAGTTTCAGAGCTGCTGCCAGACAACAAGCTGGCTGACAGAACAAATTCTACTGTATGTTTCTCCAGGAGATCAGAAATTACAACCACAAATGAGAAAAAATGAACTGTAAAAAACTGCATATAACTGCATGAAATGTTCAACGCATAAGCATGTTTTGAGTCAACCTGTGTAAAACTCAGAGTAAATGGGTGTCACTCAACACTCACCTACGTTACTATTCTAGAAAACAGCTCATTTCAGCCTTAGCAAAGATACTACTTTCAAATCATTAAAAATCATCTACAGAAAAATCTTAAACAGCATTAGATTCAGTTTTATTTCCTTGCTTGTTACCATCTTACTTCTCAGTATTTTACAGAACAACATGATTGGAAGATACTTGATTTGAGATGAAAAGAAATCAGGTATCTTTCTCAGTAATGTTCAAGTGATATGACAAAGGTGATTCAGAAAATCTGTATTATGTGGCTCTACTGAATGCTGTAATATTAACATGATAACTACACAGCTGTACAAAAGCCAAACAATAATTCTGTCCAATACTCACGCCCAGAGTGGTGTTCTGTCTGTTGTAGCCTGCGAAGTGCAAAACACTTTCTGTAGCCATAGCCAGCCCTGTGTGCTGAGACAAGCCTGATACCCAGTTCTGATGTTTGTTTAGATACTCCTAACAAAACAAACAAACAAAAAGTGTTCGATGGAAAACTACTGTGTTTTTCAAAATAAGGCAACTCATAAGCAAGTGTTGCATCATTGCAAACTACCAGAAAACTTAATGACACACACGCACCTGAGAACAAACAGACTGTCTCTACTCATTTAGGTACTGCTCCCCTGACAACAAGAGACTCTGAATGTTCTCCTAAATCATAAAGAGGAAGACTAATTCCATTTTGTAAAAGGATAAAGTGACCTAGATAGATGCTTGAAGGCTGAGGTCTTCTTTAAAAAGAATCCCCTTTCACAATGAAAACCTTACAAAAAGAAATGCTTCAGACTCCATGGAAGAGGGAACAGAATTACCCTATTACATAAGGATAGAATCCATTGAGGTATTCTAGGGAAGAAAATATAAACTTCAGGTAGATTTGCAGTGTCCAAGATCTTGAGCCTCCCCAAAAATTCTGTTATCAGCACTAAGTTAGGCATCTCTACACAGAATACTAGTCTAACCTGGACTACGTAGTTTCTTTAACTACTCAGCAAAGGATTAACAGAGACCTGCATTTTACTACAGTGTGACTTTTTTATTTATATAAAAGGTATTTCATTTATTTTATTAGTATATCATCAATATTCTTTTGCAGTCTTTCCTTGTGGTTTTGTGACAGCTTTCTACTGAAGTCTGCCACATATGAGCGGTTACTCCACACACGTTCAAATGAAAGCCTGTAGCTTAGTGTATTAACACCTTAGAGCAACAGAAAAATTTTAAATTATGCTTGGATATCCGAAAAAATAAAAAACATCACTTAATTTAATTCTCATTTTGAAGATCTGCAAAGATCAAATTCTTTCACAGAAGCAAGATTATTACCTGTAGATGAGATTTGGTAACTGAGGGAGCCCACTTCATTGCTTCTTGCAGAATCATCCCACAGCGTGCAGCAAAATCCTTGACTATACTCTAGGATTAGAAAATATCAACACAACCAGTAAAACACAGGATATTTAACAAGAGGCACTGGTTTTAATGGTGTGGTAAGTAACAGGGAGTAACACAAGTTGCAGCGACACAGCAAAGTTAAAAGTTTCTCCAACAATCAAATATACCCTTGGTAAGTGAGGAACTGACACATTTCAAGCCAAGCAAAATAATAAGATTCAGAAAAACATGAACACTGAGTGTCATATTGTGTTTGAAAAACGATCAAATGTTGTATTTGATAAATCAAGGAGGACCACCTACCTCTCTGGCTTCATGTGTGTCAGGAACAGTTATTCTATATGGAGCATCAGGAATGTCATAATATGGTTGGTCTTTGTGAATGTCCTAAACAAATCATCAATTCTCAATAAGATAAAATTCATTATCACTTGAACACTACAGGTAGCACTCTCCCCAAACAAGAAATCTGATATAACAAACTTTTTTGCTAGTGTTTGCTCTCAAAATCAATCTGAACAGCTCTAAAAAACATTTTGTATTCCAGTTTGGTTCGCAGTACAATACTGTTAAAGATCCAATGCCCTCTCCTCAACATTTAGTACAAAAAAAAAAGGCATTTCCATCTTCAAAAATACTAGTATGTAATAAATCCAAGGAATATAGATACACATACAGACTGGAAAGAATATAATCTGACAACCACTAAAAACCCACAAACAAAAAAAAAACAACCACAAAACTTTCCTTTTAAATGAGACAGTTCAGCAGTTACAACCCAGAATTAGTAACCCAGTGATTTACTCTTGATGCTAAATTTGACTTCGCAAACCGCATTTGACAACAACTCTCTAGCACTAGCTTTACTACCTATGAATAGAGGTGCAAATGCTCTCCTGACTTCACAGAACTTAAGATTTTATCAATATTTGCAATGAAAGCAAAAACAGATTAAGAACTCAAATAAGTACCAAATACATGCAAAACAAAGCAAAAAAAATCAGTTCTATGAAAGAAAAAGAAAAATGGAAACACACATTTTATTTCCCTCATAGCATTACTAAAAAAGAAACTTACTGCACTAAGAGACAGTGACAGTGTCTGGAGAATATCCAGCATAGTCTTCAGCACAGTTCCACTCCACAGCAAGTGAGGAAATCTAGAACAAGACAGGATTCAGAAACACAATAACCACGGAGAGCTGAGGGAAGGAAATGATTTTATCAAGAAATGGAGCTGCTCAAAGAGCTAGCTATATCCCTCACTAGGTAAGCTCATACTCAACAGAAGTCACCAAGCTTGCCATAGCTCACAACAGGCTAGCTCAATACAGAGTCAAAAGCTCTGTAACAGCAAGCTACTTCATAGCTTGTAACAGAGCTATTTCATAGGAGTTGAGACTGCATTTCTCTCATGGGCACTTTGCTTTGCTCCATCCACAGGAGTACTGAGCAGACACAGACGTTTCAAGCAGGGGTTTCAGAGCGCAGGTTAAAATTACTACTGGATGTTATTTTTCAAGAAGATGCTCTAGCAGAAGTACCAGCCAAGAAATCCACTTGACTTTCATCATCAGTTGCATAAGTAATGACTAAGCAGTCAACGTGAAAAGAGAACAAGAAAATGAAATCTACACTCACTTGTCTACCAGACCAGATAAGTATTTGTCTGCAACTCTCCTGATCCTCTTGTGAATGTGGTTAAAATTCACCAGCAAGAACTGAGCATGTCTCTCCAGCTCTTCTTCATTCTCCTTAGTTTTAGGCTAAAAAACATGTCAAAGAGAACTATAAGGCTCTTAATGAAAAAGACAATCACTCTTTCATAAACTGAAATGAGAACATTTACATAATTTTAAAATTTTAGTTTCCATGTAACCTACTTTATCAGCCATCATTGTCAGGAAAGCTTCAAACACCTTATCAGCAACAGCTATCACACACTGCATCATGCCTGAGGAATTGAGAGAAGTGACAGGTTTGGTTATCAGAATTAGATTTGCTTTATAAACCATGTTTAACAGGTAAAAAGTGTTTATGTTTACTCAGCCAACACTGAACCAAGCTGTTTCAAAACAAAACCAGCGTTCTTGGCAAGAATAAAGCAATGGCAATCTAGTGAACGTGATTAATTTTGTTATATAATTGCTTGATTTTAGTTTTGCATGCCTGGAAGTTAACTTCCTGGTAACCTAAGATAACTTAGACAGATTATCTTACCAGATTTGTCTTTTTGAATTGCTTTATCCTCAAAATAGCAAAACATAACTTGGAAGCGATCTTGGTCAGTTGAACGCAAAACCCTAGGAAAAGAAGAGTTTTGTGGGTTGGGCTGTTTTGTGTTTGTTTTTTATTTTTATTTTCTTTTAAACATCTCCAACACAAACCTAGCACTTTAATGCCACAGTGCACATCACACACATACAGACATTTTACATTTCATGATAATTTTAAGTCTCTAGTAAGTGTGATACTGCTGTTTGTTTCTATATTTAACTACCAGGGCTCAGATCATAAATTACTGGTTTGTCGCTGAGAGAACAACTTTCACACCTCAGGAGTGGGAAACGTGATGATGATGCACTTCTGCAATCACCACAAATGAACACAGTACAATCTCTGGCATTTCTATAGGTTTTGCATGTGTTGAATTTGCATATGATGGAAATATCACTTAATAAAAAATTGTTTCTAAAATACAGACAAGATGTTTTTGGAAATGGTCATCCTCGCTGTCAGTTAAAGTAAAAATGCGACGGAGAAGTTTCTTTCTACTTTTCTCATTGCTAGACCTCCACCTCAGCTTTCAGCTACACACTTTTTTGAATAGCAGCCATAAATACACTTTTAAAGAAAAAAAGTCTGTGAATTCAAGATGTTTTATTAGTACAACCTAACGCACACTACTGAGGGGAAAAAATAGCACACTACAAGAAAAGATTTCTTAGCTCTTATATTACACTAATCTCGTACAGACAAGAACAGGCAAGTGTCTACACTGTCCTCCAGAGGTGCAAACACAAGAGTGTGCAGAGGATACATTATCCTTGCAAGACATTCCTTTGAAGAACCCTTTTTTGAACCCTCTATTAGTTCCTATACAAAGGAAATCCTGTTTTTCGGGCCCTACTATATTATTCCATTCTTTTTAATAATTCTAAAGGCATTTTTGCACAGATGAATTCCCAGTCTTGGAATCTTCAATAGAGCTAGTATGACTCAAAATACTGATTCTCATTTGTCTTAGTTTCTGGCAATTCTGACTTGAACATACACAGTTTTTAATTGATTTTTTTTTAATTCATCATTGAAAAAAGTATATGTATACCTCATATACTCTAGGCGGTAAACAGAAAGGAGATAGGTAGACATGGCAAAGTCCAACTTATTGATCAATGCTGACACTTCTGGAGGAGGATCCAAGAGATTTATTATGGTACTCCGCAATTCATTTAATTCAGCCTAGAGATGAATACATGAGGTTATCTGAAGTCAGAGTACTGTATTAGTTTGTATTCTGAAAACATTTGCTTTCAGCTATTACTCTTCTTATGTTTTAACCTTCACAAACAATATGCCAGGATGCTTCTCTGTCTGCTGACTAAGACCAATCTGCTCTCACTCAGCAAGTCATGATTCTTCAAATACAGAATTAAAGAGAATTAAATTGTGGAGTCAAGCTCCCTGCTGAAATAATTGCTAATTTCCATGCAGTTATGCCAATGAAGAAATGCAATCCCCACATTAAATGCATGTAATTTTGATCAACCTCAACCTTGTTCAAGGGTTTGTTGTGCCGTTTTTTGATGTCACAGAACTAAATACGCAAGCAAAATGCAGATTCCTGTATTATTTGGAATCCAAAGACATTTCATAGGCTGCATCTCTTTGATTTACTTTATACTGTTACCACAGTCTTCAGGTAAAAATCTATCCTGCAAATGCTAGGGAGAGAGAAGTATACCAGTACCAAATCAGAGGATAAAAAGAGAAAGAGCTGACCTAACACTTCTTTGAAAGACTGAATGTGTTGTTTCTTCCGAAGTTTGTTGTATTTTTTTTAAACAGTGCAATTTTTGTCTGTCTGATACAAAAATCGATGAAAACCTATTAAAAGGCTTCCATCTCCACAACAACTTGGTTTCTACACCTAATCAAAATAGTGTAGCTACCACCCTAAACACTTGTATTAACATTCAGTAAAACTAAACCCAAGTCATTTATGTACACTGCTGTCATAAGAGTAGCATAAAAAGGCTGGTTTTCACTAACAGGAAGCAGGTCAAATGGCTATTGTGCTATTTCAATATCATGGTTACTATGTAATTTAACTCTGACAGGCACTATGGAAGGAGATAATACAAGAAATTAATTCTTACAGAAGTCACAGTATCATTCTTCATGGCAGAGTTGTACTGAAGAACAGATCGAAGTGGTTCTTTGCTGGGAAATGTGAGTAATGGAGACTTGGTAGCAATTTCACATACACCTTCATACCATTCTTCTGGCCAGAGACCTGAAGCATAAGTATAAAGAGGAAAGTGGGGTTGGGGAGAAACACAGTACTAAGATCATGTCAAATAGCATTATCAAGCTTTATCCTGCTTCCTAGGGCCAGTTTTTCATGCACTTAAGCACAAGCACTCAACACAAGTGATTCATATTCTAAATGTAATAATAATGTTTCCATAATTCCAAGTGAAATTTCTCACTGGATAAGAAGTTTCTACTTGATTACCGTTGTACCCATGTGTCTGATCTTCCATTTCAGGAATTTAGCTATCAAAACTCTTACTTAACTAAGGCTAACTGCTTAGGAAAAAAACACACAAACAAATTGTACTGTGCTGAATCTCACAGCAAAACAGAGCAAAGATATAAAGAAATCCCACCAGAGAACTGTCACGTAAGCTCTTTGCTTTGTAGTGTCTTTATGCCTGTAAATTTTCTTCAGGCTACTGTGAGTAGTTTGCATACAGTTACACTTAAATTCATCAAGAGTTTGTATGTGAGCAGCAATATTGTTCCCTTAGATTTTACACTACCTGATCCTTCCACAGCAAATCCCATCAGCACTGAATACAACCAGAAGTCACGGAACAGCTTTTGCAACCTGGGCTTGGCCTCCTTGATGGGTGGCAAGCGTCTAGTGAGCTACCAAAGAAATAAAAATTAACATCAGAAAATGATGGGAGTTACAATAACTTAATTCCGTGCTAAGGGATCAGCTCAGCTACCATCTTTACTATGATTTACAAAGGTAATATTCTTTGTCACCCAGGAAAACTAGTATTACATTGCTGCTGTTACACTGGAGAAAATTAGAACTTGTTAAGGGTATCTTAAACACTAATATTTGAGATGCCCGAAGTACAAGTTCCTTTGTTTTACACAGGAATAATATCATGCTGATTCTCTGAAGAGAATACATAACATCAGTATACCATCAACCACAGAGAGGAAGAGACCACACAGTCCTTTAAACCATGTTCAAGACACAGAAGCAGTTTTTGCTTCAAAACCAAATAAATATTAGCCAAACATACTTCTGGTTGCTATTGTTTATTGGCTTTGTGGAAATACATTGAGGCACCAATTGGGGATCTTTCATTGTTTGCACCCACGCACACAATGACATCAGTTCTGGAGAATTTACAATCTAAACAAAGAAAAAGCATTATTTTCAACACATTTATTCAATTTCTCTGATATTTTTTGCACAAACAGCTGCTACCACTGCAAGAGCACAGCTTATGCTCCCAGCCCACATGATATGCAATGTTGGATAAATTTATATAACAAAGCTCAGTGTGTTATCCTTAAAAGTGTTAGGAGCACAGGCAGTGTTTAAAAAGTGAAAGAAACGGCCCATTAAACAGTAAGCTTTATTCAATGTAACTGTGTATTATTACTGTAAACTTTATTAAGAAAATATTAAATTCTAATCTAGCTTGAAGGAGCTTTCTCTAACTGTACAATAATTCCCTTGAGGTATGAAAGGCAGCAGTATATCAGTGAAAACCTACAAAAAGCCAGCTTTGGATATATTTGTAAATCATGAGGCTTATTGTTCATTAAAAAAAAACCACAACCCACATTAAAAAGATCCTTGTATTATACATCAATTGGAGTTTAAGCTGGTGAATAGCACTATGGTAAAAAGTTGCTTGTGCAACACAAATGCTTGCACCAATATAACTCTGCCTGAAGAAGCCTGACCATCACAACCACAGAGGCCTCAATCCCATCTGCAGTAAGATGCCCCCCCCCATTTCAGCACAAAATAGCAGCGACAGGGCTTTTACTAGTTATTAACAGTCAAGTTTATGTGCATGCTTGACTTTGAAACTTTACATACACACCAGTTTTTGCTCAAAGATCTTCCTCAAAAGTGAACAATTACCTGCAAAGCCATAAAAGCAGTTCAACAAACAACATACAATTCAGCAGAGATCACCAGGCAAGGGAGGGATTTTGGCTGACGAAGTAAGTTTAGCAGTGTTTGGTTTAGAGAATGTTTACTTTGGGAGATACACAAAAAACCAGCGTCAAAGTTCAGATTTAAACCCTGCCATTCCCCTTACTTGAGCTATTCAACACATCTCTTCCGTACAGTGCCTTGAAGGTAAGTTTCATTTATGTATTATGTTATTTTAAGTAGATCTGACCAAAGACAGACATACTGCAGAGAGGGAGAATGTTTTGCCTGCGTAAGTGCAGCTAAGCAATTATTGAACTTTAGTGAAGACAAGAATGTAAAGTTGGGAACTAGAGACAGCAAATTCTTCTATGCCAAAAGCAGAAAACATTTATCAATGGTTACTGGACATCTTGACTTCTGGGGGCGGGGAAAAAAAAAGTGCTGAATTTATAAAGAAACGATAAAAAAAAAGACTGAGTCTAGTCCTTCAGTCACAGTGTAAAGCCTTTTAAAAAGCACTTTCTATGGACACTTCACTGTTGCAAAACAATTCATTTTTTATATGGGATAATCACCTTAAATGGTTTCAGGATTTCGGGCCAATTAGTTTGAGGGGGGAGAGTTTAAAAAATTTTAGTCCACTTACTTCAGTCCTGATACAACATGTTTGAAAATACTTTCTTTCAAGCACTGGTTCTATTCCCAGATGTGCAGGTATGTGTGCCTATTTTGCTCCTACAGAACAGTTCTTTGGACTATTTGCTAATTTTGAATTTATATTAGCAGGATTTTTGTTTTAATTGTATTCAGTCTTTTGTCCTAGATGATATTGTAAGTATTTGCCATTTTACTCAAAAAATACTATCAATAGAAATTGACTTTACAAAGTCATCAAGTAATCTTCTACAGAAGTCAGAGTCAAAACCAAGACCCTGGCATTCAGACACCCATTTCACAGTTTCAGTTGATACCGAGTTACTGAACATTTAAATTTTGGGTTTTCTTTGAGTGTCACATGAAGGAATTATACTTTTTTGTATCTTTAAGAGCACTTCATTATTGCAGCCCAATATTATTGTGAAAAGCCTCTCAGACCCACTTCTTGGTGCAGTGTTTTACAGCTGAGTAAGGCTGATGGATTCTCTTCAAACAACATGTAGGATATTTCTTGATTTTCAAAATTATTTTAAAAATGCAAATACTCAGTAGATGATGAAAATATTAAGTTCCCCCTTCGAAAATGCAAGTTCTCCTTAAATACATCCTTATAAATATAAGACTAGAGAAACAAAGTTCTGAATAGGAACTTACAGAGACTCCACATCATGAAGAAAACACAAAAGTAAACAGAGACAAAACATAACTAAACAAAAAGCAGAATCAAGCCGATCCTTCACAGAAGCAGCTACAAAAGGTGTGCACAGACATGGAGTAACACACCTGAGTGAGACCAGGAGCAGGCCAGCACGTATGTTTATGCCTAATGCTTCCCACAGCGCAGTCCCACTAACAGTATTCAGTGCAAATACATGCCTTTCTCCAGGTTTGCTGCTACATCCCTAGATCTCCTTTATTCCATCAAATTTCAGCCTTGTTCTTGTGGGAGTATTTTTGGAAAACTCCCATTTTTGTTGTAGCTACAGGATGTCTGTTTTTCAAATTGTTCAGTACATCTCAGCCTTTTGGTATGCTCATGTAGTGGATGCCGAGTCCCTCCTCCTACCACGCTCAAATCTTCAAACTTATCTCCACACTGTTATTTTTAGCACACATTAGTAACACAGTTAGTACACATTTTAAGTGTTACAGGCTTATAAGTAGAGAGTCCCACATATTTTAGGTAATGAGTTTGTTACTGCTGAAATATGTCAAAAATGACAACTTCTATGGGGGGAAGTCAACCAATTCTTTGGCAGGCTGGAGGCATTATGTAAGCAAAACTGACTACCAGTAAAACAGATTTATCCATCTGATTAAGCTCTGCTCCACTACAAAGAATGCTGTCGAATAAGGTAACTATAGACCTGCTGTGACAGAATTCAGCATGGACCTAAAAGTTAGGGCATAACTAAAGTCAATTACAATATGCTCTCTCAACTGTGTTATGTTGTCTTCCAGGTTTTGACCTGTCAAGAATGAAGCTCATATTTCATTTGCTTGCCTTTGCTCTCATCATAAACTCCACATTTGGTGGAGTCAAGGACTTCACTGAGCATTTTGAAAGTTTTAAAGATGCACAGCCACATGAAAATGGGACCTATGATATGCCAAACTTAACACCTGAGTTCCACAAAGAAAACACTATCACTAATGACTTGATTCCTGAAGGGGAGGAGGAAGAGGACTATCTAGATCTTGACAAGATACTGGGTGATGATGACTACAGTGACATTATTGATGCTGGCCCATACATGGTTTCTGAAATTCAGCAAGGAAATATTCTTGAACTATTCCAAGACAAAACCAGAATCCAGCGCCTCAATATCCTCAATGCAAACTTTGGCTTCAACCTTTACCGCAGCGTGGCAGACAAAGCCAACTCTTCTGATAACATTATCATGGCTCCTGTTGGCATTTCCACTGCAATGGCTATGATTTCCCTGGGTCTGAAGGGTCAGACTCATCAGGAAGTGTTATCTGTTCTTGGCTTTCAAGACTTCATTAATGCCAGCACCAAATATGAGCTCATGACTGTTCATAACCTCTTCCGCAAACTCACTCATCGGCTATTCAGGCGCAATTTTGGTTATACACTGAGGTCTGTCAATGATCTTTATATTCAGAAGGACTTTCCTATTCTGAATGATTTCAGAAACAATATGAAAACGTACTACTTTGCTGATGCCCAACCAGCTGATTTTTCGGATCCTAACTTCATAACTAAAACCAATGAACACATCTTGAAGCTGACCAAAGGATTAATAAAGGAAGCTCTTGTGAACGTAAACCCTGCAACACTGATGATGATTCTTAACTGTCTTTACTTTAAAGGTAAGAACTGTTATTTCAATCTTAGCACTGGGTTTTCTCTGTTTGCAATTCACTGCATACTTCATTAGAAACCCCAGACCGGACTTAAATCTGGTTTACAGTTCAAAAAAGCCTACTGACTCCCTCATTAGAAAGAATATTATTAGACCATTTCATTCATGTTTCTGTAGCACACCGATGCTCCAGCCATATCCTGAAGTTAGTGAGTATTGTACAACTACAGCAAATGCTTATTACATCCAAGACCTTCTAGTCTAAAAGTGAGACTAAAAAAACAATGTATTAATGCAGAATAGCCTCAGAAAGCATAAGCTCTGTAGGAAGTCAGATGGTGAGGCATTACTTCATGTGCAAGTTATTAGTCAAGTTCAGTCCTGCTTCACGTTATTAGCTTAATTGAAATGGTACAGGTTGATTTCATATAAAACACAACATTTCAGGATTCATAGGAATGACTATAAAGAATTTCAGCTTAAAGTATGCATTTTTTTATACAATCAGAGTATGATCCTTGTCAACAAGCCTATAAAAAGGACTGAAGAGAAGAACCAAAACAGTATTCTTCTAAAACTAAAAACAAACGCATTCACCACTTGGAATATTTCAGTCATTTCAGCATGAACTGTGTAGTGGCATGGGCTCCTACATGTCTTACTATAGGCTGAACAGTTAAAGAGGCTTGAAATGAAGACTACAATATATTCTTCTTATAAATCCTTTTTTGATTTTTTTTTTTTACATTTAAACTAAGAGTCTGTGGTGAGATTTTCAACACTAGTTATATGCCTCAGGTTGAAAGTTTGGTAATTTTTCAACAAACTTTTTAAATGGTATTAAATGAGGAAAAGGTGGGAGATGCCAGTGAAAGAGGAACTAAGGAAAAATGGAGATCTGTTACTGACTGATTAAGATGAAAATCAGATAAAGGCGACTTAAAACATTGGTAAGGAAAGACAGATTAGCACAAAAGGATAACAATGTTTGGAAGTACAACATACTCCTTTCCGTAACTTATAAAGGTGTTTCTTTTTTTCCAATTATGTCCCTGCTTCCAGGAAACAAATGCTCAAGGGCTCTCTTACACCTGCCTTCTCAGTATTTGATTATAGGAACTTACAGTAACACCATTCCTGTAAGTTCATGAAACATAACTTTTCCACTCACCTGTCTCTTTAAAAAAGATCTGAAGCCATCATTAGGAAAAGATCCAAATAATCCCCTATTCTGACCTGTCATTCAAAGGGACTTATTTGTCCATTTGTACATCACTGATGATCATACCATATCAAATACACTATTTCATTGTCCATCAGACCATCCTAAGAAAAGAATTATGAAAAGTGAAACAGATACATTATTTTTTTACAATTTGGTCAAATTTAAAATACCTTTTTGTTTTACTTGAAGTTATTAAATACATGTACTATCTCAAAATAATAAAAACACTACCAAAAATTAAATAACTTTCGTACTGTATCTTGAATTATTGAGACCAAAAAGACTTTTGGCTTTTTCTTCTCCCCACAGAGTCCTGCTAGTCCAAACTGCCTTGGTGCTGTCTGCTGAAGGCTGTAATTTCTAACCCTCAAATCCAAAAAGATCAATTCTCTATTGCAGTCTCCCATTCTTTCGTCTTACAGTGACATTCTCCTGGTAATTCTATTTCAAGTGGATCTGAACTTTTTAAAACCAAGTTCTGCTGCTGGGTCTTCTAGTTTCCCCACTAGTCCTTCTAGACACGCTAATTTTTGTCAACATCTTTCCATTTACAGTATTTACACTGTCTGTATCATTGCAGACAAGCTCCTTAAGCCCTCAGAGCTAAGAAACCTATGAGTATTCTGAGGTACACAGAGATGCTCAGTACAAATGATAGAGAGTAATGGGATACTTGCCAAACACCATGGTATTCACATTGTTTGATCCAAAATTGCTTCTGTAAGACTCTAGTCACAAATGCAAGAAAGAAGTCGATCAGTGGAGACAATATCTGCCACCACAGATGGATCCAAAAGACATCTTAGGGGGAAGATTCAAAAGTCAGTAAAGTGCCAACTGCTTTTAGCTGACCCCAGAAGACCACAGGCCTCCTGCTGGAGAATCGTGTTTTACTCCAAGACAAACACATCTGTAAAAATTAATTCAAGAAAAAAGTTCCCCAGCTCCTCTCTTTTACTGGGAAGAGCTGATAAATGTCTCCTATCCCACAGGTGACAATAGTGCTGCTGCACTACTCCCTGAAGAACACCCAGTTGTTTTTTCCTGAGAAGTGAGACAATTTGTTTGGCAACAGCACAACCCATTTTATATCCCATTCTCTTCAGAGCATTAACCACGGTCTGATGATTTCTCAAACTGCTCACCATCAGCCCAACATATGAAGAAACTACTAGAATGAAAGTTGGACTTAAGGGTTTTTTTGTTACTTCACAGTCAATTTGGCAAAGTCAGATTAAGGATCTCAGAATCACTTGCAGCCTTTTAAAAAAAAAGATTATTGATTAAAGTTAAATTTAGTTACCTCACTGCTAACAGTGAGCTAAAATCTGGAGTTGAACAGAAAATACCAGTAACCCTATTTCCACTATAAAATCCTAGCTTTGTCTACCTGTTAAGAAAAAAAAATGATGTTTTTTCCAGAGCTTCAGTTCTGAAAAGAGCTCATTTAAAAAGCACCTTCTTTTACAGTCGGTAAATATTTTGACTTCTCAAAGAATCTTCACACTGAAAGATTCAAACCCGGATGGCAAAGCTTTCTGGGCTGCAAAATACCTTGAATTCTATTCTTTGGGCATAAACCTGTCAGATGAAAGGCTTCTGTAGGTGTGCTGAAATCACATCAAACAGGGTCATAGAATTAAGCAGTCAACAACAAAACTCTTCAGGTTGTCTTCACACAGAAAGTCAACTCGTCTGAATGGACTAAGTCAAGGTAATGCCCTCAGTGCAATACCTTTTATGCAAAATGAAAAGAGCAATTACTTAGCTTGACATTTCTGATGCTTGAAACAGTCTGGTTTCAAGTATCAGTTCCCTCAGAAATTATAGCTGTGTCAGTTGTTTCACTAGGTGCAAGCCCTCTCAAATGCTCTGCATCTGTTTAAACTTTGTAATTTCTAGATTACTTGTAGAAAAAAAATAGTCCATACCAAGCCCTTTCAGATCTCCAGTTTGTGTTTACCTGCTTTTGTAATTCAGAACACTCAAATCAGACAAATGTTAAGTTAGAAAGGAAGCCAGGAATTTTAAAGTCACTTTAAAAACTGTCTTCTTAGTCAGGCTTAATTGAAATTATCAATTGCCTACAGTAATTCCCAACTCACGTGAATTGAAATTTAACGTAAACCGTTATTCTGGGAATATTTTATTAAACAAGTATCTTAAGGTTTTTTGTTTATCTATCTGTTTTCTGCATTGTATTAACAGGAACTTGGGAGAATAAGTTTCCAGTGGAAATGACAACAAAAAGAAGTTTCCGATTGAATGAGAAGCAAACAATAAAGGTTCCTATGATGCAGACTAAAGGGAACTTCCTAGCTGCTGCAGACTCTGGGCTAGATTGCGGTGTGATCCAGCTCCCCTTCGTGGGAAACATCAGTATGCTGATTGTTCTTCCACACAAACTCTCTGGCATGAAAGCCCTAGAAAAGCAGATAACACCTCAAGTGGTGGAAAAATGGCAGAAGAGCATGACAAACAGGTATCTGCTGAAAAGTCTTAATGTATTTTCTTGATGAGATTGACAAGGGCAAGCATTTGATTAAAAGCATTAAACCTAAACAAAACCCCAAAAAAGATGGATTTGGTGAGCTAAACATCAGGATCAGTGATGTCTCAAAATCCAAATACCATCAAGAAATCAAGGATGATTGAGGTGGAAAATTATGATGGAGTTCAAAAATTATTTCTATGAAGTATTTAATGTTGTAGATTTAAAGAAAAAGTTCTTAATAACGTTTACAATGAGGAGGAAAAACAGGATTATGATAATATATTATTTGTGCAGAATAATCTCCATACAGAAGCAGCTTACATTCATGTCAATTTAGTACTCCAGAAAACCTAACAGTTCAACATTTATTACAAGCACAGCCAACCATGTACTGAACTGCTCAAGCCATATATCTTATACATATAAATCATGTAAATCACTATATGTGAAATACTAAATTGAAAAACTAGAAGTTTTGGGAGGGGAATTTTTTAAAACACAGCCTAGAAGTAATGATGCCCAAGTTTTAGAAGTAAAAGTACAAAAAATCCTGTATATTTCTGTTCTGCTTGCTGAAAACAGCAAAAAACCCAAACCACAACAGCTATGTAAAGCAAAGGCGTAATGCAAGTATGTATCTCCTCAATGATTTCTGGTTTTATTTCTACTAGAACAAGAGAAGTGGTTCTGCCCAAATTTAAGCTGGAGAAGAGTTATAACTTGATTGGCTATCTGAGATCCATGGGAATAGAAGAACTGTTCACTGAAAAAGGCGACTACTCTGGTATATCGGATCAGAAAGTCATCATTGACAGGGTATTTACTCCTCTTTTCATTTCCTTTCTGATTAAACTGTATCACCTGAAAACATGGCAACACAGTAAACATAACCCACAGTAAGCAAAACCAGTATTTTTTTCTCATCTTTCCTGGAGAATAGGAGAGATGTGGGTTTCTCTGCATGTCCTTGTCCATTCATATAATGAGGAACATGTTCAATTAGATGTCAAAGGCACTGAAAGTGTTGCTGTCAGTCAGGAACAGGCTTATTCACAAACCAAAAGCAAAGGACTGCTGCTGCACTGGAGTTACCAGCAAGAGCCATGTGTGGGACATGAAGGAGGGGGGAAGGCTGTGAGCACATCATTTGGGTATACTTATGAGATCCTCAATTTCTTTTTTTGTTTGTTTGTTTAAACAGTTCAGTCATCAAGGCACAATAACTGTGAATGAGGAAGGCACAGAGGCTGCAGCAATAACCACCGTCGGGTTCATGCCTCTTTCTACTCAGATTCGCTTTATCGTCGACCGCCCCTTTTTGTTTCTGATCTATGAACATCGTACCAGTTGCCTTCTGTTCATGGGTAGAGTTGCCAACCCAGCCAAGTCTTAAAAGCAGAGATGACCTCCAACCTGCTGTTATACATGTGCTGTATAATTACATGTTAATATACCAGTATCATAAAGGAAATTCTGTTGTCATATTAGCCAGCGGTATCAAAAGAAAATATATTATCTACAGGTAGCTTCACATGAAGGGACTCATAGCAGTAGGTAATTCGACTGCTATTTAAAATGGTTACTGCCATGTATCAACACAAGTGTATTAAAAAAAAATATCACAAAGTAACTTACACTGTGTTCTAATCCAGTGTATAAAATGTAATCAATAAAATATTTAGACTATCTGGATTCTTGAAGTTTAGCTCTAAATTTGTGCTACAATGCCTATTTATAATAAATAGGAATAAGGAAATCCTGAATACCTGACCAGTCTTGGAAACCAAGTATCTCTTGGGTATTTTACATAATCTAACTTGAAAAAGAGTAGGTGTTTACATTCATTCAATTTCTTGCATCATTTAACATTAGTAGACTGATACACACAATGAACCTTATGGACCAGTGTACCAAGCAAGAGAAGATAAAAATGTCTTGGAAGAATGAAACATCAAGGGATCCACTACTTTTCTCCAGCCTAACTTGTATTGTTTCAATACAGTTCTCTGACCTTCATCAGTACAAGCAGTATCAGAATTAGGCCAACCAGGTAAACTATATAAGGATCCTTGGAATACCTTTTATAGTCAAAGCAGCTTGCAAAATGCTCTATTCACCAGCTAAGTATCACCTAATCCTCTCTACAAAAAAGGAGTGATTTGTCTTACATTAGCAAAAAAATGCAAATTAAGCTATAAACCAACAGTTATTTTAAGGATTAGGAGTTTCTTGAAAAGGTGTTTTCCAATATTAAGTTTGATTTTGTTTTGTTTTTATATACTGCCATTTGTAATCCACTAAAATTATTTGCCCCATGCACAAAGCTTTTTAACATGACAGCCAGTGAAATCTCAGTGCTAGATGATGAAGAGCAGATAACAAATAGGAAGCTCAGATGTTTCTCTCTAGTCCCGTCTCACACTGTGCTTACTTACAAGCTTACCACGTGGGGAACAATTTTCAGTATTGAAGGTTCACAACAGAAATCATTAACATTCATATGCACATTCTATTGTTTTATCTATATTTAAAAAAAAAGCATATTCAAAGGATTAAATATTCATGTCCTAGATTTAATTACTTTATCAATGATTAAATGAGTTGGAGCATCTGAAATACGGGGTTTTTGAGGCCCAGGTAACAGTAATTATTCAAGGGAAAGAGGTCAAACAAAAAAGCAAATCAGCTACTGCTCAAAACTCACAATCTTCATATATTGTGCAAGAAAGTCAAATATTTGCTTCAACAACCATAATGTAACCATTAACTCTTGCTTCAGATCCTGGCACTACCTGTCTCAATTTAAAGGTCACATTGGTAAAGAAAAATGCAGTTATCACCAGCTATTCAGAACAAATATATCCTCAATAAAAATTTGAAACACAGAAGTGCTTCCACAACTTTTACATTAAGTCTCTAACAAGCACTCTTTTCTCAATATGCAAGGAATGATCCTGCTTTCACTAAAATCAGTGCTAACATTAATGACAGCTAAAAAATACTCCCCACTAGAATGCATCTCTCAACACAGGACTAGTGTTTATGCACAAACTGAGCAGCTGTTGAATAACATCCATTCAAAACATTTATAAACAGATTTCTGTAAAGCTGGGATCCAGCCCTTGTGCTTGTTGGTGAAATCAGGAAGAGCTTATGTTGGAAACTGGTGGAAGAGACAGGGGAAGGAAAGGAACAGTTCTTTGATCTTTAACTGGTACTAATTATAGGGTCTTCTCTCTGAAAAGCTCCAGTAAAAAGGTTTGTAAGGGCAGAGTATGAAATGATTTTTTTTTTTCTTCTTGTTAATGGACGTGCAGTTTGAGCAAGTTACAAGCAGGCATTGCCTACTACAAGTACGTAACGCATTTTCTGGTTTTTTCACACTAGTTGTGCACAAAAAGTTCCAGAGAAGAACTCAGCTACAGGAAGGGAGAAAGTGTCACGATAGTTTTTTGTCCTCCAGTAAGTTTAGGTTTGCCTATGGATCTTTTAGCCATGATGCCTTTTTGTAGAAGCTACAGCAGCTAGGCAACTAATGCTACTGACTTGGAAATCCAGCTTAGATGTGTTAAATCTTCTGTTGGAAATCTAGAATGGTTGCACATCAATTTTTGACTGAATTAGTAGTTATACTTTGTTAAAAAATATTTTTCCCCCAGAAGAAAGTTGTCATCTGAGACCAAAACCAGATATACATAAAAATAAATGAGTCTGGAATAGACATCAGTGTCATTGCTCATTTACTAAAATGCTCTCAGTGTGATAGCCAATTCCAGTTTCAGAAGACACAGGACACTTCCTTCCCTTCCTCAATGATTTTTTTTTCCTTTTAAGAAGCCGAATTCACTGTGCTGCCAAAATAAGATTTATTTTTAACTCTTGTTTCTATTAACTTTTGTTTTTCACTCTTCTCCTCAGGCAACATATATGTGCTGTTTATTACAACACACGCCAAACACTAGTCAAAGAAATATCCTCTGTGGTATTATTTAGCTCGTGAATCTCTTGAATTCGTGACTAGCAACAATCTAACTCTCAATCACAAAAGATTAATTATTTTAAGAGATATGTCATTATTAAACAAATGTTTCCTCCCTTCTTAGAGCAAGAAATACTATTTTAGACTACTGCTATATTTCTATTGGATGCTTACTCCTGTACTAGTTGCTAATCAAAGCATTTGACCATGAAATAGCACCAACATCCGATATATGTGAGAAAAATTACTCTGCTTGCAACAACCGAATCACTGACTACTCACCACAGCAATAACAGGAATAAGCACACCCAGATTCCCTGCGCTACTGGAGGCCTGGAAAAGAAAAAGTAAGTTACCAAAACATATACAAAAGCATTTCTAAAATACCTGCTACAAGACAAGTTCAAGCATCAAACATTCCTACAGTTTATGCCAATTACAACTCTGCCATCTTGCAACAGATATGCACAAGGTGGCCAAGAGGGCACCCCAGAAATCCACAGGACTGGGCACACCCAGGAGTCTTTTAACAAAGGTTTTCAGGTGGCTCCTCATAGGCTATTGAAGGGATGTTCTGCCCTTTCAGCACAGGGTCTTCTGTGTTTGGAAGTTAGATGTTATACCCTGACATAAAGGGGGCAAATATTCACTGATACAACATCTACTCTGACATCCACCTACTTCAAGAAAAATGCTCACACTGAATGGGTGGCCACAGTATCAAATGTCTAATTTCACTACCAAATGAAGCCAAAAATGACAAGTCTGTAAAAAGACACCATTTTCAATAAATTATTTAAGCATAGTGAACAGCCTGTTCCATTGAAACAGAAGAAGCAAAAGGAAAATACATATTTCCTTTGACATATTAGGACTTTTTAAACTGCAGTCCATACAACAAGCATGTTTGCTCTTGGACAAATACAACGTTTAAAAACTGAAAACACTGCATAGAGCACATTGTCTCTCTCCTTCCCTGATAAGGCAAACAGTGATAGCACAGATATCATGCTCAGAGACAGGTCCTCTCTGAAATCTTTCCCTACCTCCCCTATCCCTCCACATTGGATCTGGGACGGGGAAACCTCTCCAGCTTTGTCCTTGCAAGAGAGAGACCAGGTACAGAGATCGCTGGTCCCCCAGAGGATGCAAGGCAGATAAGCTAACAGGGTGCTTTGCATGTGGAATAAACCAAAAGGAAGTAATTACAAAAAAAAAAAAAAAAAAGAGAGAGAGAGAACAGTCTTCAGATGAAACAATAATGATACAACCCAATTAAAACACATTGTAGTTATCTTTCCTGTAGTGTCCAAGGTACGGCTAAACAAAAGATGGACCCTTAAATAGTTTTCAAGGGAATAAAAGAACAGCACACAAGTCACTCAAAGGAGTAGGAATAACTGGAAATGGAAAAAGTCACTATATTTTTTTTGATAGCATCAGGACAGTCCACTGCATGTGACAAGATGCTGCAGTCAGAGCAGAGGTGCAAGCTGAGATAGCCAGAACCCAGTCCATGACACCAAGAGGTAGAACTGCAGAAAACCCACTTTTCTACTAGCATTTTGGTTACAAAAAAGGAGTATCAGCCTCTTTGAAGAAGATGCAATGAATTCCATTCCTGGGCATACTCAGGGGACACTCATGTTAACTGCCAGCAAGAAGGGAAAAAAGAAAAAAAGAGCCACTTTTGCATGGTTGAAAAAATCTGGTTTAAAACAGAATAAATAAGCCATTGAAGCATTTTAATGATAAGCAAGCAAATTTAAGTCCATAAAAAGGTATGCTGGGAAACCATGAAAGAAAACAACCTGCTTTTGTTTGGGAGCACAGCATGTGCAGTGTTTTACCTACTTTATCTCTTCCCGAAAATGAAGTAACCCAGTCTTCAGAACACCTTTCATAACTTTTACTCTACACTGAGTAAAGAGTGTTCTAGTGAAAACTGCGATCAGTATTCTTCATAATAAAGAAACAGTGCCTCCTAGCTCAAATCCATGTTAAATCAGTAACGTATTTTTCTGTTTGCAGGCAGCTTTAAATCAGTGCAGTAGTTTGTCTCCCATCATGACTCCAAAATTGAAACAGTGGAAAAATATCCCTGAAATGAGGAGGGTGGAAACTAATTTAGAAGTGTTACTTTAGAGCAATGTTTACCATATGTTTTTCACCATTTCAGCTCGCTTATCTGTGGTTAAAAAGAATCTATGAAACCTGTGAAGAGAAATTTTCCACCACAGGCTTCATGAAAAGCAGATTCTAGACATGTCCTGGTTCCCTTTTAAGAGAAGAGTTGACATCCCCGATTAAATGCAGTCTATCTTCAAAGCAAACAGATTAATTTCGGAGGTATTTACCAAGAGTTCACCCTTCCCATGAAAGAATAAAGAAAGAACTTAGAACTGTTGAAATGTAGCATGCACAGGAGCGGGGAAAAAACAAAGGTTAAAACACATTGTTCCCTTCAGTACTAGGAAAACGTGCCTATTTCAAAAGGAAGTGTTACCTATCTGCCCTAAAAAGAAGGGAAACTGCACCTCCGAGGAAACCTTAACTTTCCAGTATGAACACATTTGAATTATTAAAACACATAAGTGTATTTTTTGTATATAAAATCACTACCAAACACTGAGTTTTTACAAGTTATCCTAAGGCAGTGCATGAATGCCAAGAGGTTACAGCATTTGAACACTAGGGAGGAACGTAACTGCAGGCTGGTTCTGATTTTTGATGAGTAGGAAGCAACCACATTTTGCTTTTGAAACAATAATATATATCTCAAGAGCAAAAGGCAAGGTCAACAGCTTGTTTATGAGTATATTTTAGAGCAAAGATGAGACAAAGGTATTGTGGGAAAGACTGAGATTTTTGTTTGCTTCTTAAATAGAACAGGCACATCGAGTACTCTGGATACTTTATGAAAATGGAAAGAAAAGTGAGGTGAAAAAGTCTTCACATAAGAAAAAAAAGCAGAGAATTCTGAGTGAATAAAGTAACTGCATATAAACTGCTCCTGTAGAAATTTAGTTAGCATTTAAAGACATTCCTCCCCCAACCTTATAGACATTTAAAGGCCACTATGTATCAAATTTTAAAAATCACAATTGAAAATTGCATTTAAAAAGAACTCTATTTTAAAGCGAAACCACTCAAATATACTCTTCTGCAAAGTATTCCTATCACACAAATTAATCTAAGAGACAAGTCTCCTCTTTCTTAGGTAAGGCTGTTGGAATAAACTCGCTCTCTAAATAAAGCACTCCTAAAAATCATCAGAGATTTTTATTAAGTCTATAATGTTAATTTCACTGCACTGTTTCCATTATAAGCCTAGACAGACAGGCCTGCATCAACTTGGATCTTGGGAAAAATCAAGGTGCACCCACTCATAACAGCAACTCAGGATTCATTGGTATGACATAAGCCGACTACTTCAAGCTGGAGGTTGGACTAGATGGCTTCCTGCGGTCCCTTCCAACCTGAGTTTTTCTGTGATACTACTAAAATTAGAATTAGAATTCTGTCACATAAAAAGACAATTTAATAGTTAGTAAGAGGAGTTCAGTAGTCAGCGTCCCATATCTCTCTTTGCAGCTCTGCCTCGAACAGCTCAACACTCCACGGTGTTTACTCAGCCTCATGCAAAATCAGGCTCAGCTGAACAATAGGCACACCACTGCTTTGTCTCAGGTATAATACACAGATTCATCAGGTGCTTGAAAGGCATTATAGATCTGCACTCCAATTCCACTATCAGAACACATTCTTAGGTTCAAGGAAGCATGATTTTTTCTGGGCATTTTAAGGGTGTGGGTTTAGTTTAAAGAACATACAGAAGACTACGTTTAGCAGTGCCATCCATATAAATGCAAAGCTACATACAACTGAAAAACAGAATCTTGCCTTCAGTGCCGGTCCCTTTTCACTTGCTCTCTCACTAGCTCTCTTTCCTTCTAGCCCAAGCTGAACAAACAACTCCAGCAAGTTCATCAGTAGTTCATCCACAAGGTGTTCCCCTTGAATGTTAGCAGCAATGTTAGCCAGGGCATTGATGACCGCTAAAGAACAGTGTCTGAAAAGAAAGAACAGTTACGAACAAGCAATTCCTCAAAGTGTTATATTTTCAGTACTTTCTTCATAATGCTGGTAGTAACTCTTGTAGTAAGACTGTTGACAATTTTTCACCAAGAGGTTTTCCTGGGGGGATTGTTTTTTGGTTTTATGAATAGTGACACATCACTTTACTGATAATTGAAATGCAATCAGTGTTTCGGTGAAAAACTATTTGTAATCTTTCATTTATGATGCTGTCATGGCCAAAAGGAAATTACTTTCCTGCAACAGATACGGCTACACACAGAAATTAGCAAAGGGCTGTGTTTCTGGATGGGGAAAGCTCTTGAGCAGAAGAATCAGAACTATCAGTTGTTAAAGCTGAGATTGCATTGGGTCAGGCAGTATGATAAAACATACCAACACAAATAGTCCTCTCATTTACTCACTACATTAAAAGATATCCAACCTATCCCAACTATTGACAAGCCAGTGATACTCTTTAATTATAACAGAGACTAAAATGCATACTTACATACTAAGAATTAAATTGTTAATGGTTTGCATTTAATCCCCAACAAGTACTGGAACCTCATTTAAAAAAAAAAACAAAACACACACACAAAACCCAATGGAATTTCATTAGCTTTTCTAGGCTAAGAGATTAATTACTCTAGTTACAGACATTGTAAGTCAACAATGTCAATTATCATTTACAAACATTAGCTCCTTACAGGGGGGAAAAAAAATACAAATCAGTACTACCTGTAGTGAAAAACATTTTTAGGAATCACTACATTGCAAAGTGCTACTATTTATTTTTAAATTTACCCTTTAACATCAAAGGGAAAAAGAACAGTACTATTTAGCCTGTTTATAAAACTTACACTGGGAAAAAGTGAAAATCCCTGATGTAGCATAAAGGATATTTGATATAATATTCATACACTTAAGGAACACGGCTAATTGTTACCTGTATCCATGATCCTTATAGTCTTTTGTGGCAGAGTAAACAACTGAGCTTGCTTTAACACTGATTTGCTGAAACAGGTTCCACACCTCCTGGTAAATGTATTGCTTTTAAAAAAACAAACAACAAGTTGTTAAGTACGGCTTATTGGATAAAGTATCTCTAAAGAACAACGCTGTAAAACACACTAAGTATTATGAAGTCCTACACATAAGTATCTTGTCATAGGTTCAGCAACAGTTTCAGCTTCCATAAAGCACACAGTGGAAGTGCTTTCAATTGCTCATATTTTACAAAATGTATTAAGTTCCCTATCTCCACTTTCCTGAAGGAAAACACTTCTTCATGCTTCTGAGTTCTGGCATTAATTGCTCTCTCAGAGGCACAAATTACATTCGGAAAGGGTAAATCAGTTAATCCCTGTATGACTGAAGAAGGCAATCTATACTTTAAAAAGTATGGCCCTAAAAGATGTTGAAAGTTAATTACTGACATTAAAAGAGATACTGTGCACCTAATCAAGACATGGGCCAAGTTTATAAACTTTGTAACTTTAAAAAACATTGAGTTCGGTCATTTTTTATCGTTTGCACTATTTTTTTTAAACATTATTTTCTGTGCAAACTAATCTTTACAGGGACAGTATTTTACACATTACTAATTAACATTTGTTTTCTGGTGTCACACAGACATGAGGATTGTACAACATATTGTGGTGAAGAAAAGAAAAGCTTTAAAAAATTTCTGCAAATGCAGCTTCTAAAATACACTTCCTTTTCACTAGAGGAAAGGGATCATGAACTGACACTCTCTTGGCCAGTTCTTTGCTTACATTTCCAGTAATGACCAAGCAGCCCAGCTGATCAATGATGAGTACATCAAGATGAGAAGGTGGCTGGCAAAACTTCTGCTGTAAGATCTGTAGAATGGGTTCCATCATCTTTGGGGTATCCCTCAGTGCCACTGCAATGTGCCCTAGAGCACGAATTGTGTGGTCAGGAATCAAATGAGCTTCCCTGTTACAAAAACAAACACAGTAACACAAAACCATACATGTAACTGTTCAACAGTTACCAAGACCTCTATGCATGGTTACATTTCATGTAACAAACAGTTCATATACTAAATTTAAACATAATTAACAGCTTTAATATTGCTACTCTATATACCCATCTACTCCCAACATTAACATTAGAGATACACTTGTACAAGTTGGTTTTCAAAACAAAACAAAAACCAGAAACCCAAAAATGCACTATCCAAGAAACCCACACTAACCCATGAACAAACTATTTTAGAAACAAAAGTGAAAAGAGGTAAAAGTGATCTTATATTCTAGAATAAGCTTCAGGCTCATTGGTTTGATGTCTGGCAACTTACTTATCGCTCTCTTGAGAGATGTACAGACGGTTAGATAAACTGGCAAGAAAGGCCTCAACGATCACTGAATCTATAGTCAAGCCAGCTTTCAAGCACCTGAAACAACAATGAATAGAAAACTTGCTAGAACAGCCAGAGGAAAAAAGACAGCATAAATTAAACCTTTCACTTTTTACTACTGTAAATGCACACCACATATAAGGGAAAAACTTCATACTGAAGTATAAGAACTGATTGCCTAGGAATGCTGCAGATGTACTTTAAAAAATGAGCAGAGTTTCTGCTACTGATTTTTCCAGCAACAATAAAGAGGGGGATACGCAATAAAGTAAATTCAGAATCCACTGCTTTAGAAACTTCAACTCCTTTTCTCTAGTCATCATCTATTTGCCTTTCCTCCAGCTCTCTCTAGCTGTCTAGAATAGGAAGAATAATCATTAGACTGCCCACATTTGAGTCCATAACAAACCTTCTGTTACAGGAGGCCCACTCAACATGATAATCCAAGCAGAAAGCAAAAACCCTACTGAGTATCAAAATGGTGACTAGCATGAATTACATGTGCGAAGAAAACAATGAGACTGAATTATTATTTTACAATTAGGACATGAACTGAACTAAGAGATGTCTCAAGGAAAATGAAGTCATGATCAAAAAGGTTGAAAAGCCTTCAGAGCAGCAGAGCAGCACCTTCTGAACAGTCACAATACTTTTCTGCTAGGGAAATAGAACACGTGTTCCAACATGGTGCAAGTCTCTGTCTTACCTGCAGATGTTGTCTATGGCAATGTCCCGCAGCTGCTCGTATATGGATGGTTGACTTTTCTTGCCAGGCATTACATTTAGAGTGGACTCTGAATGCTCGTTGGTTACGCTAATCTTGATGTCATTACCACCTACTAAGAATAGAGTACAGAAATCAACACCATGTGAAATACCTTTTTCCCCCCCTGAAGATGAGAGCACAAAAGAAGCCACACAGGTTGGAAAACAGCCACTAGCATACCCTTTGGCACACAGCCATTTGTCCTTTACCTGAGTGGTACTGGCTATGATACTTGTAAAGTTTCACAAGCACTGGGGAAGGTATCACAAGAAAGTCTCTCAAGGATGGATTGACAGAATGAACTACAACAGGGAACCTCTCACACAGACGACCTAAACCCTAAAAAAGAAAAAAAAAAGAACATAACTTCAGAATGTAATATCACAACTTTCATTTCAACTGTAAGCTTGCAACTTCAGCTCAAAAGAAGAAACCCAAACCAAACCATACATAGTTCTTAGAGATTAGCAATCTGCCAGTCCCAGTATTTTAACTGTAATGGACTAAACCCCTAAATATTTCAGAAATTAAATACTGGTTAAAAAAAATCTCAGTAATATTATTCTTCAAGAATTAGCTGAGCTAAGAAAATTTTGAAAGAACTGCTCTACTGCAGTTCTAGTTTCCACATCAGACCTCTAAAATCCAAACACAGAACACATTGATAGAAAGTAATACGAATAGTAGGTAAAAAGTGTTACTCTATCAACCTGTAAGACTCCCCGAACTCTCACTGATACAGTAATGTCAAATACTATAAAGACAGACCTGCAAACAGCAAATTAGCAGTGGCAAGTGAGCAATGATGACTTTGCTTGAGGTTTTCGACTGCAGCTTCTCTGACAACTTGATGCACAGGTTTTCTGCACCTTAGATAAAAAAATCCAGATTTGTTATTAGGTCACACACAACCCAATGCTTACTGGAATTTCTAAAACAACACAAAAAATTATCAGCTTCACTCTTGTCATACTGCAACTCCTCAAAGAGATTTAGTGCTTCTGTGAAAACAGTTTTGGAAACTTAGTATCTCCACCACACAGCTCTGTCAAACTGTGATTGAAAGAATGACATGAAGAAAAAACATTGTCTTTAAAATAATGACTGAGAAACATCCAAGACACTAAGTGCAATGATTAAAAACATAAAACAGACTAGGAAATAAGCAGCTGCATGTAACGCAGCAATTATACCACCTCTTGTAGGTAAGCCAAAAGGATGTTTCTGTTTCCATTTCTATGAAGAGATGTCTAACTACCTAGCAAACTAATGTGACAACTTTAAGATGTAAGTTTTATTCTTGTATTCTAATGCCAAAAAAGATTCCATTGAAATTTATTTTATATTCCTCTGAGCAACATCTACTCTCAGAGAACATATAAATATTTCTACAACTTAAAAAAAAAAAAAGACAGACATTCCAAAGACCAAATAGCATTTTTTACCTTGCTCATCTTTCACAGCCCACACCATGAGATCCACACAGGCAGCATTAGCCTGACAACGCAGCTTTAAAGGACTCAGTTCATGGTGCAGTCGATCCACATCATGAAGGATTTTCTGAAGTTCTGCCTGACTGGTGTTGAACTGCTCTAGCACAAAATCATGGATTTCCTTCACAAATGAGTTGGGAAGGTCTAAAGAAATTAAAGGAAATAGCATTATACTAGAAGGATGGGAGTCAGTGTATCAGAATGACAGCATATATAAAGTCCATTGCTATGTTATAAAATAAATTATTTCATAAAGTTAATTCTCTACCTAAAAGATAAATTTCATAGCAAAGTCCACCCGTAAGCAGACAATTGAAATGCCATCTATTAATCCTTTTAGTGGTGCTCAAAATGTGTTTTTCTATTTCCATAGCACCTTTTTTAAATGGAAACATTGCAAAACCCAAATATTACAGCATATGTGGAGTTCCCAGGAAATGCAAATCCCTATGTTCAAGCACTCAATACAGGCAACACTTTGCATCCACAATGAAAGATAAATTAAAAAAAATACAAATACTATACCTTTCATATAGTATAATGTGTCTCTCAGCATTTTAAACTGAGCGAGATAAAGAGGGTCACTGAATGTTTTATAATAGAGATCCGTATTAGCCCCCGTCTGAAAGAGAAAAGAAAGAACCTGCTAGATTCAAAATTAAGTATTTTCCATTGTATGCATAAATAAATCTTATTCCAGTAACATAATTGTTTTCCTCCACAATGTAAAGAAGCACTTAAAACAGGTACTAGAAGTAACCTCACAGCTTTTCTCCCCTTACTTTCTCCAAAGGGAAAAGTACAGCCATCCAGTGCAATAAATAAGATTCAATCACCCTTTCAATTTGAAGAGAACAGGTGTGTTCTCTCTAAAGTGTCAATTAAGAAAAAAATAAAAAAATAAAGAGGATTCAAACCTCTGATTTTACTGAGACAGTAAAAAGAGAAACTGAAGTTGTCTCCACTTAGGCCAACATTTCAAATAAGGCAGTAGAGAACAAATAAGGCTGTAGAGAACAGCAAAGCCATTTTCCCACACAACTGCACGTGTACTCTTTCCAACACAGCTTTAACTCCATCAGAATGTGCTGGAGGCTGTTGCAGAATTACACCCAGGGAAGGGGAGAAGAACAAGGACTTACAGACCTACAGAAACAAGTATGCCACTTCTGAAAGCAAAGGTCCACAAACTATAACACTATTAAACTTGTAGAAACGACACCTGAAAGAGCAGCAGTCATTTCCAAAATAGAAAAAGAAAACAAGCCACACATTTTAACTACATGAAGAAAAGACAATGTTACTGTAACATGTAATAGAGACCTTAGTCTACAGTAAACCAGTTTCAGGCAATCAATGTTGTAATTTAGTAGGGTAACAGAGCTAAAGTAAGAGAACAGTCCATTTTTAAAGATAATACCTATTTCCTTTATGCTATTGCAAAATATTCCTCTTTCAGCCCCCATTTTTACACAGTCCAAAACTAGATTTAAACCACTGAAAGAACAGTTCAAAAAGGAAATTAGTATTGTTTTGCAAAGAGAAGGCACACATTACATAGGTAAAAGACTAACATGCCAAGTATTAAGAAAAAACCAAAGTATTCAAGTAATTAGAGAAGGAATTTAAAAACATACCTCTGCAACTTCAGCTACAACTGCATCTAATGTCTTTAGCAGAGAATCCCCAACAATCTGTTTTACCTACAGAGGAAAAAAAAAAAAAAAGGATGTTTCCCGTTTATGATTCTAGATAGGAAGACAATACAATTTTGCCATGCACAGAAAACACAAGTCACTTGACTGTAAAGCATCAGATGAAATTAAGGCTACGAGAATTTCTGGCTGCAATAAGAATAAATTTATTTGAGCCCCTGTGAGCTGTTCCAAAATAGCTAGTGAAAGAAGCAGGCAGGGCCAGCAGTTTGTGTCACTTGCCTGAACTGACAGCAACTAAACCCTTCTAGAAAAAGGTCGTCTTCTCACAGCAAAAAACTATTTTCTATTTCAGCAACTAGCAGTACGTAAATTACCTCAGATCAAGTGGTCTGCAAGACTCAAACAGGAAGAACTTGACATAAATGTATCTGATTTTCCAAATTCTTCATATTTCATATGAAAGATTTTTGAATACTATTGAAACATGATGTTAAATGCCATGAAAACAACATTACACAAAGCTGAGAGACAAACATTGTATTTTTATTTGCAATTCTAAAAGCTTCAACTTAAAGAACATCTATCTCTAGCATGACTATCTGGAATGCAATCTCACTGCAACCTCCATAAGAACCCATCACATACCATGTTCAACAGTTGACGGAGCATTTCCAGTGGGATGTTAAACTCTTTATTGTTAATGCCATTGAAGAGAGGAGAAACTGAAAAGCTGGAGCTGATTGTAGAGAAGTAATAATCAGGATCCAGTGCACTTCCATCAGGAAGATATGAACCTGAATAGAAAAAATAATAGAAATAAGTTTGGGGAGAAAGAAGATATATAAACTTTGTTTAATGGTAATGTTCAGACACTACTAAAGAGTTATTTCCAATATAGGTACAGTCTTCAAGTTGCAAGTTATGAAAAGAGGTGCATTTCAGCTAATCTACTGGTAAATCCAGACACAAAACTATGGTGAAAAAACACATCAGAAATTTACAATCACAATGGAAGACTTGTGTTCATGTCAAAGACACTGCTGACAAGAAGTCTTCCCATAATAGTGGTGTGCATTCACCTGAAAGCATTTGTAAATGACATTTTGTTCAAAAGCACAGAGATGCAAAGACCAGACTAAGTCAAAACTATTTTGCAAGGTTTTCCCCTATATTAGACCAAATGAAAGTGTGGCACAGCTTTCATCTTAGAAGAGGCACCAATTCACTACTGCAAATTGAAAGTAAAGAAAAATCAAATTATTTTCCAGATTCAAGCATTATATTAAGCAAACAACTTACTAAGCCTACTGCTTTTGGCACCGTTTCCATCTTAGAAATTACATCTCTGCTTTTTTGAAGTATCCAGCTGCCTGTGCTGAAGTAATGTTCTTGTGATTAATAGGCTTTCAAGCAACATTATGTATTGACAAAAAAAACAAAAAAAAATGTTTTCAGTCCTTTTTTCTAAAGCATTAGCCTTGGCCAGAATAAAAATAAGGTAATTACTCATCTTCTTCAGAAAGTAAGACTACCACAAACTGTATTATTGGAAAGAATACAAGGGCTGCCTGTATCTGAACTATCTGGTAGAAGTTAAAAATCCTGATTAGAATAATTCTAACTCTGCTACAGAAGCTACCAAAATTATTCCAAAATTTTTACAAAGTTGTCCAATATCCACCTATAATTTTAATTAAGATCATTTTTGTTCCACTACTATAGCCTCACTCTAACCAGCAGTCTTTTTTTTTTATAAATCAAGACATAAAATTGAAATTGCTTTCAAATTCCATAAAATGTCTTTATGGACCATAAAACTGAAAAAGTATAGGTTGGTTCCACAGGGTAGACAGAAAACAAACAGGTGTCTTCCCACATAGCAATTCAAGAATGACACTTGAATTACTCTGCAATCCCATGGTATGATTGAGAAAGACAAATAGCTCTACAAATAGTAACATGAAGGAAGAAGAAAAGTAATGTGAAATAAATTAATTTAAGCCAGGGCTTCAAAGAGGAGAATGACCCAGAAACAGAGAATGCCCCAACTGTTAAAAACACCTCAGATGCAGAGCTAGTCCTCCAGCTGATTCATGAAAGATAGTTTGTTTTTAAGCCTTGCTTTGACATCGAACTCACAGCTAGAACTCTACCCAAACCCAGTGGTTAAGAGCTTGTGTATTAATTCAAGAAAATTTTTCATGTTTCTGCCTTTTATGATATGCTAATTAATACACATTAGTAAGCACTCAACTCCAGTGTCTCCTTTATTATTTCTCAGTCCAGCAAATTACTAGGACTTACACAATGACCCATAGCATGTTTAGTTCAAACAGAGCAGTTGTTTTAGATTCATATTATGTGCCACAAAGGTCTCAAAATTCCAGACCCTAGTCCAACAACTGATTTGTCTACTGAAGCACAAATATTAACACTTGTTTCTCAGAGTTACTGAGCCTAATCTCCTGAAGCATTTTTGGCTTAGCTGAACTAAGCTCTTCAGTACCAGGCACAGCCTAGCAGTAAGGAAATCATGTCTCTCTCAGACGCCTGCCAGAGACAACTGAGCCTGGAAACTGCTAGTGTCAGGAATAACTTCCTACTGTCTTTATAGCCCTAAATTTTTCAAAATCCTAGCAGGCACATGCCAGAGAATTACTGTAAGAATTCTAGAGGGCAGAGAAAGGGATCAATAAGATTTTGATTTTCAACTTTCTATAAATAACAACAAAACCCCCAAATCATACGCTGCTTCTCTGCAAAGTAATTTACCTTCAAAGTAATGAATTACAGATCCTCCTGGAGAGCTGGGAGGGGGAACACCACGCTCAGGACTGACCTGAAACATCACACAAAAGCTGTAATTTTAAAACTATTTATAAAACATTGACAAATTTTCCAGAAATTGGTTCATACACTTTACAATGAAACACAGCTTCAAGCAAACCTAAGAGGAACTACGTATTGCTGGGCCTAACAGCTCAATTCCAATCAAAATGGGAAGTTAAAAAAAGCTAGTTCAATGTTTTTGGCTAAAGGGAAGGCATTAGAATGATGACTCTTGTATAGTATGAAACTGTGCTAGTAACAATCTGTGGTTTCAAAACCAGCATCTGAATCCATTCTTCCCCTGAGACAACAAACACTCACAGCTCCTGGTGAAACCACCTCATGGATCCTCAGCACTTCTAAAATTTCAGCCATTGAGTGTCAGTTTCCCAAACACACAGATACACATTAAAATGCTTTTTCATGACAACAACACAAGGAACAGGATTTGCCCATTGCTCCTTGTGGAGACTTATTAGTACAATTGTTAGTTTAACTGTCACTGATTGTTCTGTAGCTCAGAAACTACAGAATTATTTTGAAATTCAGTTGCGGAACCAAAATAAAGATGTTTGTTTCTGGCCAAACAGTGTGTTAAGAGACTGCATATTTAGGCTTAGTGCTGTCCTAACTCCACCAAGAGCAGAAAATCATCTAAGCACTGACTCCAACACAAACCTGTGAGATGCTGGATACACTGCTAGCCTTCCTCTTTAGTGTTCCTTCTTGGCACACAGTGAGTAGAGAACTGGGAAGAATTGATCTGAAATCATTAAAGGATCGTCGACGAATTCCTTCAAGCTCTTCAGGAACTCTCAAGGAATGTGGAGAAATTTTTGGAAAAAGCTTTGAAAGGAGTGCCTCCTCTGAATTGCTGTAGCGACCAAAGGCTCGAGAAATTCCTATCAGGCAGGGCACTGCATACTTGCATAAATATTCTGGAAAAGAAAAACACATTTAACAGTGTATTAACAGTAACTTAAAACTTCCTCTTCACAGTTTTGCTACCACTTCACTTAACTGTTTCAGCTTAATGTGCTTTACAAAGACTTATCTGTGCAAGTAGAGGAAAAACCATGAAGGTAACACAAATTAATACACTCCTCCTGCTTCCGTATTTACCAGTCAGCAACTAACAGAATAAATATATGCTAAGGGAAGTGAAAAGAAAAAGCTGCTCGCATTTCAGGAGTGATCCTGATAATAAGAAAACACAAGATAAGTTCAGAGGACAAGAGTTATAAATATAGTAACAACTTTTAATAGTACCTTTATCATGCATTTGTGGTGTCTGGCACATTCCCAACAGAAACTGCATTACTTGTAGGATTGCATCCAAAATCTAAAGCAATCAAGACAGACAAACAAACATACCTTCTGATAAAGAGATATCGTTATCTTATACTAGATCACTACAGCAAATGAATCTCGCCAATATTAATGTAAACATCTCTGCAGACAAGGCTTTTTTATTGCTATGTGACTAAAAAAGTATATTGCTCTCATTCAGCTTACAGAGCTTCTTTTGTAAAGTCTGCAGTTAGCTGGTATTTACTAACAGAATAAAACTGCGGCAGTCTTAATCTCAGTATCAAAACTTGAATTCTGAAACTCTGGGCTCAGTGACTGACATCCTTTGACCCCTGGAAGTAACAGCAGACTTTTATGAGTATCTTCTAGGTACCTGACTATGAATTAACACAAGCAAAATAATGCAACAGTACACATATTAAAGCAATCAATCCCTTTGCAAGAAAGAAAGTAGCCATGGTGTACTCTTCTCTAGACACTTGTCAGTATTGCAGCACTGGAGAACTAGGTACTACATCAGCACAAACTTAAACTCTACCTGCTCTCTGAGAGATGCATCCCTGTAAGCAACATCTGATAACAACGTTACCAAGCAGAAGCTGAAGTTTTCTGCAACTGGAAGCAAGCCTGCAAAGTAAGGGACAGAAAAGAAGCCACTTAAGCATTGTTAGAGAGAATCAACATAGGAAGAGCAAATAATAGTAAAGCAAGAAGACATAAGTGATACCCATGTCATATAGTTCTGAGACAGACTGTAGAAAACTATAGCACTATAAAGAAAACTTATGCTCTAACTATAAAATTTCAGCATGAAATGTTACAGGTTAATTTTCCAGGCTTTCATGTAATTGGAAAAAAAATGCATCTTATATATCCCTTGTGAAAAAAGTATTCTTAGACTAATTTTAAGAAATATTAAAGGGCAAGAAATTAAGTGGTTTAAATAGCATCTAAGCATCAAAGTTAAAAGTAAAGCATACAAGTCTCAGGTTCTACTCTTCTACTCTAACTACTACACAATCTTCTCCAATTTAGTAATAAAATACATTGAGTGTAGAATTATTTGTAAAGTGTAACTTATGACACAGCAGTCAAGCAAGAAAGCTGGGAGATATTCAGCTTCCTCTTTGCTTCTAAAGAAAATCGATATTAAAGGCTGTTGAGTCAGGAGCTAAGAACCTAGCAGGACCTATAGCCTCCCCTTGTACCATGTCCTCAGTAACTTTTGTTACTTCTATTTCCTGGCCGGCATTCCATGAGAAAGATCAAAAAAACCCAAACATCACCTCTGCCTTTCCGTGCATTGCTTTCTTCTATCCACTGGACTTTGGGAAGACCTTTCAGAAGTCGAAGGAGGTAAGGAACCACATTATCTTTGTGCTAAAGAGGAAAACACTATTTAAAATGGAGAAGAAAAGCTGAACCATATCACCTCATTTTAGAAGTATGGAAAGACTACAGTAACTATGCACACAACTCACTTCTAATGGTTACTCCACAGACTTCTTCAATATTGCAAAATTTATTTCAACATTGGTAAATGAAAGTAAACAAATTCACTGCTATAAATACAACCTTTTCATTCCAGGCAACAGTTCATTCTCTGCAGAAGTTGGAGAAAAAAGTTCCAGAAAAGTAATTAACCCCAAACAATTTGTTAGTTTACAGCAAGGTCACAAAATAATTTTAAGGCAGCCAGAAATTCAGTGTGCCAGCCCCAGTTCAGTACGCGTGATCCATCCTATGGCCTTATGCCAGTCACTTAACACATCTGCGTAACACTTCAGCCTCCTCATCTGCAAATCAAAGCATAGCACTTTCCTTCCTCACTGGGTTGAGTCAGTCAATACTAACTGCTGGCTTTGAAAACATCATAAAAATTCTACTGAATGTGACTGCAGCAGCCTTATTTAAACTGCCTAATACCGAAAAAAACTGCAAAAAGGACAAGGTTAATAATACACGTGCAAGCTGTATCACACTAAATAGATACTGAATAGGAGGAAATTCAGACCTGATGCAAACCCTTAAAACATGAAACGACTTGAAATGAGCTCTAATGACTTTGGATGTAGGACTCTGCATATCCTTCCTTCGCTCTGCACAGTAGAAGACCACACCTAGAGTTTGAAGGGAAGAGAACCAGCTTGTCATTGCCAGGCTGACAGACCCAAAAGGGATGTCCATGTACAATGCACCATATGTGCACTGTTTCTCTTTTTATCCTGGCTGGTGCCAGATGTGAGAAGGCCTACTCCAAACCTGACATTCAGGAGCACGGTGGAACACACCTGTCATATAGAAGTGTGTGGGGAAGGACACACAATGACACATATGGTTTGAGCAAATACTCCTGAACAGCCTTTCCTTTCTCTTCTTAAGCTATGATTACCAAAAATCATAACAGCAGTCTGGCTGTGGCAGTGCCATGACTACTGTCTGTCACACTCATCAGTACTGTCCTCATTTCCTCGTGCTCCTGCCTGCATCTGCTACGTCTGATCTTATAACTTATTTTTATGAAGAGCAAATACCAACTTTTCATTCATTGAACAACTGAATTTGAATTAATCCAGTATCTTTCGAGTTAAAAAGAGTTAGCCTAAGCGGGAAAAATACCTGAAGGTCAGATTCAATCAGAAAGATTCCTAAAGCAATAACAGCATCTCTGCGACGTTCATCTAACTGGAAGATCCCATGGAAATCCACTGGACACATACAGAGCAGTTTTTGTACCTGAAAAACAGCGAAGGGATAGAGCAGTGGAACAAGACTGAAGGTGTCAAAACAATCCAAGGAAATAGCAGTACATGTGTTAAAACTGTCCTTCAAAAATCCACCAGTAGATCTCAGGAAAGGGATGCAACTAGCTCCCAGCTTCTCCTTATGAGGCAGAGCTGGCCACCATGTCCATGCCCCAGAGCATACCGAGCAACAGGCCTGGGTAGCACCAATACAATTGCAAATATATCCACAGCAGAGAAACCAGCAGACAGGCTGTGGTTTCCAAAGCTCATCCAGACCTCCTGTGTTTGAAGCAGACAGTAGTCCTTCCATCTTCTGGAAGACAGGTGGCCACCTTACCCTCCTTTAGTCATCAATCTTAATGAGAACATCTAAGGGCTAGGAAAGAGTGATAACTGGCAGAAACTAGAACAAGACAGAAAAATCTCAAGTATATGTCAAACATTTTTACCACAACATGGGTCAATTTAAGAGTTTTCTTGAACACTTGATCAAGTTCTTTGTTTTCACATCTTGAGAATTTCTGAAACTTTTCAGAGCATCACATTACTGAGCTCATTCCTGCATCCCTGGTACAACAAACCCTCCCCTTCCACTAAATCATTGTGCATTTCTGATGTGCAAGAGATATGGAACAGGCACACATCTTGTATGTACTCCCTGTAAGCAAAAAGCAGGTGGATGGAGCTCTGGTTACAGCTCCCCTGATGCCTTCTTCACGTTCAGCACTGAGCCACAAACTGTTACCTAGCTGACTATGGCTTTTCTCAAATCCTTTTAACATAACAGAGTGTGTTTCCAGAACTAGTGTTTTCTCACTGCTTACCCATTACTTCACCCCACACACAGCAAACACACATCTAAAGAATGTATCCAATCTCCCTAATACTTTGTTTTCCTACGGCACTGTTAGGAAAGGGAAAATACAACGTGCATATTGTCTTTTTATAAATCTCCTCAATGTTAATAAATATTACCTAGAAGGACTGTAATAATAAATACCTATGGCAGAATGACCTATGTGTGAATTTCAAGTTATTTCCTATTTAGATAACTCTTTATATGCCCCACCCTAAGATTTCTAAACCAAGAAACTATTTCCCTAGAGAATTAGAAGAATTTACTGGATGCTCAGTGGAATTTAAGATTCTGGTCCTTAAACTGCCAGACCTGATAATTACAAGACCTGAAGCACAACACAAATTTCTTGCTCAACACAAATGTCTCGCTCATCATAAAATACAGCAGAAGAAATATGAACTTTGGAAATAACTTCTGACGCATGTGTCCATATCAGGTTAATATTGGGAACAGCGTGAGTGATTAATTTCAGCTAGATATGAACTGCTAACACCATTTAACTCCTACAGCAGTCCCTCAAAGTAAATTTTAAAGAATAAATTTAAAAATAAAAGAAAGAAAATAAATCCCTGGAGATCAGTGAACCAACAGCAAGGCTTAAAAAAATTCTTCACAGTTGGCTGTCAGACCAGTGGTAGATTACCAGAACGAAGCAGCAAAGCCTCCAACAGCTGGCCAAGACCAAGCACTGTGGTTTTCAGCAGCACAGAGCTGCTCTTTCCAACAATTCAGTCGCTTTTCACTATTGCACGAGGCAATCAGAAGTTCAATCACTTCGTGCCTGGAGAAGCCCGGACTGCCCGTGTCTCCTGGGCACAGCAGCGGGGGCTGGAGATCCCCATCTGGTTTGGGTTTGATGTTCAGCAGAGGCTGATCCCAACCAGGCAGATTTTGCCTTGAGCTGGCAGCACCGCTCGGTTTAACCCGGGCAGTGAATAAAGCACCGGCCGTCATCGGGCTGAGCCGCCACAGGACCCCGCTCCCCCACAGGGACACGGGGGCTGCCCCCCCCGCGCCTC